>CM040120.1:105928136-106431249 GCA_022559845.1 Amorphophallus konjac
GAATTTGATTATAACCTGAGTAACCGTCCATGAATGACAAAGCTTCGTACCCGGCGGTGTTATCGACCAGGACGTCTATGTGAGGTAGCGAAAAATCATCTTTGGGTAATACTTTCTTAAGATCCCTGAAATCGATGCAAATACGCACCTTTCCATCCTTCTTGATAACAGGGACTATGTTCGCCACCCACTGGGGATATAAGACAACTCTAATGAACCTGGCCTTGTATAATTTGTCAACTTCTTCTTTGATCTTTAAGGCCATGTGGGGGTGAAATCTTCTCGACCTCTGTTTTATGGGTGTTGCCCCTGGTTTAAGTACGAGTCGGTGTTCCACTAAAGAGGGGTCAAGACCGGGCATGTCCTCATAAGACCAGGCGGAAGAATCACTATACTCCCTTAGAACTTTGACTAGATCTTTTTCCACTTGCGGAGGGAGATTAGCGGCAATAATGATGGGCCTTGGGTCTTCTTCTCAGTTCCCAAATTTATTTCCTTCGTAGGTTCATCCACTGCTGATGATGGCTCGTCGAATCTCTTTAATCCCTGCGCATACAGATCGGCAGTGTTATCTACGTTGCTACCCTCATCATCAATCAGGTCTTTCTCATCTAAGACTTCATAGACACCGAGTCCGTCATCGCTCCACACCCCTTCTATTTCTTCTTCATCCTCTATCATGATTGCCGTGGCGACAAACTCTGGACACTTCAAAAGAGCATGACATCGCTGAGCCAGATCCTGCAATAACCTATCAGGAATGGATTTGGAAGGACGCACAAGTGGGCGCGGCTCAAGCTCGGAAGGATTGGACGACCTAGAAGAGGACCCTACTTCTCTAGTTCTAATTGACCCTACTTCCCTAGACTCGATGGACCCTACGCCTAACCTAGGAGAAAGGAAATCTATAGTTGAAAGGAAGGAGCAGGGGACTCGTGCCCCTGGGAGGAGGATGGAGACAAGATAGCGTAATCTTCCACCGAAATCTCTGTTTCAAAATTGACATTTTTTTTGGAGATCAGTGGAGATCATACAGTAGGATGGAGGAGGAGGAAGTTGCATGGGGAACAAATTGGGGAAGATGCAATCGAAGAATGGATCGGAAGATGAAAACCACATCTTGTGGAGTTGGGCAGTGGGGGAATGAGGAGTGAATAGAGTTGACAGATCAACGGGTGGGCAGCGCCCACATGCACATGGAACAAACAAGATTTCAGGTGATCTTTTCGTAAAATATGGATCGACCATAATCGGGGGTGAACGGGGAATGGGTTCCAATTGTTGAAATAGAGATGCGAGATGGGAGGGAGACCAAGAAATGATAATGGGCGAGCTCCCCTCCTTCTGTAGACGGCCAGGTGGCTTCGACTTCCATTGAACGAGCCACACCTCCTGATCCTCCTTCTGACCATAACTATCTGGCTCGTTGAACATTCCGGCAAATGACTGACTGAAATCTGGCATATCATCAACATACCCTTTTGGTAGCAGAGGAGGACTATCAACTGTGCAAGCTGTATCTTTCTCTTCTGATTATACTGGTGGTGGATTCAATGTACCCGGCTGGAGGGGTCCTCTTATAAAGTGTTGGCGATAATCCCATGTAAGTGGTCTTGAGTCTCCCATGATTGAGAGTGCAGACTCTCGATAACCGAGACCACTCCGGCTCATTTTTCTTCCTTTGGGCACTGGCTTAGTTCGCCCTTGTAACTACGCACCGAGGCCTCTCCCCGGTTGATAACCCAGCTTCAATATGATATCCCAACCCTTGGAATCTCAGATCTGGGGTTTCACTTTGATATTGACGGGTGTAACGGCGGGCTTGCGTGGTGCATAAGCCCAGGGGAAATCCAGATCTAGTACCGAAATAACGGGCCGGCTGCTGGGCCATAACGTGGGCAAAATCTTCTCTGAAATAACTTTGACAGACTGAACCGTGGATGAGCTTTTTACTTTAACCACCCTCCCTTGAAAAGAGAACTTGAGACATTGGTGCGCGGTGGAGGGTACGGCACTGAGAGTGTCGATCCACGGTCGACCCAAGATAGCTTTGAACATGGGGTCGATGTCCAGCACATAAAATTCAATGGGCATGGTGAGAGGCCCAAGCTCGGCTCGAATAGTAACAATCCCGTGACATGCCCTCCGAGAATTGTCATAAGTAGCTATAGTAGTGGGGGTCGGGCGTAGAAGTTCTTCTGACAGATTGCAAGCCCTGAGAGTGCTGAGCGGGCACACATTGATAGATGCCCCTGTATCAACTAACGCCGCATCAATGCTGATTTTATTCAAGATAACGGTGATGCAAAGCGGCATTTGTCGAGCTTCTGGTGGTGCTAGCTCAGTTTCAGAGAAGGTTATAGCTGGTCCTTTAGAAATAGTCGCCAATGCCGTAGGTAAACTGTCAGCTGCCACATCTTCACTAACCATCACCTTCTGAAGGAAGTTTCTGAGAGCATCTTGGTGAAGGGTAGATCTTTTGATAAGCTCCAGTACGGATATCTTGGCGGGAACCCGATCCAAGTGATGCAACAGATCGTATTGGGTTCCTGGTAACGGCTTGGCTTCTTCCTGTTCAGCAGCCGGTTGGGAAGACTGGGGATTGAAGGTGGAAGGATAATTGCGGTGAAACATGCGCTCGCTCCGCAAGGCAAAGTTATAGGCTGCCGCGGCCACGGATGGGCTCAAGATAAGTGACTTAATAGGCCTGGTGGGGTGGATGAGTGGTGTGGAAGAGGGTGTGGCGAAAAGAATGATGGGTGAGGGCTTGGTGGTAGCGGGTGCGAGCGGAAGTGGGGATATAAAGGTAGGCGGAGGTGTAATGAGTGGAGGGTTTGATGGAGGTGCGGTGATAGCGGGGGTGAGTAATGTGTGAGAGATGGGCGGTGGAGTCGGAATAGATGAAAGGACAAACGGTGTAGCAGGCGGAGAAGGGTTTTGGTATGCAAGGATGGTGGGAGCGGAAGGAGTGCGGAAGTTGTGGTGAAGGGCCATGACTTGCGGCATAGAGCTGTCATCATCAAAGAACCACCCGGCATCAGGGGCTGGGGGTTGGACTACATTGACCTGGGCTGGCGCTGGTGGCTGAGGCTGTGGAGCTGGAAGATGGCTCGACATTGGGTTCTGATGGATCCCCAAGTCTTGAACCGGCTGCTGTTGCTACTGCGGCTGTTGCTGCCGCTGCAGTGCCTGTTGTTGCTGCACTTGCTGCCTCGGCGACTGCCTTCTTTTCTCTTTAATTTCTATAATGGCTCTGTGCATTTCGGACCAGTCAATCATTTGTCCTTCATGGAGGTCATAGACCAAATCCCTGAACTGAAAACACCCTTCAATAGTATGTCCTGGCTGCCTGTGGAACATATAGTACTTTGTCTGATCAACGGTCGGGTTCCAGTTGGGCCATTCCGGAGGGAGTTGTATAGCACTAACGGACATGAGAGCCGAGAAAATATCTGTGAGGGTTTCTGGCAGGGGTGGGTACTGTGCTCTTTTAGGAGCCGGGCACTTGTTGTTGTTGTTGTAGCCGTTGGGTGGAGGGACATTATGGTATTGTGAAGGCTGTGGAGGTTGTTGTGGAGCGGGAAAGGTATTTTGTGGAGCGGCAAAGGTAGGCGGAGGATTTTGTGGAATGGTTGGGAAGTTTTGTGGAGCGGGGTTTTGAGGAGTGCGGGGGTTTTACGGAAAGCGGAAAGGTACGGCTTGGAAAGGGAAGGTAACGGCTTGGACTTGTTCGTTGGTCTGAACCCCCTCGGTGACAGGCCCTTGAGGTTTCTTGTGGTATTTTGGCTTTTGGTTCTCAAAGAGCGAGTGGATGGGAGAGTCTTTAAACTGTGTTTGAATGAACCGTGCCCAGCTATAAAGTTGGTGCATGTTTGCTATATCATTCATCGCCAAGATATTTCGGAAGGTCGGAGTGGCATTGGAAATAAGTAGCTTGACCTTCTCCTCATCCGGAATATGACCTGGCACCCTGGTGGCCATCTGTCTCCATCTGTCAGCGTAAGTTGCAAACTCCTCATCATACTTCATTTTCTCGGCTACCAAGTATGTGAAAGAATATTCTGGACCGACCCTGTCTTGAAACCGTTGGATGAACTTCTCTTTCACTATTTTGAAGCTCTCGGCATCCTCTAGTGGCAGAGAATAGAACCATTCAAGTGCAACGCCATCCAATGATTGGCGGAACAAATACGCCATGAGGCGATCATCATACTAAAATTGGGCTAATTCATATAAAAAGTCCCTCACATGAATAAAGGGATTGCCATTCCCATCATACTTGCGGTAAGTAGGGAGCTCGGATTGCGGAGGGAATGGGATGTTTTGGAAGCTGGGGACTGGAACATCTGCCAAGGATTGTGGGCCAACCCGCTTTTGGAGGAAATCAATCTGTTGTTGCATGGCGGCCCACTTATCAAGTAGTTCCCGCTCCTTGGATGGAGTAGGGGTAGTGAGAGACGAAGGTTGAAATTGAGGAGCATGTTGGATTTTCCAGCGTCTCCCTTAGGGATTTGCTGTTCCACGTGGATTATGGGGTCCACGTGGGGCATCGGTGCGTTGGCAGCCCATCCCGCCGCATGGATTATGGGGTCCATGTGCGAAGCCCCTCATGTCTGCCCACAGAACGATAGTGTGGGGTTCTACAATGCCATAAGGAAATACGGTCCGCCTTCGCTACCAGCTCGAGCTTTTAGCGCAACGGTTGGGGCATGATCCTGTAAACTGGACCCCGTGCACAACCGTGTTTTAAGGAATTTTGATGATGAACTAAATACCATGTGACTGCCCTCCATGTAAACAATTTGCATATGTTGTTGTGGATTTGAAATGAACTGAGCAAACTCCATTTTGTATGAACGGGCTAGTATATGTCACGGCCAACTGATTTGATGAAGTTAACTGACATGTGCTTTGATATGCTTACAGGAGCTAGTGAGAAAGAATAGTCTCCGACTGAACAGGGTGAAACTCTTCTAACTCTTCCCTATTTGATTCACTTAATGGTTGTGATGCAGGATCTTAAGTGTGAAATTAAGTGAATAATGAGAGATAGATTTCAATTTTTAGAAATTGAGTGTTATGGATGTGACAGGTGTATCGAACAGCATTGAATATAAAGACCACATTGGATATCTTCCAATTGGATCTTCACATGCATGTGGACCAACAAAATGGTAAGTTGCTTTGGTTGAATGGTAGGAGGAGGTTAATTGGGAAAAATGGATGGACATCTCTCAAGGTGATTCCCTAACAATCTCTAATTGGTATATCTATGATTTTGGGTACTTAATACCCATTTCTCTCTTACATGTATTCATCTTTAATGTATCATCCTTTTTGAATTACCCCTGTGCATGTTTTATTTAGTTTGCATTATGTCAGGAAAAGTGTCGACCCCATCCAAGGGTCTGGTATTCTAAGCCGGCCCTCTTATGTCTTCGAACTTGGGGATAAAAAGTTGACCCACGGGGTCAACCTTTTTATCACTAGGTTCTATCTGGGTTCATTTTTCAGAACCCTGGACATAAGTGTCGACCCACAAGGTCGACACTTATTCCGGGACTTTCTGCCGTGGCTTGTTTCCATGCCACAGGTAGAAAGTGTCGACCCCATGGGTCGACACTTTCTACGCTGGGTTCTGTTTGGGAGTTGTTCTGTCTTGCCCGAACGCGAGTGTCGAACCATGGGGTCGACACTTTTCGGCAACCGAGAAATTCACCGGTTTGCGCGGCGGCCGGAGCCCTTGCCCCTTTCCTCTCTTTTAGTGCCCTATTGTGATTGGCCCTTGGGGGATGATGTCCTCCACGTGTCCCCTCCATCCCAGGTGATATAAATCATATGTGATAGGGTTTCTTAAGAAAGAGAGAAAGCATCGAATGAAATTTTTCATTTTTGGGGTTTCTGCAGGGAGTCCAGCCAGAGCTGAATGATGCCTCTCCCCAAGTTGTTCTGAGTTCGATTCAAGGGAAGAGAAGCTAGTAATCCTTCCTCCTGTAGTGAGTTTGCTGAAGCACCATGGGTTATCATCTCTCCATCATCCATGGTCTTGATGGTGAGTCAAGGGAAGTGAAACTGGACTGAAGCATCTGCGTCCCTTCTTCCGATCTGAACCAAAGAAGCTTTGTGAGGACATCTTCTTCAATCTGTTCATCCCCGGAAGTCATCAACGAACCAAACCCCATCTTTGACGTTCAGGAGTTCTCTCAACCCATCCTTGTTCTTACTTGCTGCAGTCTAGTGCTTAGTTGATGTCTAGTGAGATTGCTTTGAAGATTTGTGCTTATTGAGCTTCCAAATGTACATCTGTGTCCATCTCTTAAATTGAAAAAAAATGTGTGTGTGTTCAGAGTGGTGTCTCCGAGTGTGGATTGACTGTTGGGGTGCGTTCCCCATCTTGGTGTGTGTGTGTGGTGCTGAGCACCGTGTTGAGGGTGCACCCTCGTGTGTGTGTGTGGTTTGCTGTCGTCGAGCAGCGTGAGGTGTATTGGGATTCGTCCCCGTGTGCTATCTCGTGTAGCGTTTTAGTGAAGCCTCACCGAGGTGGTGAGGGGTGGACGTAGGGTACCCATCGTGGTCCCGAACCACCTAAAAAATCTTTGTGCTTGTGTGTTCGGTTGTGTGTTTGTTCCTTATCCTTTACCACCATTCACAGGATGGATTATGAACTGCGTTGCATATCGATGCTAAATTTGTCAATGTATACGGCTGGTTCAAATTGCTAAATCTCAGTGTGTGATCTTGTCACCTGCAAGTTTGGTGAGGTTTGATTGGGAAGCCTTTCAAGTTATTTTAATTGGTCTTAATTTTTAGAGAGGGATCTATTCACCCCCCTCTAGATCCGTGCCACTACACTGTGGGACCCAACAATTGGTATCAGAGCCTGGCTCTGTTATATTAGATCAAACGATCTTCAGAGGGATCCTAGTGTAGTTTTGAATGATGAATGCTTCTTCAGATATTGCTTCTTTGACTTCTTTACCTATTTATAATGGTGATGACTTTAACTCATGGCTGGGAAGAATGTGTAGGACCATAAACTCAATTGATCCAAATTTGTGGAAATTAGTTAATGATGGTCCTCATAAGCTGCCTCGAGATGAGACCAAGTGGTCCAACCAAGACAGACTAAAGAGTCATGAAAATGCTACAATTTTGAGATTGCTAAAAAATTCTGTCAATACTAACAGGTTTACGTTTGTCACCTCTTGCAGAACCGCCAAAGAAAATATGGACAAATTGATGCTAGCTCAAGAGAAGCAAGGACTAAAGGGATTAATGGCTGATGATATCTATCAAACCTCTGATGAAAGTGCTGAGGAGGTAAGCTCTAAATCAGATGAAGATGAATTATCTTTCGAAGATTTAGTAGATGCCTATGAAGAACTGTCAGAAAAATATCAAAAGGTGGAACATGAAAACAACGCACTGAAGAAAAGGTCTAATGAAAATATCCATGATAATTCTTCTTGTGTGAAATGCATTGATCTAAGTTCAAAAATTGAAGAACTGGAAAAAGAAAATGAACTCTTGGGATGTAAAGTTACCTTGCTTGAGAAAAGTGAAAGAACTCTAAAGAACAAGTTAGATTCATTGTCAGACGATGAAAAAATATTTGATAAACTACTTGACTCTGAAATTGATGCCAAGTCCCTTCTGGACAAAAATGAGAAATCTGAGAAAGAAAATGATTTGCTGAAATCCGAACTTGAAAAACTAAAGCAATTGAATAGAACCATGTGTGAAAGACTTTTGACATTTGAAAAAGGCAAGTCCATGGTCTCTCAAGAGAGTGAAAATGTAAGTATTCTAGAACAGGAAATAGAATCTTACAAGATGATAAATGCTACTCTAAATGAAAAGGTTAGTTCCTGTGAAAATCAGATTATCTCATATCAACTTCATGTAGCATCTCTTCAATCTGAGATTTCTGACTTGAATAGGTCATTGGGGAAATTCGTGAGTGGGGAGGAGAATCTAAACAAACTCTTGGGAACTAAGGTGAACTTCCAAAGGGAAGGACTAGGATACAATCCTAGTAAAAAGGAAGCATTTAATCTGAAAACAAAAACTTCATTTGTGCATGCTTCTAGCTCCTCAAGTACACCAAATACCTCTTCATCTGTCAAACAAAAGCCCATTATGCATGCAAAGAAACTTGATGTGAAATCCCAAGCTCCAAAACACAACAATACTTCATGTCACTATTGTGGTGAGCTTGGACATTTAATGCATGATTATAGCTTAATGAAAGAAGATGACTTGAATGCTTGTAAGATGCATAACAGTAAATCTCAAGTTCATCAGAAAAAGAAGGTTGAATGCTTTCATTGTGGGAAAGTGGGTCATACTATGAAATTATGTTGGTTGTTAAATGTCGAACCTAAATTGCACACTCAAAATTATAGACCCCCCAGACATGCTCAAAAGCCCAATGCTTATGTTCTACCAAAGAAATTGAAATCACGTGTGTATTGTCATTACTGTGGTTATGTGGGACATGTCATGAATGATTGCTCGTTATTGCACCTTGACGATCTGAATGCAAGGAAAATGTGGAAAGCTACAAGTCGTGGTGCAGCTAACCCCTAGGGACCCAAGATGACTTGGGTTCAAAAAACCTCAAAATGAAAATCTTGTTTTGCAGGGATGCCTTGTGATGGAAGAAGTTGTCAATAGAATAAAACTCCTCCAAGGCAAGAAATTGATGAGCCAATGTGGTAATACATTCCACTTTTACTTTCGTATGTGAACAACAATCTTTTGCAACTGTTCATAGAGTTACTTCTAGCTACACTCGTCTCTTTTTGTGAATAAGAGTTGAATTTTACACATAAAGCACACACATCTTACATCCATACACATCACACCTTTTTGAACACTTGTGAATACAAATAAAAATTCAGTCATCTGTCACTTTGTTGTACTGACTTGCATATACCTCATATTCGTGTGCATGAATGCCATGATTCACCGGTATATAAAATGACGTCAGTGGAAAGGTGGATTCTGGAAGCTTTCGTTATGCGTGAGTGTGATCTTCGGACCTACGTCCTCTGCCACGTATCGGTAATCAACTTGCTTGAATACATCATTTTGACATGCTTGAATGTATATAATATACACCCAGTTCTTTTTGAACTCCTCTATGACCAAAAAACCTTGTTAAATAAACTTGCATTGATTCAGGCATGAATGCCTCATGACACATCTTAACAAGGTCATTTTGGTTTGTCAACCGTGCATACACTTGGGGGGAGACAAAACCTTGAAAAGGCTAATTCATGTTCTACTATCTGTTCAATCACTCACTTCAGATGGAACCATGATACAACTGACTTCATTCAATAAGGATCTATGTTATTCCACTAAACACTTTTAAGGATTCTTAAACCCCTACATTAAAGTCAAGTGACTTGTGAGGAAAAAGCTGTCAGTCCCTCCAAAAATGAATAAGTGTGATTTGATATCGAGTACATCGGGAATCCCCCCTGAAATAAAGGAGGAAACTCGCATCGGAAAGTGTCTTATCCACATTATCATAAATGACGATACCGAGTAACCGGGAATTGCCCCTGAAACAAAGGGCATGCCTCGTGTCAAAAGGCTAGTCATGTTGCTATTTAAAATAAATATAAAATTGTAAGGGACTGTGCGAAGCTACCAAAAGCCGAGCATTTTGCATTGAAATGTAGGGAGGAGAGATTCCTGTTAGTGTTACTTAGAACATATGATCATCCATATTGCTTTGAAAGTCATTATTCATTGTTCTCATGTTGAATCTGAGCTTGATTGTTTGAATGTATTTCCTGAATTAGTTGATCATCAATGGTTGAGCAGTACGTCTACTTGTAAGCACAACCATGTTAATATGGTTCATGGACATAATTGCTTAAATCTATTACATTCTTCTTATACCCGTCCTTAAGGGACCTTCATGCTCTATCTTATACCTAAATATGCTTGCTTGTCTGCCTGCATGCTTAGAATGTACAATGAGAACTTGATTGTTGAACCCCCATAATTGAAGCATGCAACTCACTTTGAACAAATTTAAAAATGAATTTTTATGAAAATACAGCCATGACTGGTTGATTGTGGAACCGAGCTGGTAAGAAGTACTCTCATGTGTCAAGCTGAAAATTGTGATGACTGAAAGGAATACAAATACTGATTGAATTATTTTGTGCGTTGAATTACTGCTCTGACAGTGTGTCCACTCCTCGGACCTTGTCTCATATCTCACTGACCATGATTTCTGATGCACAGAGTTAACAGATTGCAATTGATGACTCTAACATGCTTTAATCCTGAATTCTTTGAAGTGCTCAGAATGAAGGAGATAAGGTAAGAAATCTTAGCTATAATGCTATTCTTGAGGATAGAATGTGCTTAACTCAAATCTGGTGTTATTCCTTGCAATGTTTAAATCTAAATGATTTGTGATGGATATTAGAAATGAGTGGTTACATGTTTAAATGAATTGATCATCCAAGTGTGGGTATTTGATTTCCCTAGTCCAAAATCAATTTCTCTCAGTTGAGCTACCCACATATTGCCCATTTTGTGTTTATCATTTCGTGGATAACAAGTTGGGTTCATTTGGCCTTCAATTCACTCCATTTCACTTGATTTTTCAAAGTGCAGAAGAAGTGTCGACCCCTAAGGTCGACACTCTTATCGTGTGTCCCTCTGTTTCTCCCCAGACAGAATTCTCTCCAAAATGTGTCGACCCACAAGGTCGACACTTTTGTCACGGAACCCGGCTTGTGAACCGGACCGTAGGCCTCACTTCTCACGCCCATTCTCTTTTGGATCGAACCCGTTTTGGACTGGCTCTCTTTTGCTCGAACCCCATCGAACCCAAAACCCTTCTCTACTCCTTTAAACCCATTCATCACCCCATCTTCTTCTACCCTATCGTTCCATCCGCAACACCCCACGGACGATCCTCCACTTCCCAAGCCTCCGCGGCTCCTCCTCTCCATTCCTCCTCCAGCCCTCGTTTCTCTCCGTCCACCCCATCTCTTCTAAAAGCACCCTCCGGCGGGCGGCGGCGTCGGCCCTTCGTCCTCCTCTGGAAGCAGTTGCGGCGCCCTCCTTCGAAGCACATCCGGTTGGAGAAGGTGCTGCTTGTGGTGTGAACTCAAGCCAGTGAGCGGAAGCCCTTCATCTGCTCGAGGGTATCACTATCGGTCTCCTTCCACTTGCTCAAGAGTTCGTCCACCTGATTCAGTGAAGACCGGACAGTGTCAGCATCTATTTGAAGCTATCCAAGCTGCATCAATGGCACCCAAGAAAAGATTGGTGTTAGAGAGGGAGGAAGCCCGCATCCAAACTGAACTAAGGCGTAAAGACAAGGAAGCCCAGGTTTAAAGAAGGAAAAGAGCCTCTGAGACGAAGATGTTGGCTGAAAGGAAAGTGTTGCGCCCTCGTGCGGTTGATTTTAGAAGCATCGAAACTGCTCTGCCAAGGTTAGTAGAACTGTTGAGGAAGCAGCCAAATTTGATTCCATTCATGACTGAGCACAGAAGAGTCTATCATTCACTAGTTCATCAGTTCTATGGAAATATGGTTGTCAAAAATGATGAACTGTACACTGAGATAAATGGGCATTCTGTTCCTTTAACTTCTCAGTTGTTAGGAAAAGCCCTGAATCTGCCTTCGGATAGTGGGATGATATACGAAGAACCCATTTATTCTGAAGAACTTGCATATGAACTCATGACAGATAAAGTAGCAACACCAGGGTGTGTACCTAAGCTTAATGCAAATGAATTCCCATCCCTTCAGAGAATTTTGCATCACATGATGACCACTATTCTATTACCAAGATCAGGGTCTAGGGAACAAGTAACTGACATGCACAAATTCCTATTTGTACAAATCATGAGTGGAGAATCGGTTAACTTCCCAGTGGTGATGATGGAGTACATAACCAGCTGCAGGAAGTCCAAGAACCGAAATTTACCTTATGGAGTTGCTTTAACACCAATTTTTCAGTCCTTGCATATTGACTTGAGTCAGCAGGTCAGTCATCCAATTAAGGATGCCGACATCTATACTATCCCATCCATCTACACCAATATGGGATATGAATTGATAAATGGTGTTCTTGTTCATACTCTTCCGTCAAAGAAAGGTAAAGCCCCGGAAGCAGGGTCTGGGAAGAATGAAGGTGAAGATGATGAACAACCCATCAGCAGAACTGCCAGAACAAGAGGATCACATGCCACATCTTCAACAGCTCCATCAATGAGCACCAAATTCGATGAGCTAACAGATGAAGTGTGCAATGTTAAAGAATCTGTGGATGCCCTCACACGGGAAGTAAAGGAACTGAAGCTTCACCATGATACTTATCTTCAGAAGTTCGCTGCCATGGCCGACTCCATTGATTCCCTTCATACTGCTATTGGCATTCAAAACTCCAAGTTTGACGATCTCTCTGATTTTCTCCGACGTCCACGCACACCTCCTGCCTCTCCTTGAGGCTTTGATCGCTAGCACCATACTTCTAATGACCAAGCTAATTAACTTTTCCCCCCTTTACCACTCCTTTTTGTTGATGACAAAGGGGGAGTTGAAATGTGCTATATGTGTGGATGTTATGGTTGCGTGTCTTGTTTGTTATGTGGACATTTTGTGGTTTATGTTTATGTTTTGGTTATGTTTATGTGTCTTGTGACAATTGGTATCTTGGTGTGAATGTTTATCATGTGGACATGGGTGTCTTGTGTTTACTTTTGTGGAAAACTTGGACTTGCTTATTTTGTGGACATGGTTGTCCAGATATAGACAGTAGTTGTGGTTGTCTTATGAACAATGCTGAAGTTATCAGTTATTTTGATTTTGTGAATGAAAAATTATGTGGACTTGTATTTATTTTGTGGGATGATCACTTATGCTTAAAGAACATGTCTTGTTGGTGGATGTCATGTTTGATGGATAATCATCATTGATGCAGAATGGTATCTTAATTCATGGTTAGAATGCATTATATTCTTGATTGTGTTATCAAATGGTTTACAGGATGCCTAGTGTGTTCAAATAGGGTGAACTATATTTTGACTGCTTTTTGAGAATGAGTGTGATTGGATTGATAAGCATGGTTTCATGTCTAGAATGCTAGATGTGTATTGAATTTCCTTGAAACACTTTTTATCCGTCAACTCTATTTTGTCAAATTGCACATAGTATTTGTCATCATCAAAAAGGGGGAGATTGTTGAACCCTGTGCACAACCGTGTTTTAAGGAATTTTGATGATGAACTAAATAGCATGTGACTGCCCTCCATGTAAACAATTTGCATATGTTGTTGTGGATTTGAAATGAACTGACCAAACTCCATTTTGTATGAACGGGCTAGTATATGTCACGGCCAACTGATTTGATGAAGTTAACTGACATGTGCTTTGATATGCTTACAGGAGCTAGTGAGAAAGAATAGTCTCCGACTGAACTGGGTGAAACTCTTCTTACTCTTCCCTATTTGATTCACTTAACGGTTGTGATGCAGGATCTTAAGTGTGAAATTAAGTGAATAATGAGAGATAGCTTTCAATTTTTAGAAATTGAGTGTTATGGAAGACTAACTTCCAGTATGCAATGTGACAGGTGTATCGAACAACATTGAATATAAAGACCACATTGGATATCTTCCAATTGGATCTTCACATGCATGTGGACCAACAAAATGGTAAGTTGCTTTGGTTGAATGGTAGGAGGAGGTTAATTGTGAAAAATGGATGGACATCTCTCAAGGTGATTCCCTAACAATCTCTAATTGGTATATCTATGATTTGGGGTACTTAATACCCATTTCTCTCTTACATGTATTCATCTTTAATGTATCATCCTTTTTGAATTACCCCTGTGCATGTTTTATTTAGTTTGCATTATGTCAGGAAAAGTGTCGACCCCATGGGTCGACACTTTGTCCAAGGGTCTGGTGTTCTAAGCCGGCCCTCTTATGTCTTCAAACTTGGGGATAAAAGGTCGACCCACGGGGTCGACCTTTTTATCACTAGGTTCTGTCTGGGTTCATTTTTCAGAACCCTGGACATAAGTGTCGACCCACAAGGTCGACACTTATTCCGGGACTTTCTGCCGTGGCTTGTTTCCATGCTACAAGTAGAAAGTGTCGACCCCATGGGTCGACACTTTCTACGCTGGGTTCTGTTTGGGCGTTGTTCTGTCTTGCCCGAATGCGAGTGTCGACCCATGGGGTCGACACATTCTGACAATCGGGAAATTCGCCGGTTCGCGCGGCGGCCGGAGCCCTTGCCCCTTTCCTCTCTTTTAGTGCCCTATTATGATTGGCCCTTGGGGGATGATGTCCTCCACGTGTCCCCTCCATCCCTGGTGATATAAATCATATGTGATAGGGTTTTTTAAGGAAGAGAGAAAGCATCGAATGAAAATTTTCATTTTTGGGGTTTCTGTAGGGAGTCAAGCCCGAGCTGAATGATGCCTCTCCCCAAGTTATTCTGAGTTCGATTCAAGGGAAGAGAAGCTAGTAATCTATCCTCCTGCAATGAGTTTGCTGAAGCACCATGGGTTATCATCTCTCCATCATCCATGGTCTTGATGGTGAGTCAAGGGAAGTGAAAGGGGACTAAAGCATCTGCGTCCCTTCTTCCGATCTGAACCAAAGAAGCTTCGTGATTACATCTTCTTCAATCTGTTCATCCCCGGAAGTCATCAACGAACCAAATCCTATCTTTGACGTTCAGGAGTTCTCTCAACCCATCCTTGTTCTTACTTGCTGCAGTCTAGTGCTTAGTTGATTTCTAGTGAGATTGCTTTGAAGATTTGTGCTTATTGAGCTTCCAAATGTACATCTGTGTCCATCTCTTAAACTGAAGAAAACTGTGTGTGTGTTCGGAGCGGTGTCTCTGAGTGTGGATTGACTGTTGGGGTGCGTTCCCCGTCTTGGTGTGTGTGTGTGGTGCTGAGCACCGTGTTGAGGGTTCACCCTCGTGTGTGTGTGGTTTGCTACCGTCGAGCAGCGTGAGGTGTATTGGGGTTCATCCCCGTGTGCTACCTCGTGTAGCATTTTAGTGAAGCCTCACCGAGGTGGTGAGGGGTGGACGTAGGGTACCCGTCGTGGTCCCGAACCACCTAAAAAATCTTTGTGCTTGTGTGTTCGGTTGTGTGTTTGTTCCTTATTCTCTACCACCATTCACAGGATGGATTATGAACTGTGTTGCACATCGATGCTAAATTTGTCAATGTATACGGCTAGTTCAAATTTTTAAATCTCTATGTGTGATCTTGTCACCTGCACGTTTGGTGAGGTTTGATTGAGAAGCCTTTCAAGTTATTTTAATTGGTCTTAATTTTTAGAGAGGGATCTATTCACCCCCCTCTAGATCCGTGCCACTACACTGTGGGACCCAACAGAGTAGAAGGATGGACTGTTGTAGGAGGTGAAAGCCCATAAGAAGGAGCAGAAGGCTAAACAGCCAAGGTAGGGAGCCCATAAGAAGGATATTGGGTCGAAGACGGACCCAGATTAGAATGGACTTAGGCAACCCCTTGCTGAGGGCGCAAGAAATCTGAAGGGCCAACAAGGACTTGTGGCGCCGATGGGCTGGGCATGTGATGATCCACCTGGATAAAAGAAGGGAGAGTAGACTTTCCCTTATCAGAAAATTGCTGGGCCGAAACGGAAGATTGGCCCGTTTCCATACCAAAAAAGGTGATGGTCCGAGGTTGGACCGGAGTAAGATCAATTGGAGTGGGCTGGATGGAGGGCCCACCAACTCTAGACTGGTCGATGGAAAGATCAGATTGGCCTTGCGCAATCGTGGGATGTGGGGTATTGGACCTCTGCATGGCCTGGTAGACAGCCTGGAGTTGGGCCGGATCCAACTGGGCCATCATTTGGAGAATGGAGCCAGTAGAAGGAGAAGAGAAGGAAGGAGTAGTTTGGCTGCCCTCCATAGGGACGGAGGATGGAAGAGGGGCGGACCCCTCTCCAGACGGGAATGAGATAACCCTAGAGGGGTTTTCAAGAAGCCCTTGAGGAAGAGAATCCTCTTAGGAATGGGGAGGATTGAAAGAAGCCATGATGGGTTCGAAGAGCGGATTGGAGTAGAATTCGGAGAAGGCATTGACCCTAGAAGATGACTCTAATGGATGAAGACAACTCCACATGCAACGGAAAACCTTTAACAAAAGCAAACAACACACAACAAACACACAATGAGTGATCAAGCTTAAATAACTCTGACAAAGATGCAAGTGAAAACGAGATGACAACACTCAAATTCAACCAAGTTACTTAGATGATGCAATAAGATTTTTATGATTTCTTTCTTTAGAACCTTAGTGATTTGATTGGGATGTGCTTTCCACAAGTAGGTTCCTAGTAGGAAAAGATGTGTGGCTTGGTTGACTCTAAATGTAATCACTCCTTCGCCTATGCAACCCTAGACACGGGGTAGGAAATGTACAACTGGCTCGGTGTCCGTGTGGGAATCTACGGCTCACGGGGACTTATGGAGGTCCCTGATGTGTTTTCCTAGTCGGCCCCAAGGAATATGGAGACGAGAGGTCCACGCACCAAGGTAGGAGAATGTAATCTAATGTACGAAAATATGCATGAACCTATGTTCACCAGGGTGCATGTGAATTCTAGCCTAGAATCTAGCAATCAAATATGCACACAATGATATGAATATGTGAATCAACTAAGGAGGAGACCAAATAGCACCCAAGCATGAAAATCACAACAAAAATTGTGGAAGTAAACTGCACCTCGGGATACGTACCTATCTGGAGTATGTGACGGTCTAGACTACCTGCGTCAGAGGAGTGTGACGGTCGAAGACCAGGCCGTCACAGAAATGTAACGCATTCACAGGAGACCGTCAGAGGAGCCAGAGAACCAGAAACAACAGAGAAATAGAGGGAAAATCCGGGGAAAAACCAGAGCAACAAGGGCAAACAAAGGGAAGTAGGTTTAACAGAGATTCAAAGCACGATTGGCACTAGCTGTCCCACCGTGATCGCCAAAAAACTGTTGGTTTTAATGTGCCTCTTCTTTTGCAAGATGGGCTATGATGCCAACTATGAGCAAATAATGAGCCAAGTAATGAAATCAATCAACCTATGAACATGCGAATCATGAACCTAGGCAACCAACACAAGCTCTAGCATGGGAATGCTATCTCAATCAAGACTAAGCTAGGCAAATAAAGAAAAATACACGCCGGAGCGTGGAATAAGGAATAAAGGAAAACACACCGTATAGGTGGAACAAGCAAAGTAAAGAGGAGATATGATGAAAGAGAAAGCTAATGCCCAAACTAAGGAAAGATGTGATCGCCACCAAGGTAGAAACAAGTCAAAGACCTGATAAATACCTTAGAATAGGAGGATGATGCACCCACCCACGAGAGAGAGAACAACTAAGAAACTGCAGCTCCGTCAGATGTAACGATCGAGGGAAGATGCGCCACAGCAAGTGTGACGGTCTTACGATAGACCGCTACAACACTCTAACGCACCTGGGCCAGACCGTCAGAGCTTCTACAGAATAAGAAGTTGGGAATCTTTTGATCTCCAAGCTTTCCAACCGGCCAGAGAGCTTGGGCCTCGTGATATGGACTATGTAAACCTGCAAAATAGTGTAGAACACAAGAAAAACAACCCAGATTAGACCTTAGACAAAGTAGTATCAATAAATCCAAGAAACTTAAGAACATGCAAAAGGAAAGGGAAATACCAGGGAGGTTATTTTTTTTAACCCCTCTGGGGCATTTTAAAAGATGGGAGGATGTTTTAAATGAATGTAGCAAGTGCAGGAACGTAGGAGATGGAGAGGGACAATGCTATAATGTTTGAAAAGAGAGAAAAGACACTAAGAACATAACTTGACTGAACTAAACCCTTGGAAATGATACTCCCTGAACTTTGGAAGTAGATGGACGTGAGAAGCAGCTCTCCTTGGTTGGTTCTAGCTCCAGGATGCGATAGCACTTCGACGTAAACTCCAGATGTCTCCTCCCCAAGTCATGAAGTCAAAGGTTCTATTTATAGACCCTCAAAGTCTAAGTTGGAATTAAGGATAATCCAGCTAGAAAGTAGGACGTTTCTTAGCAAACTCTTGAAGATAATACTCCCTAGAGTCCACAGAATCAAACGGAAGCTTCTTAGGATGAGTATCGAGAGAGAAACCCTCCAACCAAACTCTTAGTTCGATCACAGAAATAGCAGAGCAAAGGCCAGGCTCGTCAGGACTCTCTGTTGGATGTAACGGCCACACGATAGACCGCCACACTAATTTAACGCTCTAGTCTTGGACCGTTACACAACCCTATCCACTATAAGATAAGATCAACGGGAGAAGTTTGCGAACGTAGGACTCTAGATGAATGTAACGGTCAAGGGTAGATGCGTCACAACCAATGTAACGGCTGCACGATAGACCGTCACACCCAATGGATAGACAAAAGAAAAGCTTGAAAGGAAGCCTTAAGCCTAAGGACTCTGGAAGGATTTAACGCACCATGGTGGATGCGTTAGAGGACTGTCCCATTAAAGGACCGTTAGAGATAATAGAGTTCAAATGAAAATGAGAGCTTGCTAAGCTTCGTCCAGCGGAAAGAGATAAGGAACCAGACCCAACCAAGGAGATCTAACTCATGAAATAGACCTCAAATTGACCAAGAAGGCTCAATAAAGGTGAACAACTCGGAGCATCATATAGAATGAACAAGGAGATGACCCGACTTATCGGTCATAAAGCGGGTGTTAAGACCAGTCAGTATTGTGTCTGATTGAGACCCCAGGTTCACTTCGCATTTTTGGAAAGGATTACAAGAATCTCTGGGTACCCATCTGAATTTCTGCACGGCTTTTCATCCCCAAACAGACGGACAAACTGAAAGAACCAACCAGATAGTAGAAGATATGCCTAGAGCCTGCATAATTGATTTTGGAGGTTGTTGGAGTGATCACTTGGCTTTGATTGAATTCGCCTACAACAATAGTTATCAGTCCAGTATTCAGATGGCTCCATTGGAAGCTTTGTATGGAAGGAGCTGTCGATCTCCATTATGTTGGGGCGAGGTAGGTGAGAAGCAATGGCAGGGACTAGATCTCATTTCTGAATCATCCAAGAATATTCGTATTATCAAAGACCGGTTGCAAGTAGCACAATCAAGATAGAAGAGCTATGCCGACAACAGAAGGAGAGCCTTAGAATTTCAAGTCGGTGAGCATGCGTTTTTGAAGGTTTCTCCCATGAGAGGAATCCGAAGGTTTGGCATTCAAGGCAAGCTGAGTCCAAGATATGTTGGTCCATTCGAGATTCTGGAATGAGTGGGGGAGGTTGCTTACCGTTTAGCTTTACCACCTCAGTTATCAGGAGTACACAATGTCTTTCGTGTGTCAATGCTGCGAAAACATGTGTATGACCCCACTCACATCATTCAGCATGTGGATCTAGAATTGAAGGAAGATTTGACTTATGAAGAAAAACCTATCAAGATTCTGGATCGTAAGCAGCAGCAACTCAGGAATCGTTCCATACCTATGGTTAAAGTTCAGTGGAGTCGGCGTGGAACTGAAGAAGCCACTTGGGAGTCAGAAGATACCATGCGGAAGTAGCATCCCGACTTATTCTAGGTGAGCTATCTCACTCTCCATTTTTATTAAGTGCAGTGAATTTGGAGGACTAAATTCTTTAAAGTGGGGGAGGGTGTAACACCCCGATATATTAATGAATAAAAATCTCGAGCAATTAATAAGAAATTCCTTAAGAAAAAGGATAAGTAAAATTTTGACCATTTTATAAAAATATGGAAAAATTATATAGTGGATAGAACGTTGAGTAAAATTGTCTTCTATGACCAGCCCAAATAAAACTCTTAAATAAGCCGAATTAGCAAATTAAGGCCCAAATCAACACTTAGCTGAATCGGACCTCAAAACACGAAATTAGAGCCCAATACTAAACCATTTAAGCTGAAACCGGATGCAAATGAAATGTTAAGATTAAGAGATCGTCTCCCCCCTAATTATTCTTCGAAACCCTAACCCTAGGAGGTGTATTTGGCGGCGCAAGGTGGCTGCAACCCTATCCGGCGCATTTCGCGCATGACTAAGTTGCGTGGACTCTATCTCCGCGATTAGAACTCTCTAGACCCTATAGAACCTATAAAACTGATCGTCTTCCACCCTAGAAGAGTTTAGAAGCTATGGCGGCCGGAGAGGAGCTCGATCGAGGGAGAATCACGGCGATCACCGGCGGTGTTCCTAGCGCGATCGGCATCCCTCTTCCTCCTTCATCTTTCGATTTAGGTAGGTGAACACAAGCCAAACCCTAAGTATTATATATGGATAGAAGCATCATTCTGTCCTCTTTCCATTGATCTAAAAAGCACTAATTTTCATGTAGTATCCTGCAAAAATTTCAGGTTTTAGTGGAAGCATGTCATATTTAGGGTTAGCTATGTTCCACCTTGATTTAAGTAGGGATTTCGGGCACTTAACATTTAATTGATCATGCTATCCTGTATAAAATTTCGTGCTTGTTCCATTGATCATGAAAGTCCCAATTTTCATGCTCTATATAGTGCGTATTTAGCTATTGTTCCCAACCCTAGCCAACCCCGCCGGAGACGGGCAGGGTGAAGGGGCAGCGAACTGTTCTGATATGAGTGGCCATTCGATAGACCGCACGTCTATATGAACGGCCAGACTATGACCGCCTGTGTTATTTGCATTATTACATTTTTTTGAGACAAGCGGCTATGCCAGAACCGCTCAACGAGCCATACGGCCATCTATAGACCGCTCATCTCCTGTTGGGCCCCTGCCTACAGTGTATGAATGGCCTGTGGAGATACCGCAAATGCCCTTGAAAGGTTCTGGACGAACCGTTCTTCCCCACAGAATTGTCTTGATTTTGAATTTAGCATGTTTTATCTCTAGTTATTTAATCTTCATGGTAGGCTAGCAACCAACATATAAATGGAACATATTGAAGATGAGATTTTATAAATTGCTAGTTTACTTTCCATCATGACCTTGGTTTGTTCTTTGAACTAAGTTAATTTCAAATATGAATGCATGAACCATGTTACTAGGATTTTTTGACAGTCGTTCTACTCCGATAGGATTGACTGACCGCTATACTGGTTTCCGATGTTTATTAGCCTCAATTCCTTGTAATGGTTGGGACTCTCCGCCGGATATTCCTTCCGTCAGACTAGGACCTTCATTACAAGACCTCCGTAAGCCCCCGCGAGCCTGGGATTTCCACTAGGACGCCGGGTAGGTTGTACCACCAAGACCTGAACCTGTCACGTGATCGAACCGCTTGGATTGCTGTGTTGTGAGCCACGGCTCGATTTGGACCAACTGAGCCTTAAAAGGCCGAAATCAGACCGTTTACCTCAATGGGCGGCCCATTAGTGACCGTGCATCCCTGGCTAAATGCCATTTCCTGTTGGTCGATTAACCTTGTTCCATCTTCGACCAAATCATGTTTGATCGACCCAATAAGCCCTAGGCTAACCAGTGGATAGTGGGCTGGACCCTGGTTCAGTTCTGCGCCACTTATGGCAGCCCGGAGCCCATTTGGGTAAATTTCTACTTTACTAAGTTAAGCCCAGTTGAACGACTGATTAGGCCCGTTCATGTACTCGAGCGGATCTTATTGGACCGTTCATCCCTCGAGCGGCCCTATATGGCCCGTTTATCTTGTTCTTGGGCTTCTAGTCCTTCTGGCCATGAGCGGCCCATTATTGATCATCCTTGATAGTTGAAAGGCCCATTTCTGATCGTTCTTCTAAGAGCGGCCTAGAATGGTCCGTTTATCCTTGACTTCGTTAAGGTTGATCCTCAGCCCATTTCTTTCTAGTACGGCCCAGATGAGACCGTGCATATCTTGAACAACCCAGTTTAGACCGCGTATCATCCAGAATTTGATTTCCGTGTTTTTGATATTGAATCCAAGGACCTGATTGGTTCTTGATAATTTGAACTTTCTGGGTAAAGTATCTCTTCAACTTATCCTTGGGGGTTCTCCGAGGTAAGTTATACCTTGATATTATTGGCCACTTAACTTGATTAATGTCTAGACATAACTTGGGATCTTGGATCCATTAAATCAATGCCAACGCATCATAAGGACCCGGTCTGGTCCTGGGAGGAGCGCCCGAAAAGTACTTGTGCCCCGGGGAGTTTGAATGACATGGTGAGGCATTGCACCGAGTGCATGACTAGCGTGATGTCTACGACATAATCTTTTACATGAATCTTTCTTGACTTGGGTAATTCTTGCTTGTTGGCCAATTTCCAGTTACATCATGATCTCACCTTCTTTTTATTATGTTACTTTGTTATATCGTCATTTCATTTCGTTCCTTTTTTTCGCACATATAAATGCAGTTAATTGGTTAATTACTTAAACTTGCCTATTATTACCTACTGAGCGTTTGCTCACCCAGTTGTTTCCCCTCTTCCAGGTAGCTCAGGTGAGGACTCGCAAACTGATGGGGACGGAACAGAGTGAAGCCTGGAGCGAACCAGTTAGAAGACTTTGGGGAGTCGTTCGTAGAGTCTTTAGTCAAATTGTAGTTTAGAATGTTGTTAGTAACGTTGTAATAAAGTTGGAGGATGTAACTTTGATTAAGTTGAATGTCGTATTAGAGGTTTCATTAAAGTTCTTTGGATCGGTATTGATGTAAAAACTTGATTCTTGATGAATTAGTAATTATTAGATTGGTAGTATCCTCTAGTTTTATGGTGAATGTTCGATTCTCTAGCGCAGGTCATAGTGTGTCTGTAAATCAACATATTAATCTTAACTCTTTTAACTGTCGGTCCCGATATTCCGTGTCGGGGCGTGACAACTTGGCACCAATGCATCAAGTACCCCCGGGACGGAAGAGAAGGAAGAATTTTTGCCAATTTACACCCCTTCGAGGTGTTTGAGTCTCATCTGCTCGATGCCTTACTCTATCTGGAGAAGCCGAAGCCGACTTCCCGGCCAGCTCAGAATAAAGAAAAGAAAATAGCAAAGACCAGCAACTAGTTCCCTCTACATCCACCCGATTACGTGGCCCAGCAGGAGGTGTCGCACATTGCTAAAGTCGAGGGAGTGCCCAGGGCTATCCCATCTGATATCTACCCCGAGCCAGAAACCCCATGGCTCGAAGAATTGCTAGGTTGCATGGAACTCCCTCCGAGAATCACAAGACCGCTCACAGATATAGACTATTTGATAGTCGAATTGTTGAAGACACTCGATGTTCCTAATCCCGAGGGGCAACCTACGATGTTTTAAATGGCTAGTGAACAGCCGGTGAAAGGGGATGATGATTGCAAACTCCCCGAAGAAATTCAAGACCCGGTTGTCCCGATCATGGGGATGCCCGATATAACCGGCAGGGTGATAAAAATGGCCAAAAGGCAGCACATTCCTTTCTACCAAGCTGAAAGACAAAACCAAATGTTCAAAAAGTTGTGGTACCCGCCCAACTTAGACAAAGAACTGCTACTTACCTAACACCCTGGCCTGGGTTTCTCGATAGAAGAATTATATGAAGCTGACATGATATCTATCTTCACCCCAGCTGGCGATGACCCTCTGGAAGATTCAACCACGCAAGAAGCTAAGAGCCAGGGACAACACATGTCTCTGAACGGCGAAATACCAAATGAAGAACTGCATCTTTGGAGTCCATCTCCACGCAGCAATGTGGGCTTATCCACTTCTGAGGGACCAGTCCCAGCTATCTATGGTGATAGGGTGTTGTTGTCGCTGCCCGATGTTGGAACAGAGGACAGTGGCCCGATCCACGCCCTAGATTTCTCCAAATATAACCCTACTATGCTCGCATTACTATACGAGCAGTAGCAGGAGATTAAAAGATTGAAGAAGCAACTAGCTGATGTGACTAGACGCATGTCTGAATTAACAAGGGGCATTCTTCCCTGGCAATACTACCCTACAGCGCTGAAGCATTCTCCCATAACCAAAGCGAATCTGTGTATGTGCTGGCAGGCAGATGATGAACTTATCCTGGATTACATCCATAGGTGGAGGGGCTATTGTACAAGGTGCCAACCTCCACCGAGCCATGAGGCTGCTATCCAGATCTGCAAACAAGGTCTGAAGAAAGAAATTTAGCAAAGAATAATTGGTATCAAAATCCAATCCTTTGACCAGCTCAAAACGATAGTGGCCGATGTTGAAGCCTTTCTGGAGAAGTATTGCCCCACTACCGCTACGGCGAGGCGGGAAAACAAGTCTGAAGGCGTTAACCTCAATGCTTTCGAGCAAATGAGAATAAGAACCCAGGAGGTGGCCGAACCTTCAACCAGTAAACCTGCAAAGCAAATTCCCTCGTTGCGGGGGAAGATGAAGAAACCCTACTCCTTCCCAAGAGAGAAGACACGGGTGATTTTTGAATGGGCTTGTCATTATGACAAGATTACTCTGCCATAGCTCAGGAAGCCGGAGGATGCTAAAAGAAGTAATGACCCTCGATTCTGCCCACATCATTAAATGTTGGGGCATTCTATCAAGGACTATTATGTTTTCAAATATATTGCCCAGAATGTAATCAAGAAGGGCAAACTCCAGATGGGGGAATACACAGTAGACCCACTATGCCCACATGAAATGGGCGCTTACAGAAAGGGGAGTTCATGTGATTTCCATCCACTATCACAGCCCCAAAGAGACATCAGAGGCTGATCAAGGTGAACCTCACATTCGAAAGGAGCTATTCGGGTGGCCAAGGTCACCCATAAAGGAAAAGAAGAACAGTCACTCCTGTCCCACGACCGGGGCACATACCTCCACCTCTCTAACCATGGAGGCAACTGGTTTGGCTGATGAGAAATGCTATGAAGTAGATGTGACCTCCCTCTCCACTCTGGTGAATGAAGGTTCTTCGAAGGCAGTCTATGATGACTACCTAGATGATCATGAAGAAATCCTACAGCTCTCGAGGCCAGGAGATATCACGAAGCACCAAGCAATAATACAAGAAAGGAAAGAAGCCGATGTCCCCTGCAAATGCTGAGAATCTATTATCGCAGGGGCCGTCATGACATCAGATGAAGCCCCGCAAGTACAAGAAGTTAAGAGGCTCCTTGCAGCCCTTAAGGGTGATTCATCTATGGGCCAGCGTCCAAGCTGCCCGGAAGTTGCATTGACGGCTTCACCGCTGATTCCCCAACAAACTCAAAAGCCTAATGTCCCGCCACTAGGCGAAATGAGGCAAGGAAGCATCTATGATGTCCTTGAAGCTGAAGAAGATGATGAAGGCTTCATTGACTTGTAGCTGGCCTCGTCAGAGATAGAAGATGGTGGCCAGGCCACCGTTGATGAGCTGGTCGAGATGAACCTTGGCATGGAAGAGGAGCCTAGGCCAACCTTCCTCAGCATACTCCTTCTCTCAGAGGAGAGAAAACAATACATACAGCTGCTTCAAGAGTTTCGGGACTGCTTTGCTTGGAACTACAAAGAGATTCGAGGTCTTAGCCCTGAAGTTACTCAACACATGCTGGCTATCGACCCAAAGGCCGAGCCGGTAAAGCAGCCACACCGACGAATGAGGCCGGAGCTGATAAGTCAGATTTGTAAAGAAGTCTACAAGCTTATAGATGTCGACTTTGTGGCAGAAAATTAATACACCACATGGTTGGCCAAATTTGTGCCTATCAAGAAGAAGAACTGCCAGATCCGGATATGTGTGGACTTTCAGGACTTGAACAAAGCATACCCGAAAGATGATTTCCCAGTGCCGATCACTGAAGTCATGATCGATGCTACAACTAGCCATGAGGCGCTGTCATTTATGGATGGCTCGTCTGGATATAACCAGATATGGATTGCCAAGCATGAAAGAGTTCACACGGCTTTTCGATCGCCCGAGAGGATATTTCACTACAAGAGAATGCCATTCGGCCTCAAAAATGCTGGCGCCACTTATCAAACGGAGATGACAAAGATATTCAACGAGTTGCTCTACGACAAAGTTGAATGCTACATTGATGATTTGGTCGTCAAGACCAAAAGAAAAAAAGACCACCTGAGTGATCTCAAGATCATATTAGAAGGGTTGCGACAGTTCGAGCAAAAGATGAATCCAATGAAATGCACCTTTGGTGTCTCAAGTGGGAAATTCCTCGACTTTGTCGTCAGATATCAGGGAATTGAAATAGACCCCTCCAAGATAAAAGCTATCTAAGAGTTGCCCCCTCCGAAGAATTTGACAGAATTGCAGTCCCTGCAAGGCCAATTAGCCTACATCCGTAGATTTATTTCCAATCTGTCCGGATGATGCTAGCCATTTCACAAGCTGATGATGAAAGACATACCATTCCACTGGAGTCAAGAGTGACAAAAGGCCTTCGACCAGCTAAAGGAATATCTGAATACCCCACCAGTGCTGGGGGCACCTGTCAAAGGGCGGTCGTTGATTCTGTACATAGCCGCTACTAAGTGTTCACTGGGAGCAATGATGGCCGAGAACAACGATGAGGGGAAAGAGCAGGCGCTTTACTACCGCAGTCAAAGATTAGTGGGGGCAGAATCAAAATACACCCCGATCGAAAAGATTTGCCTCGCATTGATCTTTGCGGTCAAGAAGATGAGGCATTACATGTTGTCACATGAAGTGTAGCTAATATCAAGGGCTAATCCAATCAAATATATATTGTCCCGACCAGCTTTGAAAGGATGACTGGGCAAATGGGCCATCATCCTGATGGAATTTGATATCACCTATGTGCCACAAAATCCCATCAAAGGCCAGGCCATAGTTGACTTCTTTGCAGTACATCCGGTGCTTGATGATTCTCGATTGATCACGGAGCTCCCAGATGATGAAACACTAGAAGTGGATCAAGTCCGTCAGGCCGTATGGCAGCTCTACTTTGATGGGACATCAAGAATAGAAACATCCCAAATGGGGCAGACAACGATAAGGGCCGGAGCAGGCATCATCCTCAAATCCCAGAGGGAGAAGTGCTGCACACGTCATGCGCAATCAACATGCCTTGCACAAACAACGAGGCAAAATATGAAGCCCTGATTATCGGCCTTCAGATTGCTCTTCACATGGAGATCCAGATGCTTCAAGTATTCAGCGATTCCATGATGATTATCAAGCAGATACAAGGACAATTTGATGTCCGGAAGCCAGAATTACTTCCTATTGCACCAAAGCGAAGAAGCTCATGCAGCGATTCTACTTCATTGAAATAGGCCATGTCGGTCGGAATCAAAATGGTCAAGCAGATGCTCTAGCAAAGCTAGCAAGCTCCCTGGCAGTCCCGCCAGATGGATCTCTCAATATAATTGTCATAAACAGACGCCAGGTTCCCAGCATGATAGAGGAGCCAGATGAAGAAGAATGTGAAGCTGCAATAGCAGAAGTAGTCGGCTCACCCGATTGGAGGGAACCTCTGATATAATGGTTTAAACACCAGCAATTGCCCAAGCGAAGGGAAGAGAAGATCAAATTGATCAGAACAAAAGATTCGTATGAATTCAGGAATAAAACTTTGTTCCGGATTATGGCAGATGCCAAAAGAAAAGTACTCCTTCGATGTCTATCAATTGATGACGCTTGGACGGTCGTGAAGGAAGTTCATGCCGGATCAACTGGTGCCCATCAAGCCGGGCCGAAGATGAAGATTGAAATCAAGAAATTGGGATATTACTGGCCAACTATGTTCGATGACTGCTGCAAGTATGCCAAGTCATGTCATAAATGCCAGGAACATGCTACGGTCCCAAGAATGTTAGGGTGTACGGTTGGGATCTAGAGGGGGGTGAATAGATCGCCTTCTAAAAAATGGCTCGAATACAAAACTATTGCCCACAAAATTTAAACTACACTAGAATTGGATGAACAACAGAACAACGAGATTGAGGTGCAGAACACACTTACCAAAATACTTCCTCAAACAGAAGTAACGTTGGACACTTAGCTACCAGACTGGTACTGAGCAGATTTCACAATAGTGAACTGAAACACTTAATCGCACAAACAACCTGTGATTCTACTAAGCACACGGACAAACACTTCACAGCTGATTTATTTACGGACGGTTAACTCACAGATGAACTTCAAATATAAACCACACAAGCAACCTGCAAAGGGGGATAGAGGATATGGAATAGAACACAAGACAAACCACTATGGACAAGATTTTTAGATGGTTCGGTCTGCTACCCACAGACCTACGTCCATCCCCCACTCAAACACAAGTGAGGCTTCCACTGACTTACAGCTTGAACCGCTGAGCATCACAACTTGCTTACACTGCTAAGCAACACAGCTTGCTATCTACTGAGCCTTACAGCTTTCCTATCTACTGAGCCTCACAGCTTGCTAACCCAAGGAATTAATCCTTGCTGCTGAGCAACACAGCTTGCTATACAAACGAGGAATCAAAGAAAGTAAAACAATAGGAAATTAAGAACGAAAATAGAAAGAATATAGCTCTCGCAGGAGCAACTTGGCTTGAATCTGATCTAGAGGCCAACACCTATCTGATCTGATTTTCAAGATGCTCTGGGTGCTTCTTAATCACTTTTCTCTCAACCATTCTCTCTTTCTTTTTCTTCTCACGATCTTACTTTTCTCATGACTGCTATCACTCTCTTTACGATGCTCACACTCTTTTCTTTTCTTCTGATCTCACGCTCACTGGCTCGCCTTCCACTTCTTCTGGTGGTTTCTCTTTCTCAGATGGCTACACTTCTTTCCTTAGCACTGATTCAATTCCTCACCCCGCAGCCATGTCACCTTCAGAAGAAGACGTCTCTTATTTATAGAATAGGGGTGCCAGAAATCCTTTTAGATATACCGATTTTATCCAGCTTTTTCCATTGGTCCACGTGGCAAGAGGCGGGAAAGTTTTTCTGATAGAGTGCCTCGGATCATGTGCCAATCATTACTTCCTAGGTTCATGTGCCATTCATTTTCCCTTCTTGAGATCATGTGCCAGTGATTTACTAATCAGCAGGTTCGAGCTCCCTTATTGGATATGGATTTAAGTTAAGGGATTCAGAGTTGGATTGTCTGAAGCATCAACCTCACTGGCAACATTTAATACAGCTGCATCGACCTTTGACTTAGTGCATCTCGGCACTATTCTGATGCTCTGACCTTCTGGCTTAAGGTAGTGCTTCGGTATGCTCTTCTGTTGCTTCGACCTTCTTTTGTTGCTGCTACTTTGTTGAAATGCTATTTACTGTAGAGAACTTTAGCTGGCTTGGAATATGCTGACATGAAGAATTAGGCTGTCGTGCTGAACAGCTGATGACTGGATGAGCCTGCAGCTGTTGCTGATGTGACCATAGGACTAGGCTACTGAAGCCCTTGATCTTCTCTTAATAATAGCCTAAAGGACATGATCTTCTGACGCATTAAGGCTTTGCTCTCATAATCATTTCATCAAATAATTCCTCTTCTTCATTGAATAGAGCTCATGCATTGACCTCTCTCTGTCCAGACTGAAGATTGTGCTTCTACACTGACCTGACCAAGCAATGGTTGAACTAGTGCATCGACCTGTCTCTTAATTGCTCAGGCCTTTTTGGTTATGCATCGACCCGTGTCAACAAAAATGACACTAGGGAAATTTATGCATCGACCTTATAACATAGAGACTTCATATGCATCGACCTTACTCCTTTAATAAACTCTAAGTGTATCGACCTTAGATTCATGGTCCACTCCGTCGCCTCGATGTTATTGATAGGTCTAAAGTAGCTGCATGTAGCTGCATCGACCTTCTTTATTAGTGATGCCAAAATAGCATCGACCTGTCTAGCGGTAAACTTGTTCAGCTGCATCGACCTGATAGGCATGAACCTCTTTAGATGTATTGACCTTATAGGCATAGCCACTTCAGCTGCATCGACTTGTGTCAACAAAATATTATTCATGTCCATCGACCTTTCTCTCTTTCTCGAGGGAGTCGACTTCTAGAGTCGACACCTTTTTTAACCAATTCTATCTACAGAACTAAATCCTATTCTTTTCAGCATTCTGCTAGCAACATTCAACCATTGACGTTTACATATAAAGGAATCAAGGTGAGATCAATTTCATTAGGTTTCATAGCATCGAAAATGGTACAATCATCAACTCATGGATGCAATCATCAACACATGAATGACATCATCAATCCATTTTTATAAGAATATTGCACATTCATACACAGATTGATTGACATCATCAACTCATGATGACTCATAGTAGTTGACATCATCAAAACCACGAAGACACAACAAAGAAGACCCCCAATACACCTACATCCGACCGCACCTAGATGGCCATTTGCTCAATGGAGCACCGATGTCATGGGCCCTGCTACCCCCATCCTCATCAGGATGTAGATACATTCTAGCAGCAATAGATTACTTCTCCCGCTGGGGGGAGGCTATAGCTCTAAAAGAGGTGACGTGTAAAATCGTGGTCAGATTTGTTCGTCAGAACATTATATTTCAATTCGGCATCCACGATCGAATCATCTCCGACAACGGAAGTCATTTACGAAACCAGAAGGTCTAGAAGCTGGCCGATAAATTCAAGATTGATTGGACAACCTCCACTCCGTACAACCCACAAGCAAATGGGTTGGCTGAAGCTTTCAACAAAACTCTCTGCACACTTCTTGCCAAGACGGTCAGCTCTAGCAAGAAGGATTGGGAGGATAGGATGTACGAGGCACTGTGGGCGTACCGCACTGTGTACAAGACCCTGACGGGTTGCTCACCGTTCTCCCTGGTGTATGGCCCAGAAGCAGTCATCCCGATAGAGCTGGAGATACCCTCGTTACGGGTCGCAATCCAGCATGAATTGGTAAAAGACAGCCAGGAAATATAGAAAGAAGATTAGAGGAACTCTCTAATTTAGAAGGGCAACGGCTCAAAGCCCAGCAGAACATATTGGTATACCAAGCCCGTATGGCACGCGCCTTCGACAAGCTTGTCAAAGAGCGTGAATTCAAGAAAGGAGACCTTGTCATGCTAAAAAGAAAAGAAGTGATGGCAGCCAATGCAAAAGGCAAATTAAATGAAAATTGGACATGACCTTATGTGGTCTAGAAAGTCTATGAAGGTGGAGCTTACGTCCTCGTCGACCATCGAGGGGAAGTTCAATTTCCACCCCTCAATGGGAAGCACCTAAAGCTATACCATGCGCCACTGTCTCAGTTCAACGATCAACTAAAATCCACATTCCATAATGAATGAACCTCTACAAGACTGTTGTAATGAGTTGCTATCTCACACCAACTTTCGACAGCACTGAAATAGGTGATTCCCTACTTGACATTGTACCAACGCTGATGATGCAACTATACCCGGCACCCATGGCCTCTTCTGGTCTTAGCCGAGGGGGTATGACTTCGACCTTACATCTAAGTCAGCAACACCCAATTCCGTTACGTTGATACAATCCTAGTACCGATGATTTCGTTAACTCGTTACCCATGGCCTTTCGGTCTTAACCAAGGAATATGGCTTAGACCTTTAGTCTATGGCCAGATGAAACCTGAATCCTTGCGTCAGCATAAACCCAATGTTGATGATGTTATCATCAGTCCTACCGTGATTTTCACTACGAGAATCAATAAGGCTCAACGGCTTAGACCTAACGTCTAAGACCGGCTTAAATGATTTCCTTGCGTTGGCATATACGTAATGCCAATGATTTCACCAAGGTTGGTGCTCGACTCCTTGTCGAGGCTAGTCGCTAAAACCCAATGGCTTAGACCTTCCGTCTAAGACCAGCTTAAACGATATCCTTGCATTGGCATATACCCAATGCCAATGATTTCACCAAGGTTGGTGCTCGACTTTGTGTCAGGATTAGCCGCTAAAACCCAATGGCTTAGGCCTTCCATCTAAAATTGGCTTAAACGCTATCCTTGCGTTGGCATATATCTAATCCCAATGATTTCACCAAGGTTGGTGCCTGACTTTCTGTCAGGGCTAGCCGCAGAAACCCAACGGCTTAGACCTTTCGTCTAAGACCAGCTTAAACGGTATCCTTGCGTTGGCATATACCCAATGCCAATGATTTCATCAAAGTTGGTGCTCGACTTTGCGTCGGGATCAGCTGCTAAAACCCAACGACTTAGACCTTCCGTCTAAGACCGGCTTAAACGCTATCCTTACATTGGCATATAACCCAATCACTACAAGAAAACTGACCTTTACCTACATTTTAAGAACGTAGGTATAGGTCCAAAAAAACGTAGGTAAAGCCTTTAGTCACGTTTACTTTCCACGCTTTCAAAGCGTGGCGCTTGCTCGCGTGACTATAGGTTATACCTACGTTTCTATGAAACGTAGGTATAGTTCGACCTATCCCTACACTTTCAAAGCATAGGAATAGTCTAGCAAAAAGCGTAGGTAGATATCGACCTATACCTATACTTGAAAGCGTAGGAATAGTCCAGCAAAAGCATAGGTTAAAAATATATATACACACGCATATAATTGACTATACCTACGATTCTAAAAGTGTAGGTATTATTTTTAATCACGTACTTAAAGAAACGTATGAAAAAGTATTAGCGTCATTGTCTTAAAAATGTAGGAAAAAGAACTAGTCTCATTTTTAAAAAAACGTAGGTATATTGTTCTTTTGTTTTTTTTACATGCTCATTGTGCAATCATATTACACCTGTATACATTCATATACTATTTCCTGCATGAATCTCACATTGAACACATCACTATTAACATAAAAACTCACAATCAATACATCAATATAAAGTCACATTCAACACATCAATATCAACATAGATCATACGTGGCCTTCGAAACACCACTAACAACTTCAAGAGATTCTTTTCTCACCTACACACAAATTTACTTTCCAATTAGTAACTATTTGCCAATAGAACAAGTAACACATGCACAGATACGTACTACATACATACACATAAACAGATAGTTCCCCTCACTCTATATTTGCTAAAATATATCTCACCAAAATCCAGCATATAAACATCATAAAGCAGCTCTCTATTTAGCATACAAAATATATACAAACATTGGGCTAATAATGGACAAATGATGAGACAAATACATGCCCTGACACAAAAACAGAAAGTGAATGGAGTATAAGGAATAAAATAGATGGCTATACAGGCAGATGGCAAAATGATCTAAAGCTTTGTATTCAGTTCCTTTCTTCCTATGAGAAAATGGTTAGCAGCACAATTACACTTCACCCTAAAGGTCTCATCACAATAGTGTGATAAAGTGCATCCTTGACTTAATCAATAGACAACCGATAATAAGATATCATAATAAAGACCCCCCAGATGACCCCATCTTTGCACCCACCTGCCCTTACTATCAACCAAAAGAGACCTCCATGAATTATAGAAAAGAAAAGGCTGAGCTACACAATTTCATATTCTATCAGATTTTTGTTAAAAGTGGTCATCATAAGCCCACATGGTTAGAAGGAAAATAACATGTAATTATCACCTCATCATCTCTTTATAGATAAGAAAGATTTAAAAAGCCCAAGAAAGGAGATTTCCCAGACTAAGGTTCCATTAGAAAAGTCGTGGAATTCTTCATCTCAAGATTCTCAACCTGAATGTTGACCCTGATAACATTTGAAGTTGAAAACCCCTGCTTAAACCACATATAAAGTGAACGTGATAGGAGTAATGCTCCATATTTTTCTAGTATGTGATATTTCTCCTACACCACTTTTGACCATAGACAGGTGATAGCCACTAAACCCATCGTTGAAAAGCCGTGCCACAATTTAAAAATTACCACACTCACTCACTAAGAAGTTTTAAAATCAAGTAGAGTGGTGAATACGAGTCGATCCCACGGAGAAGAAATATTTTCAATTAAGCATGAGATGGAAAATTCTTATATTTGGAAGATCCGAATTTTGAGTGAGATTAAACTAATAAAAAAAATTGCATGAAGATAAACTATATAAAGAATATGAGAGGGTTAAGGAAAGAAATTTGGAAGAGATAGAAAGAGAACTAGAAAGACACAATTGCTCAAAATCAACTTGTATTACTAAGAGGAAAGATTACAATGTATATGAAATAAAATTACAACTTGTAATGAAAATAAAAAAAGAGGAGACAAATAAGAGCCAAGGCCGTCTCTGTGCCGAGCTGTCACGTCCCGAGAGCGGAAGATACCCGGGTGCGCGACGCGTCTATATCAATCGTGTCATTCATGTAAAGACAGAGTGTGCATAGTACTCGGTAATTTTATCGCTAACTTAAATTTGAACATAATACCATAGTCCAAGATGACAATTATCTACTTAACCAAATGACAATATCCCAGAATCATTCATAAGGCTACAAATTTAATAAGTTCCATCTAACTAGATCATAATTGACCCAATTAAATTATACAAGCCTTTAACAATAACTGGAAATACAACAATAACTAGAAATACAATGTAGGACCTATGAATAAAAAGACACGTCTAACTGACGGTACACCAAATCTAGCACTCATCACTCGGTATCGATCCCATCCGGGTGGTGGTCGCTATCTAGGTTTCCTGAAAAATGTAAGAATTGCAACTTTATGAGCGAATCGCTCAGTAGGATCTATATCTCAAGCTCTAATAATCTTTAAGTCAATTACAAGTTCATGCGGTATAATGATGCATGTTGGATCGAGCAAGTATATCAAGAATTGTACCAAAAGAGTATCACATGAACATCAATAAGATGTATCAATAAGGAACTAGCACGTAATTGTCAAGTAATTGCACAAGTCTTTCCAAGAAAACAATATTCAAGCAAGTCTTTTCAAGAAGGTAATAGTCAATATTCCAGCAAGTCTTCCCAAGAAGATAATAATCAATTATTCAAGCAAGTGATCTCAAGCTCGTGTAATAACAAGTAGTGTAATAGAATTGGCTATTTCATTCAAGCAAGTAATTTGCCCTTTTTCGGGCCAAACCATTCATGACAAGCAAATCAAGCATGTCACGAGAGAGTGAGTGGGAATGTCTCAAGTCAAGTCAAGCAAGCAAGTACTTCGGTGCAATGCAAACACCGTGGTCAATAAACTCCCATGGGTACAAGTACCTTCGGGTGCCCCTCCCAGGACCAGACCTAGTCCTATATGCACAACATTGTTTCCTGTATATCATTAGACATCCACTCTCATTTTTATAGCCAATATGAAGTTTCAAGAAAAGTATACATTGTAGGAACATCAGGTAGATTTTTCAGGAATAGAGTTCAAGGACATATCAGATGTAAATGATGATTTATGACCAAGCTACTAAAAATACAAGACGCAAAGGTCAATCGGGTTAAGGAGTTGGCCAGGGATCATTGGGTAAGGGTCGGACAGAAGCCCAAAAATTCTAGGTTATAGGGAAATGGTGCCCTTGTAGAGGGTCTCTATTTCAGTAAATAGAGTCTTCTCAGAGAGTCTCTATTTCAATGCTGAAATAGAGTCTTCCCAGAGGGTCTCTATTTCAGAAAATAGAGACTTCTCAGGGAGTCTCTATTTCAGAATGCAAATAATAACTGTGTATTTAACAGGATAACAGGTTTACACGTTGTGTAACCAGATTTAACAGGCTCTATGATTAACAGACTATAGAATTAACAAGCTTAACGATAGCTATGTGAATAACAAAGTTTGGCAAGATATGTAATTACCAGGCTCTGTAATTAACAGGTTTAACAGGCTGTAGGATTTTTACAGGCTTAATAAGGTATGAAATTTATAGGTTAACAGGTAACATGTTTAACAGGTTTAACAGGCAAATCAGCGGGGTTTAATAGGTAACAGGATTAACAAGCTAATCAGAAGATCAGTGGGTGTTAACCCCACAGATGGAAATGGCGCCTTGGCCAGGGGCGCCCCAATGAGAAATGGCGCCCTGTCCAGGGGCGCCCCATTGGAATGGCGCCCTAGGAAGGGCGCGGTCAGGGGCGCGGCCCACTAGACTCATAACACTATTCATTGGTCTATTTTTCACGAAATCTGGAAATGAGGACATGGTTAAATAGAGAAAAATCTCAGGATTTCAAATTCATGCCCATGCAGGAGTTTCATGATTTGGTTCAATAGATATAAATTTCTGAACATGGTGGCTACTAATCATGTAACCTTACTATTCATGATTTATAACATGTTCACAGAATCAAGAAGTAGAGACATAGATAGACATGGAAAAATAGCAGGATTGTGTGGTCATGCTCATGCAACAATTTTGATTTTAATTTCAAGGATATAAATTTTTAAACATGGATCAATTTACAAGAAATTGGGACAGATTATGAGTAATGATAAACTATACAATCAGTATGTACATGGGGTACTTGACGGACGTAAGATCATAGATCTACTCACGCAAGAGTTAGTATTTCAGATAGGCGTAGCCTAACCTTCCCACTAAGTCTTTTGATATACCCCTGACTTAGGTGACCAGATTGTGGCTATGAAAGGTTTAACTAGCATGCATGTTAACCTATATTAACTACTAGTTAAGTCAGATCTTGAGAACACCTACCTTTTTGACGTGAACACGTAGAAGAGATGAAGAGATAATAATAGACCAAGCCCTTCCTGCAAGGTTCCAGCAGTAGGAAGAAGAACGTAAGATGATGTTTTCCCCCCTCACGTATGTTCCTGTCGAGACCTTCTTTTACAGGTGGAGATGAACCAGATGTCGGCAATCGCCTTCTAACCTTAGAAGGTTGGGTATAATTATAGGGAAGGAAAAACATAAGGGTCCATTGCCAGTGAAAAAGAAGCAATTAATGCTTCAATCGATTGTCGGGTAAAAGGGTACGTTGCCAGCACAAAGGAGCTGTTCAGGTTTACTTCTGGAAGGGATGACATAATGTCAGTCGGTTTGGCAGGATGCTAGCAGGAAAATGGCGCCCTCCATGCCGTCTCTATTTAAGTGAATAGCGCCCATGCATGTGGGCACTATATCTTGAGGCCATTTTAATATTATTTTTTTGAAAAGTCAGTGTAAATGGTGCCCTGGTCAGGGGTGCCCTTCAGTGAATAGCGCCTAGGTCAGGGGCGCTATTCTCTCTGGGTGTTGCTTCCCAGGTGCCGTGCTAAGTTAGGTGTTGGGGAGTGTTTAAGATGTGTTATGTATATACATATGATTGGTCGGTTGGTGGGATCTTAGGAGAGGTATATCTAAGCATATCTATATGTATACAGTGGGATGCTTGGTGGCACTGTGGCCTTGGAAATTGACGCCCTTGTATAGGGGCCCTATTTCAGGTGAATAGTCTTTTTGGAACAAGAAGCCCCAATATGAATGGTGGCTTTAATTGTTACATATTTATATAATGGCCCTCATTGGGTATTCTACCTTTTCATTTGGCCTTCTCATAGAGTTATTTGCGGTTTTATTTACTTGGGAAAAAGTCTATTTCCTTATCATTTTTCTCTGGGGTGCTACACCCTCCCCCACTTCAAAGAATTTGGTCCCCAAATTTAATTACGTATATGGAGACAAGGAGGGTGAGAAGTACTCGCAGACTAGAATAATTCTGGAAATCTCCTTCTCATAGACTCCTTGGTTTCTCATGTAGCTTCTTGTTCTAAGCATCGTTCCCATTGGATGTTCACCATAGAAATAGTCTTGCTTCTCAAAACTCGGACTTCTCGGTCGAGGATCTTCATCGACTTCTGCTTATAGGTAAGGTCCTTCTATATCACCAAGTCAGTGTGGTCGATGACATGGAGAGGATCGTGCACATACTTCTTCATCATAGAAATATGGAATACATTGTGCACCTCTGATAGTTGTGGAGGTAGGGCAATGCGGTAAGCTACCTCGCCTACTCTTTCCAATACCTCGAATGGGCCAATAAATCTCAGTGTAAGTTTGCCCTTAACACCGAATCTTCTAATACCTCGACTAGGAGAGACCTTGAGGAAAACATGGTCTCCAACTTGGAATTTCAGATCTCTTCTCCTATTATCATCATATGACTTCTGCCTGGACTGTGCTATCTTTAGCCTTTCCCGAATGAGGTGTATCATTTCAGTTGAGTCTCTCACCATATCTGGGCCTAGGATTTGCTTTTCACCAACCTCATCCCATCATATTGGATATCGACAACTTCTGCCATAGAGTGCCTCGAAAGGTGCCATCTGGATACTGGCTTGATAGCTATTATTATATACAAATTTGGCCAGGGGTAAGTGGTCATGCCAACTACCGCCGAAATCTATAATGCAGGCCCTTAACATGTCTTCAACAACTTGATTTATCCTTTATGTCTGTCCATCTGTTTGGGAATGGAAAGCAGTGCTGAAGTTTAGTTTCGTCTCCAGAGAGTGTTATAGACTCTTCCATAAATGAGAGGTGAAGCGTGGGTCTCCGTCGGATACGATCGACACGGGAACTCCATGCAATCTAACCATCTCATTGATATAAAAGGCAGTAAGGACATCAACCGACCATCGACTTTTGATAGGTAAGAAATGAGCTGGTTTAGTTAGGCGGTCGATAATTATCCAAATTCCATCATGTCCACCTCTTGTCTTGGGCAAGCTCATAATAAAATCCATGCCAATGTCTTCCCACTTCCACTTGAGAATATCTAGTGGATGCAGCTTTCTGGCGGATTTCTGATGTTCCGCCTTCACTTGTTGACATGTCAAGCAGCAAGATACAAAGTCCGCTACCTCCCTTTTCATATTAGGCCACCAAGAGGTCCTTTTCAAGTCTTGGTACATCTTGGTGGCTCCAGGGTAGATCGTGTACCTCGATCGATGAGCTTCTTCCAGGACCTTCTTTTTCAACTCCAGACAGTCGGGTACACATGTCCGTTTATAAAATAGCAATCTACCATCGGGTGCCAGCTTGAAATCAAGTCTCTCGTCCAGCTTGCCTTTTATTTCCACGGGTGTGGGATCTTCTTCTTGCAGCTTCTTAATTTTGGATGACAAATCTGGATGTAGACTCATATGGGATAGAATAATACACCAATTCTTCTCATCTGTACTGATATTAAGCTCAGAGAATTTCTCCAGCAACTTCCATTCTTGAATCATGCAACTGGCCAATATTACTCTCAGCTTTCGACTGAGGGCATCGACTACAGAATTACCCTTACCAAGATGGTACTGTATAGTGAAGTCGAAATCCTTGAGATACTCGAGCCAACACCTTTGCCGCATGTTTAGTTCATTCTGGGAAAATAAATACTTGAGGCTCTTGTGATCAGAGTATACAGTGAATTGTTCTCTGTAGAGATAGTGCCTCTAGATCTTCAAAGCAAATACCACCGCGGCTAGCTCTAGGTCATGCATCGAGTAGATCTCTTCATGCTTCTTTAGTTGCCGAGAAGAGTATGCGATGACTCTCCCATTTTGCATCAATACACATCCGAGGCCAATACCAGAAGCATCAGTATATACCTCGTACTTCTCTCCTTCGATTGGCAATGATAAGACTAGAGCAGTGGTCAAGAGATCTTTCAAAGCTTAGAAACTCTTCTCACAGTCTTCCTTCCACTCATAAGGTATTTCCTTGCGAGTCAATCGGGTGAGAGGAATAGTAATTCTTGAGAAGTCCTTGATGAAACGCCGGTAATAACCAGCTAGCCTCAAGAAATTTTGAATCTCCCTTGCATTTGTTAGTTGTTCCCAATTCTTCACGGCTTCGACCTTTGATGGGTCCATGGAAATTCTGTTCTTCAAAATTATATGGCCCAAGAAGGATACTTCCTCGAGCCAGAACTTGCACTTGCTGAATTTGGCAAATAATTTGTGTTCCCTCAATATCTGCAATGCCTGCTTGAGATGTTCTTCATGGTCTTCTTCAGACTTTGAATAAATCAAAATATCATTGATAAAGACCACAATGAACTAGTCTAAGTAAGCCCTGAATATGCTGTTCATTAACTGCATGAAAGCTGCGGGGGCATTTGTTAGTCCGAAAGGCATAACATTAAATTCATGATGCCCATACCTACTTCGAAATGCAGTTTTATGAATGTCTTCTTCTTTGATCTTCAGTTGGTCATAACCAGATCGAAGATCAATCTTGGTGAAATATTTAGCTCCAGATATTTGGTCAAACAATTCATCAATCCTTGGCAGTGGGTACTTGTTCTTGATTGTAAGGTGGTTTAACTGCCGATAGTCGATGCAGAGTCTCATCGATCCATCCTTCTTCTTGACGAATAGCACAGGCGCTCCCCATGGGGAAGTACTTGGCCGGATGAAACCCTTGTTTAATAGCTCCATTAGTTGTTCCTTTACCTCTTTCAGCTCAGCAGGAGATATTCTGTAAGGTGCCTTGGAAATAGGTCCAGCACCAGGGACAAGGTCGATGGTGAACGACACCTCCCGCTTCGGGGGTAAGCTGGGCAATTCTTCTGGAAAAACGTTAGAAAAATCCCGAACTACACGGATGTCTTCAAGCTTAGACTTCTCGACATCCGTGGCGGTTACAAATGTAATGAAAGCCATACATCCTTTGCTTATAAGTTTACTAGCTCGGAGGGCTGATATAAGAGGTGATCTAGCTCGAGGGTTAATGTACACCAGTTCCGGGTAATCCACAAAAGTTATCTTGCCATTTCGGCAATCTACAGTTGCTTGATATGTGGATAACCAGTGAGCACCTAGTATGACATCATACACTTCCATATCTAGGCAAATTAGGTCGGCAGGAAGATTATTTCCTTTAACCATAATCTCACAGTTTGGGTAATGATGTGTGAGGTCGGCCTTGTTCCCGATAGGTGTAGATATGACTAAGTCTAACCATTTAGGCTCCTTAGTAAAAGCAGCATCAAATTTCTTGGAAATAAATGAGTGTATTGCTCTAGTATCAAATAAAACTTTAGCAGTCTTAGAGCAAATGATTAGTGTACCTTCCATGATTCCTCCTTCCATTGGTTCCGTCTCTTGGAGAGCTTGCAGATGACCTTGCTTCTTTGCCGGGAGCTTCTTATCTTTAATGGCTTGCTCATTCATTAGTGGGCAATTAGGGATCCGATGTTCTCGACTTCCACATCGGAGACAGGCTCCTAGCTTCCTCCAGCATTCCTCGATCCTATGACCATCTTTGTCACAGTACTTACAAACTTCCTTGGAAGGTGTGGTGGTAGAGAATGGCTTGACATTCTTTTGGAATTTCTTTCCTTTGGAGGACTCCCCTCCACTGTAGTACAGCTTCTTGTTGAATGATGCTTTAAAATTTCCCGGGCTTGTGACAAGTTCCTTCTTGTCCCTTCCTCGGATCCTCTCTGATAATTAGGTGGCGTCCTTGGGCAACTGCCCAAGCCGAACCATTTTCGAATAGACTTGGATGTCCATCGGTGCAAGTTGTGTAATATAATAGGGCCGAAGCCCGTTGAGGAACCTTTTAGACTTCATCTTCTCTGTACACACCAAGTGAGGTGCATACCTAGCCAGTCTTGAAAATTGGGCCTCATACTCGGCTACTTTGAAGGTCTGTTGTTTCAATGCAGCAAATACTGCGGCCTTCTTTTCCTGGATATGGTCGGAGAAGTACTTGTTGTTGAAATGCTTAGCGAATTCATTTCATGTGACGTGGTCATCGAGCAATGTTACTTCCACGGATTCCCACTAACATCGAGCGTCCCGCTCCAGTTGGAATATAGCTAGTAGAACCTTCTCCTCATCCGTGCATTGCATCACACGAAAAATTCGTTCCATTTCCTTTAACCAATTTTCGGCATCCTTGGGGTCAAACGAACCCGTGAACCTTGGTGGGTTCATGTTACGGAAACTCCTGTGGAGATCACCGGCTCCACGATTAGCACCGCCTTACGCCACTTGTTGTAGAGCCTGTGTAAGGCCTTGCACGGTGCGCTGCATCTCACGCCATTGTGCTCTTTCAGTAGCCATGATCCTACAAAAGGGTTTAAGCTTAATAAAGATCGGGTTTAATTATAAGGTCAAATGTCAATATAGAACTTAACCCGTGGCTCTACCCATCTCACTGGGTAAGGTATAAACCTATCCTTGGACTTGGATTTTTCCTAGGAAGTTGAAATCCTAGGCTCTGATACCACGAATACTGTCACGTCCCGAGAGCGGAAGACACCCAGGTGCGCGACGCGTCTATATCGATCGTGTCATTCATGTAAAGACAGAGTGCGGATAGTACTCAGTAATTTTATCACTAACTTAAATTTGAACATAATACCATAGTCCATAATGACAATTATCTACTTAACCAAATGACAATATCCCAGAATCATTCATAAGGCTACAAGTTTAATAAGTTCCATCTAACTAGATCATAACTGACCCAATTAAATTATACAAGCCTTTAACAATAACAGGAAATACAACAATAACTGGAAATACAATGAAGGACCTAGGAATAAAAAGACACGTCTAACTGACGGTACACCAAATCTAGCACTCATCACTCGGTATCAGTCCCATCCGGGTGGTGGTCGCTATCCAGGTTTCCTGAAAAATGTTAGAATTATAACTTTATGAGCGAATCGCTCAGTAGGATTTATATCTCAAACTCTAACCACCTTTAAGTTAATTACAAGTTCATGCGGTATAATGATGCATGTTGGATCGAGCAAGTATATCAAGAATTGTACCAAAAGAGTATCACATGAACATCAATAAGATATATCAATAAGGAACTAGCAAGTAATTGCCAAGTAATTGCACAAGTCTTTCCAAGAAAATAATATTCAAGCAAGTCTTTCCAAGAAGGTAATAGTCAATATTCCAGCAAGTCTTCCCAAGAAGATAATAATCAATTATTCAAGCAAGTGATCTCAAACTCGTGTAATAACAAGTAGTGTAATGGAATTGGCTATTTCATTCATTTCATTCAAGCAAATAATTTGCCCTTTTTTCAGGCCAAACTATTCATGTCAAGCAAATCAAGCATGTTACGAGAGAGTGAGTGGGAATGTCTCAAGTCAAGTCAAGCAAGCAAGTACTTCGGTGCTATGCAAACACAGTGGTCAATAAACTCCCATGGGCACAAGTACCTTCGGGTGCTCCTCCCAGGATCAGACCGGGCCCTATATGCACAGCATTATTTCATGTATATCTTTAGACATCCACTCTCATTTTTATAGCCAATATGGAATTTCAAGAAAAGTATACATTGTAGGAACATCAGGTAGATTTTTCATGAATAAAGTTCAAGGACATATCACATGTAAATGATGATTTATGACCAAGCTACTAAAAATGCATGACACATAGGCCAATCGGGTTAAGGAGATGGCTAGGGATCATTGGGTAAGGGCCGGACAGAAGCGCAAAAATTCCAGGTTACAAGGAAATGGTGCCCTTGCAGAGGGTCTCTATTTCAGTAAATAGAGTCTTCTCAGAGAGTCTCTATTTCAATGCTGAAATAGAGTCGTCCCAGAGGGTCTCTATTTCAGAAAATAGAGACTTCTCAGGGAGTCTCTATTTCAGAATGCTAACAATAACTGTGTATTTAACAGGATAACAGGTTTACACGTTGTGCAACCAAGTTTAACAGGCTCTATGATTAATAGACTATAGAATTAACAAGCTTAACGACGGCTATGTGAATAACAAAGTTTGACAGGATATGTAATTACCATGCTCTGTAATTAACATGTTTAACAGGCTGTAGGATTTTTACAGGCTTAACATGGTATGAAATTTATAGGTTAACAAGTAACAGGTTTAACAGGTTTAATAGGTTTAACAAGCTAATCAGTGGGGTTTAACATGTAACTGGATTAATATGCTAATCACAGGATCAGTGGGGGTTTAACCCCACAGATTGAAATGGGGCCCTGGCCAGGGGCGCCCCATTGGAATGGCGCCCTCCATTGGAATGGGGCCCTGGTCCGGGGCGCCCTTCCCCTGGGTGCCCACTAAACTCATAACACTATTCATTGGTCTATTTTTCACGAAATCTAGAAATGAGGACATGGTTAAATAGAGAAAAATCTCAATATTTTAAAGTCATGCTCATGCAGGAGTTTCATGATTTAGTTCAATAGATATAAATTTCTGAACATGGTGGCTACTAATCACGTAACCTTACTATTCATGATTTCTAACATTTTCACAAAATCAGGAAGTAGAGACATAGATAGACATGGAAAAATAGCAGGATTGTAAGGTCATGCTCATGCAACAATTTTTGATTTTAATTTCATAGATATAAAATTTAAACATGGACCAATTTATAAGAAATTGGGACCGATTATGAGTAATGACAAACTATACAATCAGTATGTACATGGGGTACTTGACGGACGTAAGATCATAGATCTACTCACGCAAGAGTTAGTGTTTCAGATAGGCATAGCCTAACCTTCCCACTAAGTCTTTTGATATACCCCTGACTTAGGTGACCATATTGTGACTATGAAAGATTTTACTAGCATGCATGTTAACCTATATTAACTACTAGTTAAGCCAGATCTTGAGAACACCTACCTTTTTGACGTAAATACGTAGAAGAGATGAAGAGATAATAAAAAACCAAGCCTTTCTTGCAAGGTTCTAGCAGCATGAAGAAGAACGTAAGATGAAGTTTTCCCCCCTCACGTATGTTCCTGTAAAGACCTTCTTTTGCAGGTGGAGATGAACCAGATGTCGGCAATCACCTTCTAACCTTAGAAGGTTGGGTATAATTATAGGGAAGGAAAAACATGAGGGTCCATTGCAAGTGAAAAAGAAGCAATTAATGCTTCAATCAATTGTCGGGTAAAAGGGTACGTTGCCAGCATAAAGGAGCTATTAAGGTTTACTTCTGGAAGGGATGACATAATGTCAGTTGGTTTGGCAGGATGCTAGCAGGAAAATGGCGCCCTCCATGCAGTCTCTGTTTAAGTGAATAGCACCCGTGCATGTGGGTGCTATATTTTGAGGCCATTTTTTTTTTAAAAGTATGTGTGAATGGCGCCCTGGTCAGGGGCGTCCTTCAGTGAATAGCGCCCAGGTCAGGGGCGCTATTCTCTCTGGGTGTTGCTTCCCATGTGCCGTGCTAAGTCAGGTGTTGAGGAGTGTTTAAGATGTGTTATGTATATACATATGATTGGTCGGTTGGTGGGATCTTAGGAGAGGTATATCTAAGCATATCTATATGTATACAGTGGGATTCTTGGTGGCACTGTGGCCTTGGAAATTGACGCCCTTGTATAGGGGCCCTATTTCAGGTGAATAGTCTTTTTGGAATAGGAAGCCCCAATATGAATGGTGGCTTTAATTGTTACATATTTATATAATGGCCCTCATTGGGTATTCTACCTTTTCATTTGACCTTCTCATAGAGTTATTTGAGGTTTTATTTACTTGAGAAAAAGTCTAGTTCCTTATCATTTTTATCCGGGGTGCTACACGAGCCTTGGAAGGAATCGCCCCGCTTTGGAAGTAGACGCCGCCGAGAGGACCGAAGGAAGACGATCCGCCAAAGGGATGTGGGAAGAAAATAGAGAAGGGGAAAGAAGAATAGAGGAAGAAAACTTAGAAACTATATGTAAGAACCTATATGTGCGTTTGTGCTTTGAAGAGAGAGAGAGGAAGAGAGGTAGAGAGGGGTTACGGTGGAGAAGAAATAAAAACACAGAAAAAGTGAAATAAAAATAGAGGGAGATTCAAAAAAAAATAACTTTAAATATAGAAGGAATTATGAGAAGTGGAAGAAGAGAAAGTTATAGATCAGGAAGAGGCGAAGAAGTTTGCTGAAGAACGTAGGGAGAGAAAACATGAGGAAGAGGGTGTAAAACAAGGAAGAATAGGGTGATGGTGTGCTGAAGAACAGTAAAAAGCCTAAAAAACTGAAATTTGAAAAATAGTGAATAACTTAAAAATTAGGAAGAATTGGAGGAAGAGGAAGAAGAAGAAATTGTAGAGAACTTAAAAACAAAGAAGTTTGCAGAAGAAAGTAATTTGAAAAGACGACTAGAAAAGTATGTAAAAAGACTTAGAAAACGGTTAACTCCTCCCACGCTGACTCTCGGGTAGTTTATATAGGGTGCAGAGAACCCACGATCGTGACTTTCCAGATCAGCACAAAATCTGATTTTGTAGCATCAAGGATTGATCAAAGTAGGGATCTTGTCATGTTTAGACTCCTCCTTTTCTCAAACAAGAGGAGATATGCTTGAAATTTGGAAGATAACTTCGATCGGAACATGCCGTTTCCGTCTCTGGTTCAAACTAAAATGGCGACCGCTGTAGTGTTGTTAATTCCTTAATGAGCGACTCTCCATTCGGGCGTACATTCTTCATTTCCTTATTTTAATATTCCCGTCGTTTCTCGACAAAAGGAATGGGCGACTTTATGAACGGTCGCATATTCTTTACCACGGAATGGACACCCAAGCACAAGGACACTCATTCTTTATTTCTGTATTTTTCTTCATTTTCTTCTTCAGCTTTTTGTCTTTTCCGTACAGTGACTGGCACCTTCTTAAATGGTTGTTCATTCGCCTTTCTTTTCCAGCTATTTTTCTTTTCTTATTTTCATCAAATGAATTGCGCCTGTCAAGGTGTCGTGGGATCTTTAATATGCGCCCTTTCATAAAGGGCGTTCATTAATTGGCGACTCGAGCTCGGTCGCTATTCCCTGAAAATTCAAAATATCAACATATTTCATCCCAAAATGGCTTTCACATAATTGTGCAAATTCTTGAATATTTCTCACATGGTCATTTTGGCTAAAAACATGGTAAAATACGTGCAGAATCAAATAATGTGTGAGAATGAGATTTGTTCATATTAATGCACAACTATGTTCATTAAATGCTCAAGAATGATGAATGTGATGCAACTTATGATATGAAATATATCACGTATCACACCCCCCAACTTACTCATTGCTAGTCCCTTAACAATGTAAATAAATTAAAATTTAGGACTAACGAGAGTTTGCGAAGTCCATACTTTCATATCTAGCTTTTTTTTTATAGAATCAACCAAAGATTAGGAATCTGGTAGTATTATCACATACTAGCCTTAAATTGAAAATTAAGGTACATGATCAAGAATTCAAATCAAAGTTCACTAGCACTTATGCATGTGTAATACTAAATGCACAGCATAGACAATTGCATCCCTTATTTGCTATTCCAAACAAGTGCCTTTCAACCATGCACCTCTTAGATCAGAGTATTAAACACAATAGCTTTGTGTTTGCCTTATTTATTTGTCCCCTTGGGATGCTGCACTACTTTTCACTTTTTAACATGAAACTTGACTCTTGCCTTAGGAGAAGCAGGCCTAGTTTTACAGATCAAGGTTCCCTTTTTCATTTTACGCGAACCTCAACACGTCTTAGGTGAAGTATGCCCAATTATTAAGATTCGGGGCATTTTTCATGGGGTTCTTTTTCATTTTTTTTTCTTTTTTATCATTTTTTTCATTGTGCCACTTGCACTTTTTGATAGATAACCTGGCAGAAAACTATATATATATATATATATATATATATATATATATATATATATATATATATATATATATATATATAATATCTCTTCCTTAAGAAGTGTATAGTATCAGACAACATATCCAAAATAACAGAAGGCTTGTCCTGCTTATTTCATTAGTGTGTAACATGCACATGAACTTTAAAGAAATTCCTAAATAAGTTTTCCATAGCTAGATTGAATAGATTTTTCCATCATCCTTTTCCCTAGCCTTTTCTATTCTAGAATCACTTTCAATAAAAACATGAATTATTAAAACTCATTTGGGGATTTCATCTATACATTTTTATGCACAAATACAAGATATTATGCAAGTATGCATATCAGGAACGCATATCCGATTGCACTATATGCATCATGAAAATTTTCTCTCTCCTCCCAACATGAATGCCATTATTCGCAATGGCATATATAATTGAAAGTAATAGAACTATGTAACAATAAGTACTTCTGAGTAAGAAAGAGACAACCTGATATGTGTGATGAAACCTCTATCAATTTTATGGATGGCGATGACTTCCTCTTCTTGGCCTTGGCCTGACTACTAAAACACACTCAAACCAAAAATATTAAATAACAAAAACCTTGGGTTGCCTCTCAGAAGTGCTAAGTTTTCCGTCTTCAGCCAAACGCATGAAAGCTTACAAAGATTTTATTCCAGATTACTCAAAGTAATGGATTCTTTTTGCAATTGATCATTTTCTGAATAAGGTTGTAATCTTTGACTGTTCATAGTGAAAATGTGACCATTTTTAGGATTTAAAATTTTAACAGCGCCATGGTCAAATGCTTTAACAACAACAAACGGTCCATCCCATATGGATTTGAGATTACTAGGGAATAAGCGCAGCTTAGAATTAAAAAGCCAAACCTTATGATTAACAGAAAAAATTTTCCTGTGAATATGCTTATCCTGAAAAACCTTAATTTTAGCTTTATAAATCATTGAATTTTCGTAGTCTTCATCTCTTAATTCCTCCAGTTCATTAAGTTACAGAGCACTTCGGGACCCAGCTTGAGTTAAATCAAAGTTGACTTGTTTAATGGCCGAATATACTCTATGCTCAAGCTCCACAGGCAAGTGGCAGGCTTTTCCAAAAATGAGGCGGTAAGGTGACATGCCAATGGGAAACTTAAATGCAGTTCTGTAGGCCCATAACGCATCATCTAGTCTCTCGGACCGGTCTTTCCTATCCGGCCTAATTGTCTTATATAAAATGTTTTTAATCTCCCTATTGGACACCTCTACCTGGCCACTGGTTTGGGGATAATAGAGGGTAGAGAGTGTATGAGTGATGCCAAATTTGCGAAGTAGAGCTCGAAATTGAGAATTTGTGAAATGAGAACCCCCATAGCTAATCATAGCTTTAGGACAACCAAATCTAGAAAAGATGTTTTTCCTTACAAACTTCATCAACACCTTATGATCATTGGTTCTAGTAGTAACATCTTCAATCCATTTCGAAACATAGTCCACCGCCACCAAAATATATTCATTACCCAATGAAGGTGGAAATTGTCCCATAAAGTCTATTCCCCAAATATCAAAGATTTCGACAATCAGAATGCAATTAAGCAGCATCGTATCTTTTTTAGAATTGTTACCCACTGCTTGACACCTTAAACATGTTTTTGAAAATTCATAAGCATCCTTAAACAATGTGGGCCAATAAAATCCACTTTGTAAAACTTTCGCCGTTATTTTCATTCCAGAAAAATGTCCCCCACAAGCAAGATTATGACAAAAGTTCAAGACAGATTGTTGTTCCTCCTCGGGGACACATCTTCTTATTATTTGATCCAGACACATATGAAACAGCTCCGGGTCCTCCCAAAATTAGTGTTTGACCTTTGAAAAGAACTGATCATTTTGCTGCTTAGTCCAACCTCCCGGGACCTATCCTACCGCCAGGTAATTGACAATATGAAAGTACCAGGGGGTGAAGTATGAGAGATAGAAAGAATTTATTCATCAGGAAAAGAATCAGACATAGGGGCACTCTCAAGTATCACTATCATTGACATATGATCAGCTACAACATTCTCTAACCCCATTTTGTCTCTTATCTCTAAATCAAACTCTTGTAGCAACAAAATCCACCGAATGAGGCGGGGTTTAGCATCCTTCTTAGAAAGTAAATATCTCAAAGGAGAGTGATCAGAATAAACAATTACCTTAGCCCCAAACAGATATGATCGAAATTTCTCAAGGGCGAAAACAACAGCAAGTAATTCTTTCTCCGTGGTGGTGTAATTCAACTGTGCATCAGTGAGGGTGTGGCTCGCATAGTAGATCACCACGGGCTTCTGATATACTCTTTGATCGAGGATAGCTCCAACAGTGTATTCTGAAGCATCACACATGATCTTAGAAGGGAGCGACCAATTTGGGGATTGAAGAATCGGGGCTTGAGTGAGGGCCGCTTTCAAAGAATTAAATGCTTCAAGACATAAATCATCAAGATTGAAAGGAATATCTTTGGCTAGCAATTGTGTGAGAGGACGAGCGATGGTGGAGAAGTTTTTGATGAATCTGCGATAAAATCTAGCATGGCCGAGGAAAGATCGAATCTGTTTGACAGAAGAAGGAGGAGGAAGATTGGAAATCAAATCAACCTTGGCCTTATCAACCTCTATTCCTCTCTCTGAAACAACATGGCCTAAACCTATTCCTTCTCTAACCATAAAATGGCGTTTCTCCCAACTCAATACAAGATTTGAATCAATACACCTCTTTAACACCTAAGTCAGATTCTCCAAGCAATTTTTAAAAGAAGTACCAAACACTGAAAAGTCGTCCATAAAAACTTCCAAAAATTCACCCACCATTTTAGAAAAGATTGACATCATGCACCGTTGAAAGGTGGTTGGGGCATTGCACAGCCCAAATGGTATTCTTCTAAACGCAAACGTGCCATAGGGGCACGTGAACATTGTCTTCTCTTGATCTTTCGAGTAATAAGCAACCTGATTATACCCAGCGTTGCCATCCAAAAAGTAAAAATATTATGCCCATCCAGTTTTTCCAAAATTTGATCTACAAACGGGACTGGGTAATGATCTTTCTTTGTTACTGAATTCAATTTTCTGTAATCTATACAAATCCTCCACCATGTCTGTAGTCGCATGGGCATTTCTTCTCCTTTTTCATTAGTCACCACAGTCAGCCTTGATTTCTTCGGCACAACTTGAGTTGGGCTGACCCACTTACTATCCGCAATGGGATATATAATGCCAGCATCCAACCACTTTACTACCTCCTTCTTGACCACCTCCTTCGTGTTGGGATTCTGCCGGTGCTGCATCTCTCTGCTCGGCTTAACATTGTCCTCCAAGTAAATATAATGCATACACACATCTGGACTAATACCTTTCAAATATGCCACAGACCAACCTATCGTCCCCTTGTGCTCCTTAAGGACATCTAAAAGTTGAGACTCCTGAGCAGAAGTGAGGTTGGAAGCAATGATTATGGGCAAAGTGTGGTCGGGGCCTAGATAAGCATACTTTAAAGAATCTGGTAGAGGGTTCAATTCCAGAACAGGCGGCTGATCCAAAGATTGAAGGACAGGTTCAGCTTGCAACGGAGGGAGTGGCTCTATCCTAGAGTAGGGTGTGAAAGAGAATAGAGAATCCTACAGCATGCTACCCTCTTCTAGACATTTCTCCTTAACTTCCGGACTTTCTTCAATCAATTCCTCAATGACATCAATAACGTTACATTCCTCCTCATGGTCCGGGTATTGGGATGCCTTGAACACATTGAAAGAAACTTTCTAACCTCCGAAAGAAATATCCATCATTCATGTGGCATAGTTTATATTGGCCTTTGCCGTAGCTAGAAACGGTTGTCCCAAAATAATTGGAGTGTGCTTTAATTCCTGGGACGAGGCCATATCCAAATGAAGAAAATCCAGCGGGAAATAACACTCATGTACTTTTACAATCACATCTTCCAATAGACCCCTTGGAGTCTTTATGAATCGATCCGCCAGTTGAAGAATTATAGATGTGGGCTTCAACTCCCCCAGATCAAATTACTCATATATAAAGGTGGGCAACAAATTTACACTGGCTCCAAGGTTCAGCAATGCTTTATCAAATGTAACTCCACCTATATCACATGAAATTAGAGGAGCTCCGGGGTCCTTCAACTTCTTTGGTAAATGGTTCATCACGACAGCACTGACAAGTTCAGATAGGCGGATCTTTTGAGTTATCGCCTTGGGTTCCCCTTTTGGAGTACACAGCTCTTTAAGAAACTTTGCATATGCCGGCACATGCTCAATCACGTCCAAAAGTGGAATATTGATATTCACATGTTTAAACAATTCCACTAGTTCCTCTTGTTGAACTGGCTTTTTCTTTTGAGCCTTCGACTTTAGAGCATCGTGAAAGGGGATCTTAGGAACATACTCTTCGAGACCTTCTTCATCAACCTTTGCTTTTCCTTTATCCAGCTTGTTTTCTCCCCCCTCCGACTACTTTTTCTCTTGCACAATCACTGGCTCCTCATCCTCATTATCACTCACCATGTGGGCATCTTGGCCCAAACTACTACCAACATCCCTAGTCTGATATGGGTCATCTAGAATCCTCCTACTTTTAAGAGTTGATATGGCCTTGGCGTTCTCAAATTAAGGGCCCATAGGAGGAGGAGGCTGAGGTTGTTTAGGTTGAGGAAGAATAGGAGGAGCTCTCTGAGGGAAGCCCGGGGGTTGATTTCTGGGGTTAGCCACTGATTGGCTAGGAAGCTGGCCTACCTCTATTCTCATGTTATTTGTAGCTAGTTGACCTATTTGGTTCTCCAACTTAGAAATAGACTGATGCTGAGTAAGGACAAGTTGTTGGAGTTGCTCGAATTTTTCATCAAAATTGGGCGGATAGGAGGTGGCTGATATTGGGGTTGATGAAGACGATTAGAATGATATTGATTATATGGTCCCTGAGAAAATGGAGCTTGATGATACGGGGCCTGAGACTGCTGATAAGGAGGTTGAGGATATTGATGTTGAGCTTGTTGAAAAGGAGATGGAAAATTTTGGTGAGACTGACTTGGCACTTGAAAGGATTGTTTTTGAACGGCTTGGTTCGAGGGATTTGCTTGCATAGGTGGACCTAGTTGAGATTTTCAAGAAAAATTGGGATGATTTCTCCAACCTGGATTATATGTGTTAGAATAAAAATCATAAGCAGGTTTGGACACACCCTGAGCAGCAAAGATCTATTCTTGGATGAACGGAGGAAGCTGGGCCGTCGTAGGGCAATGTGTGACAGCATAGTTTGGGCTAGAACAAAGAGCACAAATTTCTTCATGGGTGGGAGTTGAGAACGATTGAGGTTGAGGAGCAGAAGAAAAAGAAGGTTCCTGCCTAGATAGTAGCTGATCTAACTTCTGGGCTACCAAATCAACCTTTTCCATCTTCTGCGCCAACAAATCTATTTTATTCAATTTCTGAGTTATGGCATTGATATCCATTTTGTTCTCAAACTCCCCTTGGTTCTGAACTTCATACAGCCCTGACCTCTTAGATGACCCAATCATTCTTTCATATGATGACAACGAGGCATGACTAATGAAATTTTCACTAAGCATTTCAAATAAATCATAGGCCTCATCCTCGCTCTTACTCATAAATGCTCCCCCATATGAAGCATCTACCATGTGTCTATAATTTTCTATCAAACCCTCATAGAATGTCTGGATAATTTGCCATCTTGATAATCCATGGTGAGGGCATTTTCTTAGCAAATCTTTCAATCTATCCTACGTCTCATGGATTTGTTCTCCAGGGTTTTATGTCAATCTAGTTATGGCTCTCCTCATGGTATTGGTTCACCCTATGGGATAGAATTTCTTCAAAATTTCCTTTTGCATTTCCGCCCATGTGTCAATGGATCTACCCAAGACACCTAACCAATATTTAGCCTTATCTTTGAGTGAGAATGGGAAGAGAGTCAACTTAAAAGCATCATCTGAAAAGTTTTGAATTTTTACAGTTGAGCAAATCTGGAGGAACTCATCAAGATATTTATAAGGGTCTTTATTGGTATTGTCGTAGAAGGATGACAACATTTGAATGGTACTTGATTTGATCTCATACTGAACCGCCTGGTTCTGAGATGCTTGGACATAGAAGGACAGTTGGTATTGATTAGGCATGAAATAGTCCTTCATCTGCTTGGGGACTTGTTGTGGATTTTGGTCCGCCATGAGGTTAGGTTGTGAATGATTTCTAGAATGCACTAACCTCTCAATCTCACTAATGGGCCCTAACAAATGTGGGTGTAGGGATCTCCTACCTTGCATGCAATGCAAAAGGGCCCAAAAAAAGATAGTTATTTTTTTCTTCTTTTTATTTATGTAAATAAATTTGGCGAATAATGCAATGAATCAAACACTATATGAATGCAAAATGATGATTTTTTTTATTTTTTTTAAAGAAAAGAAGGATTAGCACTCACTACTAAATTGGTCAACCGGCCAGGAAAGAGGTGGAGTTGTGGGAGGCTCCCCCTACTTTCGTAGGGACCTAATTAAATAACCACAATCTCATTTGGGCGTTTGTCACAAAATCTCTAGCCTTACACACCAATTTTCTAAAATAGTAATAAATTGCAACACTCCTTTTTTTTGTTGAAACCTTCTAAGGGCAATCTACCTTCAAGGTGTTTCTTGGTACAACCGGCCCGGCATCCGTGAGAGAATCCACGGGTGCGGGGACTTATGGAGGTCTTGGAAAAGGAAATTTCAATCTAAAGAGACGGAATGCTCAATGGAGGGTCTTTCTAATTCTAAGAAGGGTGTAAGGAACCTAACTTGCCCTTGAGAAGGGGAAAGAGAAAAGAAGAGAAAGAATTTTTTTCTTTTTTTTTTCAAATGATGATGCAAGTAAAGGAGAAATCAATTAAAATGCACAATGCATGAAACTAATGCAACTAAGATGAAGGCATGATAACGTGATGAGAATTTTTTCTCTTTCTATGTTTTCTGATTTTTCTTCAGAGAATTTTTTTTTCCAAAGAGAGATGTGGATAAAAGATAACTATCAACTAAAAATAGTAAACAATATGTAAAACTAATGTAAATTAAGACCTAAAATCATATTTTTGGAGTTTTATAGATTTCTAATTTTATTGGATTTTTTAAAGAATTTTTTAGATTTTTTTATGATTTTTTAAAAATTAAAAAATAGGATATTTTTCTACGTTTACTTACCTTTTAGTGACGCTTGAATTTCTTAGATTTTTTGAATTTCTTCTTTCTACTCAGTTTCAGTCTTTCAGCAACGCTTTATGTGACAGTTTATTTCCAGAGAATTTTAGGTCCAAATTTTTATGGATTTTCTGATTTTTTTTATTTTTCCTGTAAAATAAAAACAGAAAAATTAGTATTCACATATATACATCAAACACAAGAAATTTTAACTATTAAAAATAATTTCCTCCCCAGCAACGGCAACAAAAATTGATAGCCACTAAATCCATCGTTGAAAAGCAGTGCCATAATTTAAAAATAACCGCACTCACTCACTAAGAAGTTTTAAAATCAAGTAGAGTGGTGAATACGGGTCGATCCCACGGAGAAGAAATATTTTCAATTAAGCATGAGATGAAAAATTCTTATATTTGGAAGATCCAAATTTTGAGTGAGATTAAACTAATGAAAAGAAAAATTACATGAAGATAAACTACCTAAAAAATATGAGAGGGTTAAGGAAAGAAATTTGGAAGAGATAGAAAGAGAACTAGAAAGACACAATTGCTCAAAATCAACTTGTATTACTAAGAGGAAAGATTACAATGTATATGAAAATAAAATTACAACTTGTAATGAAAATAAAAGAAGAGGAGAGAAATAAGAGCTAAGATGATGAAGAGTGGCGTCGTCGTCTCCGTGCCGAGCCTTGGAGGGAATCGCCCCGCTTGGGAAGTAGACGCCGCCGAGAGGACCGAAGGAAGAAGATCTGCCAAAGGGATGTGGGAAGAAAATAGAGAAGGGGATAGAAGAATGGAGGAAGAAAACTTAAAAAGTATATGTAAGAACCTGTGTGTGTGTGTGTGCTTTGAAGAGAGAGAGAGGAAGAGAGGTAGAGAGGGGTTATGGTGGAGAAGAAATAAAAACACAGTAAAAGTGAAATAAAAATAGAGGGAGATTAGAAAAAAAATAACTTTAAATTTAAAAGGAATTAGGAGAAGTGGAAGAAGATAAAGTTGAAGAATCGGAAGAGACAAAGAAGTTTGCTGAAGAACGCAGGGAGAGAAAACATGAGGAAGATGGGGAAAAACAAGGAAGAACAGGGTGATGGTGTGCGGATGAACAGTAAAAAGTCAAAAAAATTGAACTTTGAAAAACAGTGAATAACTTAAAAATGAGGAAGAATTGGAGGAAGAGGAAGAAAATAAATTGTAGAGAACTTAAAAATGGAGAAGTTTGCAGAAGAAAGTAATTTGAAAAGACGACTAGAAAAGCATGTAAAAAGACTTAGAAAATGGTTAACTCCTCCCACGGTGACTCTCGGGTAGTTTATATAGGGTGCAGAGAACCCACGATCGTGACTTTCCAGATCAGCACAAAATCTGATTTTGTAGCATCAAGGATTGATCAAAGTAGGGATCTTGCCATGTTTAGAGTCCTCCTTTACTCGAACAAGAGGAGATAAGCTTGAAATTTGAAAGATAACTTCATTCGGAACATGCCGTTTCCATCTCTAGTTCAAACTAAAATGGCGACCGCTGTAGTGTCATTAATTCCTTAATGTGCGACTCTCCATTCGGGCGTACATTCTTCATTTTCTTATTTTAATATTTCCCTCGTTTCTCGACAAAAAGAATGGGCGACTTTATGAACGGTCGCATATTCTTTCCCACGGAATGGACGCCCGAGCACAAAGGTGCTCATTCTTTATTTCTATATTTTTTTCATTTTCTTCTTCATCTTTTTATCTTTTCTGTATAGTGACTGGCGCCTTCTTAAATGGTCGTTCATTCTCCTTTCTTTTCTAGCTATTTTTCGTTTCTTATTTTCATCAAATGAATTGGCGCCTGTCAAGGTGTCGTAGGATCTTGAATGTGCGCTCTTTCAGAAGGGCGTTCATTAATTGGCAACTGGAGCTCGGTCGCTATTCCCTGAAAATTCAGAAAACTCAAAATATCAATATATTTCATCCCAAAATGGCTTTCACATAATTGTGCAAATTCTTGAATATTTCTCGCATGGTCATTTTGACTAAAAACATGGTAAAATACGTGCAGACTCAAATAATGTGTGAGAATGAGATTTGTTCATATTAATGCACAACTATACTCATTAAATGCTCAAGAATGATGAATGTGATGCAACTTATGTTATGAAATATAGCACTTATCACACCCCCCAACTTACTCATTGCTAGTCCCTTAGTTATACAAATAAATTACAATTTAGGACTAACGAGAGTTTACGAAGTCTATACTTTCATATCTAGCTTTTCCTTTATAGAATCAACCAAAGATTAGGAATCTGTAAACATTATCACATACTAGCCTTAAATTGAAAATTAAGTTACATGATCAAGAATTCAAATCAAAATTCACTAGCACTTGTGTATGTGCAATACTAAATCTACAGCATAGAAAATTGCATGCCTCATTTGCTATTCCAAACAAGTGCCTTTCAACCCTGCACCTCTTAGATCAGAGCATTAAACACAATAGCTTTTTGTCTGCCTTATTTATTTGTCCCATTGGGATCTTTTATATATTTTCTACACACATGATGTTGCACTATCCTTCATTGCTTAACATGAATCTCGACTCTAGCCTTAGGAGAAGCTTACCTAGTTTTACATATCAAGGTTCCCTTTTTCATTTTACGCAAATCTCAACACGTCTTAAGTGAAGTAGGCCCGGTTACTAAGATTCGGGGCATTTTCATGGTGTGCTTTTTCATATTTTTTTCTTTTTCATCATTTTTTTTATTGTGCCATTTGCACATTTTGATATATAACCTGGCAGAAAATTATATATATATATATATAATATCTCTTCCTTAAGAAGTGCAGAGTATCAGACAACATACCCAAAATAACAAAAGACTTGTCCAGCTTGTTTCACTAGTGTGCAACGTGCACATGAACTTTAAAGAAATTCCTAAATCGATTTTACATAGCTAGATTGAATAGATTTTTCCATCATCTTTTTCCCAAGCATTTTCTATTCCAGAATCACTTTCAATAAAAGCATGAATTAATAAAACTCATTTGGGGATTTCATCTATTCATTTTTATGTACAAATATAAGATATTATGCAAGAACGCATATCAGAAACGCTTATTAGGTTGTACTATATGCATCATAAAATTTTTCTCTCCCCCCTAACTTAAATGACATTGTCCACAATGGCATATATAATTGAAAGCAATAGAACAATGTAACAATAAGTACTTCTGAGTAAGAAAGAGACAACCTGATATGTGGGATGAAACCTCCATCAATTTTATGGATGGCGATGACTTCCTCTTCTTGGCCTTGACCTGACTACTAAAACACACTCAAATCAAAAATATTAAAAAATAAAACCTTGGGTTGCCTCCCAGAAGTGCTAAGTTTTCCGTCTTCAGCCAGATGCATGTAAGCTTACAAAGATTTTATTCCGGATCACTCAAAGCAATGGATTCTTTTTGCAATTGATCATTTTCCAAATAAGGTTTTAATCTTTGACCGTTGACAGTGAAAATGTGACCATTTTTAGGATTTAAAATTTTAATAGTGCCATGGTCAAAAGCTTTAACAACAACAAATGGTCCATCCCATCTAGATTTGAGCGTACTAGGGAACAAGCGCAGCTTAGAATTAAAAAGCCAAACCTTTTGATTAACAAAATTTTTTTCCTGTCAATATGCTTATCGTGAAAAACCTTAGTTTTAGCTTTATAAATCTTTAAATTTTCGTAGGCTTCATTTCTTAATTCCTCCAGTTCATTAAGTTGCAGAGCTCTTCGGGACCCAACTTGAGTTAAATCAAAGTTGACTTGTTTAATGGCCCAATATGCACTATGCTCAAGCTCTACAGGCAAGTGGCAGGCTTTTTTAAAAATGAGGTGGTAAGGTGACATGCCAATGTGAGTCTTAAATGGAGTGCTGTAGGCCCATAATGCATCATCTAGTCTCTCGGACCAATCTTTCCTATCCGGCCTAACTGTCTTTTACAAAATATTCTTAATCTCCCTATTGGACACTTCTACCTGGCCACTGGTTTAGGGATGATAGGGGGTAGCGAGCTTGTGAGGGATGCCAAATTTGCGAAGTAGAGCTCAAAATTGAGAATTTGTGAAATGAGAACCCACATTGCTAATCATAGCTTTAGGACAACCAAATCTAGAAAAGATGTTTTACTTTACAAACTTCATCAGCACCTTATGATCATTGGTCCTAGTAGCAACAACTTCAATCCATTTCGAAACATAGTCCACCGCCACCAAAATATATTCATTGCCCAATGAAGGTGGAAATGGTCTCATAAAGTCTATTCCCCAAACATCAAAGATTTCGACAACCAGAATGGGATTAAGCGGCATCATATCTTGTTTAGAATTGTTACCCACTACTTGACACCTGAAACATGTTTTTAAAAATTTATAAACATCCTTAAACAATGTGGGCCAATAAAATTCACTTTGCAAAACTTTCAACGTTGTTTTCTTTCCAAAAAAATGTCCTCCACAAGCAAGATTATGACAAAAGTTTAAAATAGATTGTTGTTCCGCCTCGGGGACACATCTTCTTATTAATTGATCCAGACCCATATGAAATAGCTCCGGGTCCTCCCAAAAATAGTGTTTAACCTTTGAAAAGAACTGATCCTTTTCCTACTTAGTCCACCCTCCCGGGATCTGTCCTACCGCCAGGTAATTGACAACGTGAGCGTACCAGGGGGTGAAGTATGAGAGATAGAAAGAATTTGTTCATCGGGAAAAGAATCAAACATTGGGGCACTCTCAGGCATCACTATCCTTAACAGATGATCAACTACAACATTCTCTAACCCCTTTTTGTCTCTTATCTCTAAATCAAACTCTTGTAGCAACAAAATCCACCGAATGAGGCGGGGTTTAGCATCCTTCTTAGAAAGTAAATATCTCAAAGGAGAGTGATCAGAATAAACAATAACCTTAGCCCCTAACAGATATGATCGAAATTTCTCAAGGGCGAAAACAACAGAAAGTAATTCTTTCTCCGTGGTGGTGTAATTCAACTGTGCATCAGTGAGGGTGCGACTCGCATAGTAGATCACAACGAGCTTCTGATCTACTCTTTGATCGAGGACAGCTCCAACAGCATAGTCTGAAGCATCACACATGATCTCAAAAGGGAGCGACCAATTTGGGGATTGAATAATCGGGGCTTGAGTGAGGGCCGCTTCAAAGAATTAAATGCTTCAAGACATGAATCATCAAGATTGAAAGGAATATCCTTGGCTAGCAATTGTGTGAGAGGACGAGCGATGGTGGAGAAGTTTGTGATGAATCTGTGATAAAATCTAGCATGGCCGAGCAAAGATCGAATCTGTTTGACAGAAGGAGGAGGTGGAAGATTGGAAATCAAATCAACCTTGGCCTTATCAACCTCTATTCCTCTCTCTGAAACAACATGGCCTAAACCTATTCCTTCTCTAACCATAAAATGGCTTTTCTCCCAACTTAATACAAGATTTGAATCAATACACCTCTTTAACACCTGAGTCAGATTCTCCAATCAATTTTTAAAAGAAGTACCAAACACTGAAAAGTCATCCATAAAAACTTCCAAAAAATCACCCACCATTTCAGAAAAGATTGACATCATGCACCGTTGAAAGGTGGCTGGGGCATTGCACAGTCCAAATGGTATTCTTCTTAACGCAAACGTGCCATAGGGGCACGTGAACGTTGTCTTCTCTTGATCTTCCGAGTAAATAGCAACCTGATTACACCCAAAGTAGCCATCGAAAAAGAAAAAATATTCTGCCCAGCCAGTTTTTCCAAAATTTGATCTACAAACGGGAGTGGGTAATGATCTTTCTTTGTTACTGAATTCAATTTTCTGTAATCTGTACAAATCCTCCACCATGTCTGTAGTCGCATGGGCATTTCTTCTCCTTTTTCATTAGTCACCACAGTTAGCCCTGATTTCTTCGACACAACTTGAGTTGGGCTGACCCACTTACTATCCGCAATGGGATATATAATGCCAGCATCCAGCCACTTTACTACCTCCTTCATGTTGGGATTCAGCCGGTGGTGCATCTCTCTGCTCGACTTGACATTGTCCTCCAAGTAAATATAATGCATACACACAGCCGGACTAATACCTTTCAAATCTGCCACAGACCAACCTATCGCCCCCCTGTGCTCCTTAAGGACATCTAAAAGTTGAGACTCCTGAGCAGAAGTGAGGTTGGAAGCAATGATTACAGGCAAAGTGTGGTCGGGGCCTAGATTAGCATACTTCAAAGAATCCGGTAGAGGGCTCAATTCCAGAACAGGCGGCTGATCCAAAGATGGAAGGACAGGTTTAGCTTGCAACGGAGGGAGTGGCTCTATCCTAGAGTACGGTGCGGAAGAGAATAGAGAATCATGCAGCATGCTACCCTCTTCTAGACATTTCTCCTTAACTTCCGGACTTTCTTCAATCAATTCCTCAATGACATCAATAACGTTACATTCCTCCTCATGGTCCGGGTACTGGGATGCCTTGAACACATTTAAAGAAACTTTCTCACCTCCGAAAGAAATATCCATCATTCCCGTCGCATAGTATATATTGGCCTTCGCCGTAGCTAGAAACGATTGTCCCAAAATAATTGGAGTGTGCTTTAATTCCTGGGACGAGGCCATATCCAAAATAAGAAAATTCACCGGGAAATAACACTCATGTACTTTTACAATCACATCTTCTAATAGACCCCTTGGAGTCTTCACGGACCGATCCGCCAGTTGAAGGATTATAGATGTGGGCTTCAACTCCCTCAGATCAAATTACTCATATATAAAGGTGGGCAATAAATTTACACTGGCTCCAAGGTCCAGGAATGCTTTATCAAATGTAACTCCACCTATATCACATGAAATTAGAGGAGCTCCGGGGTCCTTCAACTTCTTTGGTAAATGGTTCATCACGACAACACTGACATCTTTAGATAGGCGGATCTTTTGAGTTATCGCCTTAGGTTCCCTTTTTGGAGTACACAGCTCTTTAAGAAACTTTACATATGCCGACACATGCTTAATCGCGTCCAAAAGTGAAATATTGATATTCATCTATTTAAACAATTCCATTAATTCCTCTTGTTGAACCGACTTTTTCTTTTGAGCCTTCGACTTTAGAGCATCGGGAAAAGGGATCTTAGGAACATACTCTTGGGGACCTTCTTCATCAACCTTTCCTTTTCCTTTATCCAGCTTATTTTCTCCCCCCCTCCGGCTTCTTTTTCTCTTGCACAATCACTGGCTCCTCATCCTCATTATCACTCTCCACGTGGACTTCTTGGCCTAAACTACTACCAACCTCCCAAGCCTGATATGGGTCATCTAGAATCCTCCCGCTTCTAAGAGTAGATATGGCCTTGGCGTTCTCAAATTGAGAGCCCATAGGAGGAGGAGGCTGAGGTTGGTTAGGTTGAGGAAGAATAGGAGGAGCTCTCTGAGGGAAATCCAGGGGTTGATTTCTGGGGTTAGCCACTGATTGGCTAGGAAGCTGGCCTACCTCTCTTCTCATGTTATTCGTAGCCAGTTGACCTATTTGGTTCTCTAACATAGAAATATACTGATATTGAGTAAGGATAAGTTGTTGGAGTTGCTCAAATTTTTCATCAAAATTGGGCTGAGTAGGAGGTGGCTGATATTAGGGTTGATGAAGACGATTAGAAGGATATTGATTATATGGTCCCTGAGAAAATGGAGCTTGATGATACGGGGCCTGAGACTGCTGATAAGGAGGTTGAGGATATTGATGTTGAGCTTGTTGAAAAGGAGATGGACAATTTTGATGAGACTGACTTGGCACTTGAAAGGATTATTTTTGAATGGCTTGGTTCGAGGGATTAGCTTGTATACGTGGACCTTGTTGAGATTTTCAAGAAAAATTGAGATGATTTCTCCAACCTGGATTATAAGTGTTAGAATAAGGATCATAAGCAAGTTTGGACACACCTTAAGCAGTAAAGATATGTTCTTGGATGAACGGAAGAAGTTGGGCCGCCATAGGGCAATCAGTGACAGTATGGTTCGGGCTAGAACAAAGAGCACAAATTTCTTCATGGGTGGGAGTTGAGAACGATTGAGGTTGAGGAGCAGAAGAAAAAGAAGGTTCCTGCCTAGATAGTAGTTGATCTAACTTCCAGGCTACCAAATCAACATTTTTCATCTTCTGCGCCAACAAATCTATTTTATTCAATTTCTGAGTTAGGGCATTGATATCCATTTTGTTCTCAAACTCCCCTTGGTTCTTAACTTCATACAGCCCTGACCTCTTAGATGGCCCAATCATTCTTTCATATGATGACAACGAGTCATGACTAATGGAATTTTCTCTAAGCAGTTCAAATAAATCATAGTCCTCATCCTCGCTCTTACTCATAAATGCTCCCCCACATGAAGCATCCACCATGTATCTATAATTTTCTGTCAAACCCTCATAAAATGCCTGGACAAGCTGCCATCTTGATAATCCATGGTGAGGGTATTTCCTTAGCAAATCTTTCAATCTATCCCACGTCTCATGGATTTGTTCGCCAATATTTTGTATGAATCCAACTATGGCTCTCCTCATAGTATTGGTTCGTCCTATGGGATAGAATTTCTTTAAAAATTTCTTTTACATTTCCGCCCATGTCTCAATGGATCTACCCAAGGCACCTAACCAATATTTAGCCTTATCTTTGAGTGAGAATGGGAAGAGAGTCAACTTAAGAGAATCATTTGAAAAGTTTTGGATTTTTACAGTTGAGTAAATATGGAGGAACTCATCAAGATGTTTATAAGGGTCTTCATTGGTATTGTCGTAGAAGGATGACAACATTTGAATGGTACTTGATTTGATCTCATACTGAACCGCCTGGTTCTGAGATGCTTGGACATAGAAGGACGGTTGGTATTGATTAGGCATGAAATACTCCTTCATCTGCTTGGAGACTTATTGTGGATTTTGGTCCGCCATGAGGTTAGGTTGTGAATGATTTCTAGAATGCACTAACCTCTCAATCTCACTAATGGGCCCTAACAAATGTGGGTGTAGGGATCTCCTACCTTGCATGCAATGCAAAAGGGCCCAAAAAAAGATAGTTATTTTTTTTTATTTATGCAAATGAATTTGACGAATAATGTAATGAATCAAACACTATATGAATGTAAAATGATGATATATTTTTTATTTTTTTTAAAGAAAAGAAGGATTGGCACTCACTACTAAATTGGTCAACCGGCCAGGAAAGAGGTGGAGTTGTGGGAGGCTCCCTCTACTTTCATAGGGACCTAATTAAATAACCACAATCTCACTTGGGCGTTTGTCACAAAATCTCTAGCCTTAGACACCAATTTTCTAAAATAGTAATAAATTGCAACACTCCTTTTTTTTGTTGAAACCTTCTAAGGGCAATCTACCTTCAAGGTGCTTCTTGGTACAATCGGCCCGGCGTCCGTGAGAGAATTCACGGGTGCGGGGACTTATGGAGGTCTTGGAAAAGGAAATTTTAATCTAAAGAGACGGAATGCTCAATGGATGGTCTTTCCAATTCCAAGAAGGGTGTAAGGAACCTAACTTGCCCTTGAGAAGGGAAAAGAGAAAAGAAGAGAAAGAATTTTTTTCTTTTTTTTTCAAATGATGATGCAAGTAAAGGAGAAATCAATTAAAATGCACAATGGATGGAACTAATGCAACTAAGATGAATGCATGATAACGTGATGAGAATTTTTTCTCTTTCTATGTTTTCTGCTTTTTTTTTGAAGAATTTTTTTTTCCAAAGAGAGATGTGGATAAAAGATAACTATCAACTAAAAATAGCAAACAATATGCAAAACTAATGTAAATTAAGACCTAAAATCATGTTTTTGGAGTTTTCTATATTTCTAATTTTTTTAGATTTTTTAAAGAATTTTTTAGATTCTTTATGATTTTTTAAAAATTAAAAAAATAAGATATTTTCCTACGTTTACTGACCTTTTAGTGACGCTTGAATTTCTTGGATTTTCTGAATTTCTATTTTCTACCCAGTTTCAGTCTTTCAGCAACGCTTTATGTGACAGTTTATTTCCAGAGAATTTTATGTCCGAATTTTGGGGATTTTCTGATTTTTTTTATTTTTCCTGTAAAATAAAAACAAAAAAATTATTATTCACATATATACATCAAACACAAGAAATTTCAACTATTAAAAATAATTTCCTCCCCAGCAACGGTACTAAAAATTGATAGCCACTAAATCTGTCGTTAAAAAGTCGTGCCATAATTTAAAAATAACCGCACTCACTCACTGAGAAGTTTTAAAATCAAGTAGAGTGGTGAATACGGGTCGATCCCACAGAGAAGAAATATTTTCAATTGAGCATGAGATGGAAAATTCTTATATTTGGAAGATCCAAATTTTGAGTGAGATTAAACTAATGAAAAGAAAAATTACATGAAGATAAACTATCTAAAGAATATGAGAGGGTTAAGGAAAGAAATTTGGAAGAGATAGAAAGAGAACTAGAAAGACACAATTGCTCAAAATCAACTTGTATTACTAAGAAGAAAGATTACAATGTATATGAAAATAAAATTACAACTTGCAATGAAAATAAAAGAGGAGGAGAGAAATAAGAGCCAAGATGATGAAGAGTGGCGTCGTCGTCTCCGTGTCGAGCCTTGGAAGGAATCGCCCCGCTTGGGAAGTAGACGCCGCCGAGAGAAGTGAAGGAAGAAGATCTGCCAAAGGGATGTTGGAAGAAAATAGAGAAGGGGATAGAAGAATGGAGGAAGAAACTTAAAAACTATATGTAAGAACCTGTGTGTGTGTGTGTGTGCTTTGAAGAGAGAGAGAGAGGAAGAGAGGTAGAGAGGGGTTACGTTAGAGAAGAAATAAAAACACAGTAAAAGTGAAATAAAAATAGAGGAAGATTATAAGAAAAATAACTTTAAATTTAGAAGGAATTAGGAGAAGTGGAAGAAGATAAAGTTGTAGAACCGGAAGAGACAAAGAAGTTTGCTGAAGAACGTAGGGAGAGAAAACATGAGGAAGAGGGTGAAAAATAAGGAAGAACATGGTGATGGTGTGCGGATGAACAGTAAAAAGTCTAAAAAATTGAACTTTGAAAATAGTGAATAACTTAAAAATGAGGAAGAATTGGAGGAAGAGGAAGAAGAAGAAATTGCAGAGAACTTAAAAACGGAGAAGTTTACAGAAGAAAGTAATTTGAAAAGACGACTAGAAAAGTATGTAAAAAGACTTAGAAAATAGTTAACTCCTCCCACGGTGACTCTCGACTACTTTATATAGGGTGCATAGTACCCACGATCGTGACTTTCCAGATCAGCACAAAATCTGATTTTGTAGCATCAAGGATTGATCAAAGTAGAGATTTTGCCATGTTTAGAGTCCTCCTTTCCTCGAACAAGAGGAGATAAGCTTGAAATTTAGAAGATAACTTCATTCAGAACATGCCGTTTCCATCTCTGGTTCAAACTAAAATGGCGACCGCTGTAGTGTCGTTAATTCCTTAATGAGCGACTCTCCATTCGGGCGTACATTCTTCATTTCCTTATTTTAATATTTCCCTCGTTTCTTGACAAAAAGAATGGGTGACTTTATGAATGGTCGCATATTCTTTCCCACGGAATGGACGCCCGAGCACAAGGGCGCTCATTCTTTATTTCTATATTTTTTTCATTTTCTTCTTCAGCTTTTTATCTTTTCCGTACAGTGACTGGCGCCTTCTTAAATGGTCGTTCATTCTCCTTTCTTTTCTAGCTATTTTTTTTCTTATTTTCATCAAATGAATTGGCGCCTGTCAAGGTGTCGCAGGATCTTGAATGTGCGCCCTTTCAGAAGGGCGTTCATTAATTGGCAACTGGAGCTCAGTCACAATTACCTAAAAATTCAGAAAACTCAAAATATCAACATATTTCATACCAAAATGGCTTTTACATAATTGTGTAAATTCTTGAATATTTCTTACATGGTCATTTTGACTAAAAACATGGTAAAATACGTACAGACTCAAATAATGTGTGAGAATAAGATTTGTTCATATTAATGCACAACTATGCTCATTAAATGCTCAAGAATGATGAATGTGATGCAACTTATGATATGAAATATAGCACTTATCACACCCCCCAACTTACTCATTGCTAGTCCCTTAGCAATGCAAATAAATTAAAATTTAGGACTAACGAGAGTTTACGAAGTCCATACTTTCATATCTAGCTTTCTCTTTATAGAATCAACCAAAGATTAGGAATCTAGAAACATTATCACATACTAGCCTTAAATTGAAAATTGAGTTACATAATCAAGAATTCAAATCAAAGTTCACTAGCACTTGTGTATGTGTAATACTAAATCTACAGCATAGATAATTGCATCCCTCATTTGCTATTCCAAACAAATGTCTTTCAACCCTGCACCTCTTAGATCAGAGCATTAAACATAATAGCTTTTTACATGCCTTATTTTTTTGTCCCCTTAGGATATTTTATATATTTTCTACACACATGATGTTGCACTACCCTTTATTTCTTAACATGAACCTCGACTCTAGCTTTAGGAGAAGTAGGCCTAGTTTTACAGATCAAGGTTCCATTTTTTATTTTACGCTAACCTCAACACGTCTTAAGTGAAGTAGGCCCGGTTACTAAGATTCGGGGCATTTTCATGGTGTTCTTTTTCATATTTTTTTTCTTTTTTATCATTTTTTATTGTGCCATTTGCACTTTTTGATAGATAACCTAGCAGAAAACTATATATATATATATATATATTATCTCTTCCTCAAGAAGTGCAGAGTATCAGACAACATACCTAAAATAACAGAAGGTTTGTCATGCTTGTTTCATTAGTGTGCAACGTGCACATGAACTTTAAAGAAATTCCTAAATCAGTTTTCCATAGCTATATTGAATAGATTTTTCCATCATCTTTTTCTCTAGCATTTTCTATTCCAGAATCACTTTCAATAAAAGCATGAATTAATAAAACTCATTTGGGGATTTCATCTATTCATTTTTATGTAAAAATACAAGATATTATGCAAGAACGCATATCAGAAACGCATATCAGGTTGTACTATATGCATCATAAAATTTTTCTCTCCCCCTTAACTTGAATGACATTGTCCGCAATGGCATATATAATTGAAAGCAATAGAACAATGTAACAATAAGTACTTCTGAGTAAGAAAGAGACAACCTGATATGTGGGATGAAACCTCCATCAATTTTATGGATGGCGATGACTTCCTCTTCTTGGTCTTGACCTGACTACTAAAACACACTCAAACTAAAAATATTAAAAAATAAAAACCTTGGGTTACCTCCCAGAAGCGCTAAGTTTTCCGTCTTCAGTCAGATGCTTGAAAGCTTACAATGATTTTATTCCGGATCACTCAAAGCAATGGATTCTTTTTGCAATTGATCATTTTCCAAATAAGGTTTTAATCTTTGACCGTTGACAGTGAAAATGTGACCATTTTTAGGATTTAAAATTTTAACAGTGCCATGGTCAAAAGCTTTAACAACAAGAAACAGTCCATCCCATCTGGATTTGAGCTTACTAGGGAACAAGCGCAACCTAGAATTAAAAAGCCAAACCTTTTGATTAACAAAAAAATTTTTCCTATCAATATGCTTATCGTGAAAAACCTTAGTTTTAGCTTTATAAATCTTTGAATTTTCGTAGGCTTTATTTCTTAATTCCTCCAATTCATTAAGTTGCAGAGCTCTTCGGGACCCAGCTTGAGTTAAATCAAAGTTGACTTGTTTAATGGCCCAATATGCACTATGCTCAAGCTCTACAGGCAAGTGGCAAGCTTTTTCAAAAATGAGGCGGTAAGGTGACATGCCAATGAGAGTCTTAAATGGAGTTCTGTAGGCCCATAATGCATCATCTAGTCTCTCGGATCAGTCTTTCCTATCCGGCCTAACTGTCTTTTACAAAATGTTCTTAATCTCCCTATTGGACACTTCTACCTGGCCACTGGTTTAGGGATGATAGGGGGTAGCGAGCTTGTGAGTGATGCCAAATTTGCGAAGCAGAGCTCAAAATTGAGAATTTGTGAAATGAGAACCCATATTGCTAATCATAGCTTTAGGACAACCAAATCTAGAAAAGATGTTTTACTTTACAAACTTCATCAGCACCTTATGATCATTGGTCCTAGTAGCAACAACTTCAATCCATTTCGAAACATAGTCCATTGCTACCAAAATATATTCATTGCCCAATGAAGGTAGAAATGGTCCCATAAAGTCTATTCCCCAAACATCAAAGATTTTGACAACCAGAATGAGATTAAGCGGCATCATATCTTTTTTAGAATTGTTACCCACTGCTTGACATCTTAAACATGTTTTTAAAAATTCATAAGCATCCTTAAACAATGTGGGCCAATAAAATCTACTGTGTAAAACTTTCGCCGCTGTTTTCTTTCCAAAAAGATGTCCCATACAAGCAAGATTATGACAAAAGTTTAAGACAGATTGTTATTCCTCCTCGGGGACACATCTTCTTATTATTTGATCCGGACCCATATGAAACAGCTCCGGGTCATCCCAAAAATAGTGTTTGACCTTTGAAAAGAACTGATCCTTTTCCTACTTAGTCCACCCTCTTGGGATCTATCCTACCGCCAGGTAATTGACAAAGTGAGCGTACCAGGGGGGTGAAGTATGAGAGATAGAAAGAATTTGTTCATCAGGAAAAGAATCAAATATTGGGGCACTCTCAGGTATCACTATCCTTGACAGATGATCAACTACAATATTCTCTAACCCCTTTTTGTCTCTTATCTCCAAATCAAACTCTTGTAGCAACAAAATCCACCGAATGAGGCGGGGTTTAGCATCCTTCTTAGAAAGTAAATATCTCAAAGTTGAGTGATCAGAATAAAAAATAACCTTAGCCCCTAACAGATATGATCTAAATTTATTAAGGGCAAAAATAACAGCAAGTAATTCTTTCTCCGTGGTGGTGTAATTCAACTGTGCATCAGTGAGGGTGCGGCTCGCATAGTAGATCACCACGGGCTTCTGATCTACTCTTTGATCGAGGACAGCTCCAACAGCGTAGTATGAAGCATCACACATGATCTCAAAAGGGAGCGACCAATTTGGGGATTGAATAATCGGGGCTTGAGTGAGGGCCGCTTTCAAAGAATTAAATGCTTCAAGACATGAATCATCAATATTGAAAGGAATATCCTTGGCTAGCAATTGTGTGAGAGGACGAGGGATGGTGGAGAAGTTTGTGATGAATCTACGATAAAATCTTGCATGGCCGAGGAAAGATCGAATCTATTTGACAGAAGAAGGAGGAGGAAGATTGGAAATCAAATCAACCTTGGCCTTATCAACCTCTATTCCTCTCTCTGAAACAACATGGCCTAAACATATTCCTTCTCTAACCATAAAATGGCTTTTCTCCCAACTTAATACAAGATTTGAATCAATACACCTCTTTAACACCTGAGTCAGATTCTCCAATCAATTTTTAAAAGAAGTACCAAACACTGAAAAGTCATCCATAAAAACTTCCAAAAAATCACCCACCATTTCAGAAAAGATTGACATCATGCACCGTTGAAAGGTGGCTGGGGCATTGCACAGCCCAAATGGTATTCTTCTTAACGCAAACGTGCCATAGGGGCACGTGAACGTTGTCTTCTCTTGATCTTCCGAGTAAATAGCAACCTGATTACACCCAAAGTAGCCATCGAAAAAGAAAAAATATTCTGCCCAGCCAGTTTTTCCAAAATTTGATCTACAAACGGGAGTGGGTAATGATCTTTCTTTGTTACTGAATTCAATTTTCTGTAATCTATACAAATCCTCCACCATGTCTGTAGTCGCATGGGCATTTCTTCTCCTTTTTCATTAGTCACCACAGTTAGCCCTGATTTCTTCGGAACAACTTGAGTTGGGCTGACCCACTTACTATCCGCAATGGGATATATAATGCCAGCATCCAGCCACTTTACTACCTCCTTCATGTTGGGATTCAGCCGGTGATGCATCTCTCTGCTCGGCTTGACATTGTCCTCCAAGTAAATATAATGCATACACACATCCGGACTAATACCTTTCAAATTTGCCACAGACCAACCTATTGCCCCCCTATGCTCCTTAAGGACATCTAAAAGTTGAGACTCCTGAGCAGAAGTGAGGTTGGAAGCAATGATTACGGGCAAAGTATGGTCGAGGCCTAGATAAGCATACTTCAAAGAATCCGGTTGAGGGTTCAATTCCAGAACAGGCGGCTGCTCCAAAGAAGGAAGGGCAGGTTTAGTTTGCAACGGAGGGAGTGGCTCTATCCTAGAGTTGGGTGATAGGTCAATATGATAGGTGCAGACAGATTCAGAGGGGGGGGGGGTGAATGAATCCCTCTTAAAAATTTGCTCCAAAAACTGAGTAGATAAAACTCAGATTTGATAACTATTGCGGAAATAAAACTAATAGACTCGGTTGATAGAACGACCCACGGAATGACAAATTGTTGTCCTAAGAAGATGCTCGATAACAATTGTTCAAATAGCACATATGCAGTTGAATTACAAACTGATCACAATCCACTCAACAGATATGCAATTAGATCATGATCCTAAGCATGCATCTAGCGGAATCAAAAGAACAAACCAGCCACTGCACAGAAGATTTTTAGGTGGTTCAGTCCTCTAGACCTACATCCACCCCACACTCAAACCAGAGTGTGGATTCCACTGCCAAACAGCTTGAAAACCGCTGGGCGACACAGCTTGCCTACAAACTGCTGATTCACAGCTTCAACTACTGGGCCTTGCAGCTTTGCCGTCCGCTGGGCAATATGGCTTAGCCGTCCAAGGGAACCAATCCTCTGCTACCGCTGAGCAACACAGCTTGCTCTACTGACTAACTGCTTGAAGAAAGATTCAAAAGAAAACAAAAGATAAGAAAACACAGCAATTGAAAGCTGTAAACTATATCAACACAGATGTGGCTCCCATGGAGCTGACTGGATTGGATTTGATCCAGATTCCAGTAGGGATAGATCTTCTGATGAAGCTTCTCTTCTTCTCCTCGAACTCTCTATCTCTTTCTCTATCCTTCTTTCTCTTCTGCTGCCTCTCTTTCCTCTCCCTAGTTCTCGAACTCTCTTCTTTATCTTCTGCTCTCTCTTTCTTCTTCTTCTGATGGCTCTCTTACTCTTCTCTCTGGTTGCGCTCAGATGTCTTCTGTTCAGCATTACTCCCTTTGCACAGAAGAAAGGTCTTATATAAGGCTTCAGTCTGGGGCCCACTAGCTCACACCCTAGGCGTGTGGAGAGAACGTTCCCGCAAGGGAGCTTCAGGAATCTTTCAGCCACGTGTCAGAATCTCCATCGTTTAGCTATCCACGTGGCAGCTTCTTAGAATAATGATCAGCCTTGGATCAAGTGTCATTTGATTGTTCTACTTATATCGCATGCTCCTGTTTTTCTGATCCTCGTAAGTAAGGTACTCAGATGCACATAAGATGCTCGAAACATGGTTTTCGTCAATTGATCACTTGCGTGCTTAAGTTCCATATAAATGCATGCACCGACTTAGTTGGTTGTTCCTAGTCATGTTGGTGAAGGCATTGCACCGACTTACTAGAGTAGTCGTGCTGGCAAAGACGTTGCATTGACTTGCTCGTGCAGAGAAGGGATGCTTCGACTTTGAAGCTCAACCATATGAAAATCTGTTCACACAGCAGTCAAATGCATAGACTTAATAGGGCGTACAAGCTAGTGTGCACGAGCTCAGTAGGTGTTATTCAAGAGAGTATGCACAGACATAACCTGAATGCAGAGTTAAGAAATGCACAAACTGCACACACACACATGCACGGACTCAGTGTTTACATGCAAGCATATGCACAGACTTGATTCCAGTACATGGCCAACAGATGCACTGACTATGAATACGCAGAGTACAAACATTGCACAGACCTAATCGAGCCAGAGATGAAAGTTGCACCGACTTAGCTATGCACATGCACAGACCTCATGTGCTATGCAACATAAAGTGCCCAGAGTTATCTTGCACAGACTCTGTGCGTGCATCAACAAAAGTTGCACCGACTACAACCCTGCACTGACCTAGATATGTACTGACATCAACATGCACCGAGGTCGTATGACAGAACTTGCACTGACTATGTGCAAGCGTTCAGCAGCAAGAAGTGCACCGACCTTTTATTGCCTAAGACAAGACATGCACCGACCGTGTATGTGCAGGATGGCCTATACCTTATATGCATGTGAACAGTGATATGCTCGGACCTCAACCATGCACATAGCTATATGCACAGACTCGAATGTGCACTGACTTGTGTGCAAAATGATCACATATGTACCGACCTTGACCCTATTCTCACCATATGCACAAACCTATATCCAGGTGACGCAGACTTGAACATGTATGCACAGACCTTGTCTAAGCTGGCTATCATGAATGCACAGACCTTGTCTAGGATGGCTATCATGAAGTGCACAGACCTTGTCTAAGCTGGCTATCATGAAGTGCACAGACCTTGAATGCATGTTGTCTATACTAGCATTGACCTTGATCTGTTCGATGAAATGCCATGCACCTTGATGAAGTTGTACGCAATATAACATGCAAAAACCAGATGCTCATTCAATCATGCTCATTCAGTCTTTCATATAAACACAGTGTGACTTATAGTGTTTGCTATCATCAAAACTATAGGGGCACAACAATCTCCCCCTTTTTGATGATGGCAACACCACTATGAGTCACACTGGCTCAAGTCAAACTATTCTCCCCCTTTGACTTCGTCAAAAAAGAACTAGTTTGAGACGAGAGTTACAGACATACATAATATGATTGAATTAAAATCTTCTCCTCTGGCAAAATCATTAAGGCATAGAAAACACAGAGGCAGTTAAACAATTAAGCACCAATCAAGTCTATGTTGCAGATGTATTCTCTTCTTATGAATAATGAATGCAATTCATGGATAACCTGATGCTTACATGATGCAGACGAGACAAGAACCAATGAATCTATCCTCCCCCTTTGACAAGATCACAAACAAACCTCCCCCTTTAAAAAGCAATAAGTGCAGTCTAGACAAGACCTAACATCTTCTTTAAAAACAATCTAATGCTCCCTGATCTGAATGAAGCAAGGCTTTCAAGAGTGTAAGGTGAGGGATATGTCAAGAAGACATTCAGGAAGGATGACATGGCAACATGCAGAATATAGGATCTTTCAAAGAAATAGAAGATTTTCAATAAGATACTTATTTCATAAATCTGAATAAACTCGGTTCAAACTCTTCCATTATAGGGGCTTATGAATTTTTATTTGAACATCATGGTTTAACAATGATGTATACACAGTTTGTCAATAAAATTCTGTACTCATATCTGAACATCAATGTTTAATAAAAGTGAACCAAGCCCTCATATTTATATCTTGATTAACCTCCCTTCATCTTACTCGATCAATTTCAATGACTTCTTTAGAAATTACAATCATTAGTATTGAGGTTAAACAACATGAAAAAATTCAAATTTGGTTCCTAATGATCAGCCATACTTCTTCAAATATTTTCAGATTTTTCTTTATGCACAGTACAAGATTTCATAGCAAGTTTACCAGGTGCAATTAAGTTCAGTACACACCTTGTGGCTAGAGGATACACGTTGTTTGGACGCCAGTATCCCTAAGCACTTAGTATGACTAACTGTCATACTTCAGAGATAGTATTGACACCTCATGACATACTTCACCTTATTTCATTGATAAGTGAAGTATATTTCTCAATATTCAAGCCATTGCTCTGCCTGGATTTTCAATGAATTTTATTTAGCAGAGTTAATTATGGCACTTCATGACACAGTCCTCTAGACTTCATGATCAATGGACATGGTTTCTCAGTGACCAAAATCATTGCTCTGACAGAATTTATCCTTAGGAACATTTCAGATTCATCAGATGTTTGAAAAAAAAACAATACCGATTTCATATAATTCAACTAAATAAAGCCATGATTTTAACATTTTCAGATTTCAGAAGATTTTACAAGATTCAACATGAAATAGTTGGTTAAAGTTTATTAAAGTTGACTTAGATACTTTCAAGATATTCATATCCAAGCTCAATGAATACATTAGACTTAAACCAATCTGATCTTTTAGCCAAAGTTTCGAAAAGCTTCAGCAGTGTGACCTAGCTTCCTTGGCGTCGTGCCCATCTATTGTCGTCTTCTCCGATGGTTGACCCAGGGGGGTCACCCGTGCCCCCCTTGGTGCCTGGTCCCCATCTGGGGCCATCGACTCTCCAAGCTATTCTCGGCGCTAGAACTTTTGCAGAAGTCCTCTCCTCTACAATGGCCCCGCCGGTGGTACAGGGCTCCGTCCATGCTCCGGCGCTGACTGATAACGGGGAACCTGTAGTTTTCTTCTCTCTGGAGGAGATTTCTACTTCTCTTAAACCATTTACTTTTTCTTTGGTAGCTCGCACACCTCAGGGTAGACCTCCGTTCTCTGATATCAGAGCTCACCTGTCAAGTAGATGCGATTCACAGACGATTATATGATCAGCGCCCTCGACAACAGACATCTCCTTTTAAGGTTCCGGAACTATGAAGACTATCTTTCTCTACTGCTTAAGGAGTCTCTCTTTGTTCATGGTCGGCTCTTCCGTTTCTTTAAATGGACTATGGACTTTTCGCCAATAGCTGATTCCCCAATTCTTCCGGTATGGATTTCTTTCCCTGGTCTCCCGGTTAACTTCTACATTGAGCATTTGATTCGGTCCATCGCTGGTAATGTTGGTCAGGTATTGAAAGTTGATCAATCCACTCTGAATCTATCCCAAACGAATGCTGCTCGTGTTTGTATTGAACTTGACATATCAAAACCTTGTCCATCGAGAGTTTGGATTGGCTTCCCGGGAGGGGGTGCCTGGCAGGTTGTTGTATATCCGGATCTTCCTCCCTATTGTACTACTTGCTCTCGCATTGGTCACAATGTGGCGAACTGTAAAGGTACAAGGTACTCGGGTATTAATGTGAAGCCCAAGTAGACTGCCCCTTCCCAGGCTTTAATTGGACCAGAGATCAAAGGTAAGGCTGTTTGGCAACCTGTTATTAATCAGAAGGTCCAAGCAGTAGAAAATTTGACTATTGCCACACGGGCCACTGATGGTGAATGCTCTAACCAGTCTTCAGAATTGAATGGGACTCCTTTATTAAATTTATCATCTCCAGACCCAGGGGATCCTGCAATACCCACTTCTCAATGCCAGCGAGGGGATAAGCTTGTGAAGTCTTTAACTACTACTAATGTGGGACAAGCTCCTGGATGCGAGCTACTTTTACTTCCCCCGGAACCCTCTGCTTCGGTTCATGTTTCCTCTGTGCATAGTCACCAGGAAACAACTATGGCTGCCAACTCTGAAGCATTGGTCCATTCCCCGTTGGAACTCTCTTCAATCCAAACAATTGTCCAGGAGGACACCATTGCGCCTGCTCCTGTAATTGCAACTGTTAATACTTTACTTGATCATGAAGCTCCTCCAACAGATGAGGCCATTGCTAGAAGATTAGATGTTGCTAAGCTTGCATAATGTCAAAATGTCCTGGCTCCACATATTGAGCGCTCAGGTGTCACCACCAGATCAATGTTGAGGACAGGATCCACGGGGAATATTCCTGACATCAAATATACATCATGAATTTCATTATTTGGAATATCAGAGGTATAGGGAATGATGTCTCTGTTGGCAGAGTGAAATTCATTATAAAGACTCATAGTATTGACTGCATTGTGCTTTTGGAACCAAAAATAAACATTAGCAGATTGGATAGTATTTGCAGAAGATTGGGAATGGATAATGCTGCTGCAAACACTGATGGACTGGCTCACATCTGGATTCTTTGGAAAGACCCTTTGAAATTTTCTGTTACTTGCAGGGATGATCAACAGATCACTCTTCTTCAATCTAATGCTGTTCTTCCAGATTTTCAAGCATCTTTTGTATATGCTAAATGCAATGCTATTGAGAGGCAAACCCTGTGGGCTTCATTACTTAATATCCACTCTCAGTTTAATGGCCCTTGGATTGTAGCAGGTGATTTCAATAGCATTCTTAATGTGGATGAGAAACTTGGTGGTAACTTCCCCAACCTTTCTGCTATGACAGATTTCAATAACTGTATCTCTGATTGTGATTTAGTTGATGGTGGCTATACTGGTTCTAAATATACTTGGCATAATAATCAGACTGGTGGAAGAGGTATTTGGGCTCGGCTAGATAGGGTTCTCCTTAATGCAACCTAGTTTAATCTTCTCCCAGTATCTATTGAGCATCTGTCCAGGGAGGCATCTGACCATGCTCCTCTTCTTGTTAAATTTCTCTCCCAGGATCGAAGAATTAGCAGATTCTGTTTTCAGAAAATGCGGACTTTGCATGAGAAATTTTCTGAGGATGTCCGGGCATGCTGGCAATCTAGCCCTGTTGCTTCTTCTCTTATGACTTGCCTGTCTCTTAAGCTCCAAGCCTTGAGAAGGATGTTACGGGTTTGGAATAAACAAACTTTTGGCAATGTTCACTTAAATTTGACTATTGCTGAAGATGCTGTACTTCAAGCTGAGCTTTCCTATGACCTGCAACCAACTGATGCTAACCTAACCTCTCTAGAAGAAGCTAAGAATATTCAATCTGATAGACTTCTACAGCAAGAATATTTTTGGAGACAAAAATCTGGGATTAGGTGGCTTCTTGAGGGGGACAGAAATACAAAATTTTTCCACATGTCTACATTAGCCAACAGACGAAAAAACAAAATACTTCAATTGAGGAATCCCGCTGGTAATCTGTCCTCGGATCATGAGGAAATGAAAAGAATTGCTATTTCTCACTTTCAGAATGCCTTCTCTACTCAAGATCATCATATTGATAATAATTTCTTAAACTGCATTCCCAGCTTAGTAAACCAGGTTGATAATGACTACCTTTGTGCTATACCTACTGATGCTGAAATTCATGATGCAGTCTTTAGTTTGTCAGCTGATAGTGCCCCTGGACCTGATGGATTTTCTGGAGTTTTCTTTCAAAAGGTTTGGAGCATCATTGCTCCCCTTGTTATCAGTGCTATGCAAGAAGCTTTCTCATCCAGGAACCCTCTGCCCAGAAGTGTTACAGCCACTCTGATAGCTCTTATCCCTAAAAAGCAAAATGCTGTGGATATTACAGACTATAGGCTGATAAGTCTTTGCAATTTCTTTTACAAGATCATATCCTGTCTCCTTAATAAAAGACTGGCCTTTATTCTTCCCAAGATCATTTCTCTTGAGCAGTCTGCCTTTGTGAAGGGGAGACAGATTATTGAAAATATTGCACTGGCTCAGGAACTATCCCTAGAATTGGGTAGAAAAACCAGAGGTTCGAATGTTATGCTAAAACTTGATATGGCTAAAGCTTATGACAGATTAGAATGGGACTTCCTCTACACAGTTATGCTCAGATTTGGGTTCAGCAATAATTTCATTAATCTTATTGATAGACTGATCAACAATTGCTGGTTTTCTGTTTTGTTGAATGGGGATACTGCTGGTTTCTTTAAATCTTCCAGAGGTATACGTCAAGGTGATCCAATTGCTCCATCCTTATTTATTATTGCAGAGGAAGCCTTGAGCAGGTCGCTTAGAGAAGCTTTCAATAGTGGCCGGGTTGAATGGTTTACTGGTTTTCGGAGATGTCCAAATATATCTCACCTTTTGTTTGCTGATGATACACTGATCTTCAACAAAGCCTCATCAACTTCAATCAGAAACTTACTCAGTCTTCTTCACACGTATGAGCAAGCTTCTGGTCAACTTATTAATATCAGCAAGAGTGGGTTTTTAATCCACCCAAAGATGCCATGCTCTGTTGCACAGCGAATTCAGAATCTCACTGGTTTCTCCAGACTGTCTTTCCCTCATAAATATCTTGGCATCCCTTTAGTGATTGGCAGAACTAAAAAGATATATTTTGTAGGGATTATTAACTCCCTACAAAAGCGCATTGCTGGGTGGAAAGCTAGTCTATTATCTCAAGGTGCAAGACTGGTTCTTATAAGACATGTCCTTTCTTCCATGCCAATGTATTCCCTGTCTTCCACCCCATTGCATATTGGTATTCACCACCTGATTGAGCAGGCCTTTGCAAATTTCTTTTGGGGGTCTTCTCCTCTTGGCAAAAAGAGACATTGGAAGTCTTGGCAGGTTTTGTGTAGGCCTATTTCCAAGGGAGGCCTCGGCATCATGTCTCTTAGGCACATGGAAATTGCTCTTCGAGTTAAAATGCTGTGGCAGGCGATCCACACCAATTCTTTATGGGCTTCTTATTTTAGAGCCAAGTACATGCATCAATGTCACCTTCGAGATGCTCACTTCAAAAACATGAAGGGATTTGCAAGAAGAAGCTGGTTAAAGGCTAAAGGCTATATTCTCCAACATAAGCAGGTTATAATTGGGGATGGTCTCAATACCAACTTTTGGCATGATAAGTGGCTGGGCCACCATTGTTTAAACAATTATATTTCTGATGACCTCATCCCTAATCCTAAAGCATCAGTCAGAGATGTTATTCTGCACCCTTCTTCTGAAGAATCAGCACTGATAGAAGATTTGATTCCCAACAGTATCCAGCAAGCTATCAGAACTGTGCAATTAAATCAGGAAAAGGATTTGGGAGTTTGGAATCTCTCTTCATCTGGATTGTGTTCAGTACCCTCGACCTATAAATCTTTGGCTCATGATCAACTCCAGACTGATATCCCTTGGACCCGACTGTGGTCAAATTGGATTCCAATTAAAATTTCTATCCACTTATGGAAGATTCTGAACAATTGCATACCGGCTGATGATAACATTCAGAGAGTTGGTGTTGTTTTCTGTTCCAAATGTTCTTGCTGCTCGGTGCCCCATGTGGAAGACCTAAACCATCTCTTCCTCAACAGTGATTTGGCAGGTTACGTTTGGACTGCTATAAAAGCAACCGGTCTACATCTTGAAGGCCGGACTGCTAGGGAACTCATTCTGAATTCCTTCAGCCATACTCAGTCAGGTTCAACCTTTGCTCTATTCAACCTTGCATCTGTTGGGCTTGGAATGTAGGAAATTTGGAAAGCTAGAAACTTGGTCAGATATGATGATAAATCTTTCTCAAAATCCAACATCATTCATCATATCACATTCCAAGTGAAGATGGTTTGTTCGATTGCTGCACTTAAGGAGCCAAAGACTAAAAACAGGAAAGCTTTGGAAGATTTGGGTATTAAAATCCAATCCCACTACAGACAACAGCTGAAAATTGTGAAATGGCTTAGCCCTCCCTGGCCCTTTCTCAAATTAAACACTGATGGTGCTTTCAAACAATCTAGAGATTCTGGAGGAGGCGGCATTATCAGGGACTCCAGAGGCAAGGTCATCCTTGCTTTTTCTCATTTTTATGGTCAATCTAATAGCTTAATTGCTGAAGCTCGTGCCCTTCTTGACGGCATAAAATATTTACATACTGTGGATTCCAAGCCAGCATTTATAGAATGTGACTCCCTTACCCTTGTCAGGATTATCAAAAAGGAAATTCACTGTCCTTGGTCCATTCTCAGCTATGTCAGGGATATCTGGAGCATCATTTCTCAGCACGACACTATCTCTCATATCTACAGAGAAGGCAATACAGTAGCAGACCTTCTTGCTTCATTAGCTTGCACTACCAAATGTAATTCTTTTTATTCTTATAGTGAGCTCCCTTCCATTATAAAAGGCGCTACTCGGCTAGACTCACTAGGCATGCCTAGTATCAGATTGATGTAATTCTTTATTCTTAATCAATGAAAATATCATTTGCCTCCTAGTGGTTAGATGGTGGAGTGGCTTTCTCCTTACCTCTGGTAAGGGGTGCACTCTCCCATTGACCCCTAGGTAAGGTTTCTATTGAAAAAAAAAATCTTTTAGCCATTCATAAATCTTTATAATAGAAGATTCTTTAATGAATTGATTTTCAGATTTATGATCAAGGTATACGAATTGAACTCTTCTCAATTTTTTGAATTTTCAATGAGATTCAGCAGCATTCAAGTTGTGAACTGCACAAGAGTTTCAAGCATGTAACAAAGATGAGCACAACAATGAATGTGTCGACAATTGACAAAGTAATTCCAAGATGATGTCGACTCACTGTGTCGACACTTTCAATCAGGACAATTAATAGGTGCAACAAAGAATATATCATAGAGAATCAAAGATATTCAGAGGTCCATCAGACAGATTTACTCAAGAAAGACCAGCTTAAAAGATTCAAAATCAGATCAGAGTCAAGTTCAGATACGTGAAATGGATGATCTTAAAATAAGGATGGGAGCTTTAGTTGACTGACTGAAATAACAAGAAACTAGATGAATAGCCAGCAGAACACAATCTTGTTATATACTCCCCCTTAATGAACGCAATCTTGTTATTTTCAATATGAGTGATGTGCAATGAATTCTGACATAAGTGTATGCATTTGACAATATGTATGCAATGCATTGACTCCCCCTAACTAAATGCATTGAATCATCATATATGTCATGAAGACAATGCATGGGACTTTATGTATGGGAAGTCATGAACTATGCTTATGGATGCATCGGGGGCATATGTAGTCCTATCAGATTTTTAGTGACTATGCAAGACATATGTGGCATGAAGACATGCAAGAGCTAGACAGACTCCCCTTGACATTATGCAATGTTTGTAATGAAGGTTAAACATATGATTTTGTGACTCATGCTCATTCAGACTACCCTATTAAGCAATATGACCTATGGTACTAGGCGGAGAACTTGGTCTAAAGGACCATCTCACACATAGTAAGAACCTCCAGATAGATTTCACCTGCCTTTTAGTAGCTTACCATTTGATATACCATAGTGGTCATGCATGACAATGCAATACCAACAGTCCTAAGTGCATCAGATTTTTAATGACTGTATGCCAAATGCATGTATATGTAATTCACATATATGTACAAATATGCAAACTGAGTTCATGAGTTTCTAACCTTCCTTATGTGCACAAACAGATGTCAAAATATTAATGCATGCAAATGTGAAATGAATTCAACATATCTTCAATGAATATGTACACATACAGTTCAAAATATGAATGTATAGACTCATGTTGCTCAATGCACTTGTTAAAGTAAATAAAAGTATGTATGCATGAGAATTTGATTTAACAACTTAAGCATACAATGCATCAAATGAGATTTCTACATGATTCAAATGAGCAATCCTAAAGAATGCAAGAATGTTACCTGACAATTTTAGAACTGGGGTTTTCATACTAGGGTGCCTTGGTTTATTTACCCCTCTTTATTCCTCATCCCCAAGGCACACCTGTAAAGTAATTCCTCATTTTGCACCAACAGGTACCCAAGGCATCTTGGGTCCTGAAATAACAGTGGCACCTCTAACAGGTGTTCTAAATATTTTTTGTGCATGAAGGTCATCAAATCTCATCAAGTAGTAATTATTCATTGAATGACCTGTTTGACCACAGTAATGGTATGATGCAGCAGATTTCAAATTCTTTTTATGTAAATTATTGTTGTCATGAAATTTATTAGCAGAGAGAAAATTCTGTTTACTAAAATCAACCAGCCAACAATCAACAGCTCTATGGCCTGGCTTCCCACATTCAAAGCATGAAGATTTTTTCTTTTTATCAATTAAGTTATTCCTAGTAGAAGAATAGAAAGCAGGGAATTTTACAGATTTAGAATTCAATCTATTTCCCTGAGCTTGCCAGCCATTCTTGACTATATGGCCATGCTTTCTACATTCAAAGCACTTAAGGTGCTTTCCCTTAGAATCAAAATTATTTCTTTCAAAAATATTTTTGTTAACTGGGAAATTAACAAATCCAGAACAAAATTTCTTTCCCTGATTATGCCAACATTCAGCAACAATGTGGCCCAATTTGCCGTAATGAAAATATTGAAGTTTCTTTTTATGAGTTGCATGATTTTTAGCATGGAACAGTTTATCATGCACTCCAACAGCAGACAGGTCATCTATTTCCATTAGCCCACATTCACGCATGAGATGACCTATTTTATGACAATAAAAGTATTGAGGCCTTTTGGTTTGAACAGAAGAGGGTTTCTTCATATTAGAATTCCTAGCATGAATTCTATCAGATTTCAATTCATCCTTCTTCATGATAAAACAATCAACCATCTCATGGCCAAACTTTCCACAGTAAAAGTATTCAATGTTCTTGACAATAGATTTGTTGGCCTAAACTTTCTTAGCATGCTGATTGTTATCATTCTTTTTCAATATTTTCCTTTTCTGTTTTGTTTTCTTATTTTCTTGAGCGGCAACTTGTTTAGGGGATGAGGTGGAAGTGCTAGCTATGTCTGAGCTACGCACAAAAGTTGTATAAAGTTTTTTCCTCATTCCCTGCTTAACTTGAAAATTACTGCCTTTCTTCATGCAGTTATCTGTAGATACAACATTCTGCTTCTCTTGATTAGCAGAATCAGACAGAGACTTATTCAAATCCAAAATCTCATTTTTAAGAGAAGAGATGAGCAGTTCAGAGTTTGTGATCTTTTCATTAAACATAGCATTGACGGTTTTGTAGCTGTCTATCTCTTCCATTAATGTACTCACTCTCTCACATTCATTTTCAAATGAACTCTTCCCTTTTTCAAGCATTAAAAGCCTCTCAGAAATAGCAAATTTCAACAATTTCAATTCTTCATTTTTTTTGTTTTAGTTTTTCTTCTATCTTTTCAATTTTCTTTTCATTGAGCAACATTTCTTCTTTTAATGAATCAATCAAGGTTTCTTTTAGGCTCAAATCAGATTCCATGCTGTCACACAATTTTTTCAAAGATGAACAATCTTCACATGATCCTTCTTTATTTTTAATTCTGATTTTAGATTTTCATTTTCAGCCTTCAGACTTGTGATTTCAGCATTTTTCTCTTTTCTTAATTTTCTCTTTTCTGATTTAACTCTTTCATATTTATCCAGTAGCTGCTCATGCATGGCAACTAAATCATCATAGCTAATATCCTCGGTCTCAGAGTTTACCTGGGATGGAGACTCATCTGATTGATCACTCCGGTTGGCCATTAGGCAAACTCGTTCTTGCTTCTGATGAATGGCGGTTATCTTATCCATGATCTCCTTTCCTGAATGACATCACGTAATACATGGAAACACTTCAGTGTTAACTGCGTCTCTCAGAATATTGAGAACTCTAGCGTTCTCGCTATGCTTAATTCTGTCCTCTATAGACCATCTGGTCTCATTCTGAGGTAATTTATGTGGGCCTTTTGATATAAGATTCCATATATTTGGATCAATGGAATTCATGTGAACACATAGCCCACCTAAACAGTTACTGAAGTTCGACCCATCAAAAACCAGAAGACGAGCCATTAATAGATAACAAGCAAGTTCAACACACACAGCAAACGATAAATAATGCACCACCAAAAGTAATATAGCAGGATCATCTGTAGATTGTTGGATCTGGTAAGTCAGAGACCCGCTCTGATACCAATTGATAGGTCAATATGATAGGTGCAGACAGATTCAGAGAGGGGGTGAATGAATCCCTCTTAAAAATTTGCTCCAAAAACTGAGTAGATAAAACTCAGATTAGATAACTATTGCGGAAATAAAACTAATAGACTCGGTTGACAGAACGACCCACGGAATGACAAATTGTTGTCCTAAGAAGATGCTCGATAACAATTGTTCAAATAGCACATATGCAGTTGAATTGCAAACTGATCACAATCCACTCAACAGATATGCAATTAGATTACGATCCTAAATATGCATCTAGCGGAATCAAAAGAACAAACCAGCCACTGCACAGAAGATTTTTAGGTGGTTCATGCAGTCCTCCAGACCTACATCCACCCCACACTCAAACCAGAGTGTGGATTCCGCTGCCAAACAGCTTGAAAACCACTGGGCGACACAGCTTGCCTACAAACCACTGATTCACAGCTTCAACTACTGGGCCTTACAGCTTCGCCATCCGCTGGGCAATACAGCTTAGCCGTCCAGAGGAACCAATCCTCTGCTACCGCTGAGCGACACAGCTTGCTCTACTGACTAACAGCTTAAAGAAAGATTCAAAAGAAAACAAAAGATAAGAAAACACAGCAACTGAAAGCTGTAAACTATATCAACACAGATGTGGCTCCCATGGACCTGACTGGATTGGATTTGATCCAGATTCCAGTAGGGACAGATCTTCTGATGAAGCTTCTCTTCTTCTCCTCGAACTCTCTATCTCTTTCTCTATCCTTCTTTCTCTTCTGCTGCCTCTCTTTCCTCTCTCTAGCACTCGAACTCTCTTCTTTCTCTTTTGCTCTCTCTTTCTTCTTCTTCTGCTGGCTCTCTTACTCTTCTCTCTGGCTGCGCTCAGATGTCTTCTGTTCAGCATTACTCCCTTTGTGCAGAAGAAAGGTCTTATATAAGGCTTCAGTCTGGGGCCCACTAGCTCACACCCTAGGCGTGTGGAGAGAACGTTCCCGCCAGGAAGCTTTAGGAATCTTTCAGCCATGTGTCAGAATCTCCATCATTTAGCTATCCACGTGGCAGCTTCTTAGAATAATGATCATCCTTGGATCAAGTGCCATTTGAATGTTCTGCTTATATCGTGTTCTCCTGTTCTTCTGATCCTCGTAAGTAAGGTACTCAGGTGCACATAAGATGCTCGAAACATGGTTTTCCTCAATTGATCACTTGCGTGCTTAAGTTCCATATAAATGCATGCACCGACTTAGTTGGTTGTTCCTGGTCGTGCTGGCGAAGGCATTGCACCGACTTACTAGAGTAGTCATGCTGGCAAAGACGTTGCATTGACTTGCTCGTGTAGAGAAGGGATGCTTCGACTTTGAAGCTCAACCATATGAAAATCTGTTCACACAGCAGTCAAATGCATAGACTTAATAGGGCGTACAAGCTAGTGTGCACGAGCTCAGTAGGTGTTATTCAAGAGAGTATGCACAGACATAACCTGAATGCAGAGTTACGAAATGCACAAACTGCACACGCACACATGCACGGACTCAGTGTTTACATGCAAGCATATGCACAGACTTGATTCCAGTACATGGCCAACAGATGCACTGACTATGAATACGCAGAGTACAGACATTGCACAGACCTAATCGAGCTAGAGATGAAAGTTGCACCGACTTAGCTATGCACATGCACAGACCTCATGCGCTATGCAACATAAAGTGCCCAGAGTTATCTTGCACAGACTCTGCGCGTGCATCAACAAAAGTTGCACCGACTACAACCCTGCACTGACCTAGATATGAACTGACATCAACATGCACCGAGGTCATATGACAGAACTTGCACCGACTATGTGCAAGCATGCAGCAGTAAGAAGTGCACCGACCTTTTATTGCCTAAGACAAGACTTGCACCGACCGTGTATGTGCAGGATGGCCTATACCTTATATGCATGTGAACAGTGATATGCTCGGACCTCAACCATGCACATAGCTATATGCCCAGACTCAAATGTGCACTAACTTGTGTGCAAAATGCTCACATATGCACCGACCTTGACCCTATTCTCACCATATGCACAAACCTATATCCAGGTGACGCAGACTTGAACATGTATGCACAGACCTTGTCTAAGCTGGCTATCATGAATGCACAGACCTTGTCTAGGCTGGCTATCATGAAGTGCACAGACCTTGTCTAAGCTGGCTATCATGAAGTGCACAGACCTTGAATGCATGCTGTCTATACTAGCATTGACCTTGATCTGTTCGATGAAATGCCATGCACCCTGATGAAGTTGTACGCAATATAACATGCAAAAACCAGATGCTCATTCAATCATGCCCATTCAGTCTTTCATACAAACACAGTGTGACTTATAGTGTTTGCTATCATCAAAACCACATGGGCACAACATAGGGTGCGGAAGAGAATAAATAATCCTGCAGCATGCTACCCTCTTCTAGATATTTCTCCTTAACTTCTGGACTTTCTTCAATCATTTCCTCATTGACATCAATAACGTTACATTCCTCCTCATGGTCCGGGTACTGGGATGCCTTGAACACATTTAAAGAAACTTTCTCACTTCCGAAAGAAATATCCATCATTCCCGTGGCATAGTTTATATTGGCCTTCGTAGTAGCTTGAAACGGTTGTCCCAAAATAATTGGAGTGTGCTTTAATTCTTGGGACGAGGCCATATCCAAAATAAGAAAATCCACCGGGAAATAACACTCATGTACTTTTACAATCACATCTTCCAATAGACCCCTTGGAGTCTTCACGGACTGATCCGCCAGTTGAAGGATTATAGATGTCGGCTTCAACTCCCCCAGATCAAATTGCTCATATATAAAGGTGGGCAACAAATTTACACTGGCTCCAAGGTCCAGCAATGCTTTATCAAATGTAACTCCACCTATATCACATGAAATTAGAGGAGCTCCTGGGTCCTTCAACTTCTTTGGTAAATGGTTCATCACGACAGCACTGACATCTTTAGATAGGCGGATCTTTTGAGTTATCGCCTTGGGTTCCCTTTTTGGAGTGCACAGCTCTTTAAGAAACTTTACATATGCCGGCACATGTTTAATCACGTCTAAAAGTGGAATATTGATATTCATCTGTTTAAATAATTCCATTAATTCCTCTTGTTGAACCGACTTTTTCTTTTGAGCCTTCGACTTTAGAGCATCAGGAAAAAGGATCTTAGGAACATACTCTTGGGGACCTTCTTCATCAACCTTTGCTTTTCCTTTATCCAGCTTGTTTTCTTCCCCCTCCGGCTTCTTTTTCTCTTGCACAATCACTGGCTCCTCATCCTCATTATCACTCTCCACGTGGGCTTCTTGGCCCAAACTACTACCAACATCCCAAGCCTGATATGGGTCATCTAGAATCTTCCCACTTCTAAGAGTAGATATGGCCTTGGTGTTCTCAAATTGATAGCCCATAGGAGGATGAGGTTGAGGTTGGTTAGGTTGAGGAAGAATAGGAGGAGCTCTCTGAGGGAAGCCCAAGGGTTGATTTCTAGGGTTAGCCACTGATTGGCTAGGAAGCTGGCCTACCTCTCTTCTCACGTTATTCGCAGCCAGTTGACCTATTTGGTTCTCCAACATAGAAATAGACTGATACTGAGTAAGGATAAGTTGTTGGAGTTGCTTGAATTTTTCATCAAAATTGGGCTGAGTAGGAGGTGGCTGATATTAGGGTTGATGAAGATGATTAGAAGGATATTGATTATATGGTCCCTGAGAAAATGGAGCTTGATGATACGGGGCCTGAGACTGCTGATAAGGAGGTTGAGGATATTGATGTTGAGCTTGTTGAAAAGGAGATGAAAATTTTTTATGAGACTGACTTGGCACTTGAAAGGATTGTTTTTGAACGGCTTGGTTCGAGGGATTAGCTTGTATAGGTGGACCTTGTTGAGATTTTCATGAAAAATTGGGATGATTTCTCCAACCTAGATTATATGTGTTAGAATAAGGATCATAAGCAAGTTTGGACACACCCTAAGCAGCAAAGATCCGTTCTTGGATGAACGTAGGAAGCTGGGCCGCCATAGGGCAATCAGTGACAGTATGGTTCGGGCTAGAACAAAGGGCACAAATTTCTTCATGGGTGGGAGCTGAGAACGATTGAGGTTGAGGAGCAGAAGAAAAAGAAGGTTCCTGCCTAGATAGTAGTTGATCTAACTTCTAGGCTACCAAATCAACATTTTAGATCTTCTACGCCAACAAATCTATTTTATTCAATTTCTAAGTTAGGGCATTGATATCCATTTTATTCTTAAACTCCCCTTGGTTCTTAACTTCATACAGCCCAGACCTCTTAGATGGCCCAATCATTCTTTCATATGATGACAATGAGTCATGACTAATGGAATTTTCTCTAAGAATTTTAAATAAATCATAGTTCTCATCCTCGCTCTTACTCATAAATACTCCCCCACATGAAGCATCCACCATGTGTCTATAATTTTCTGTCAAACCCTCGTAAAATGCGTGGACAATTTGCCATCTTGATAATCCATGGTAAGGGTATTTTTTTAGTAAATCTTTCAATCTATCCCACGTCTCATGGATTTGTTCTCCAAGATTTTGTATGAATCCAACTATGGCTCTCCTCATAGTATTGGTTCGCCCTATGGGATAGAATTTCTTTAAAAATTTCATTTGTATTTCCGCCCATGTCTCAATGGATCTACCCAAGGCACCTAACCAATATTTAACTTTACCTTTGAGTGAGAATGGGAAGACAGTCAACTTAAGAGCATCATCTGAAAAGTTTTAGATTTTTACAGTTGAGCAAATATGGAGGAACTCATCAAGATGTTTATAAGGGTCTTCATTGGTATTGCCATAAAAGAATGGCAACATTTGAATGGTACTTGATTTGATCTCATACTGAACCGCCTGGTTCTGAGGTGCTTGGACATAGAAGGACAGTTGGTATTGATTAGACATGAAATAGTCCTTCATCTTCTTAGGGACTTGTTGTGGATTTTCGTCCGCCATGAGGTTAGGTTGTGAATGATTTCTAGAATGCACTAACCTCTCAATCTCACTAATGGGCCCTAACAAATATGGGTGTAGGGATCTCCTACCTTGCATGCAATGCAAAAGGGCCCAAAGAAAGATAGTTATTTTTTTTATTTCTTTTTTTTTTGATTTATGCAAATGAATTTGGCGAATAATGCAATGAATCAAACACTATATGAATGCAAAATGATGATATTTTTTCCTTTTTTTAAAGAAAAGAAGGATTGGCACTCACTACTAAATTGGTCAACCGGCCAGGTAAGAGGTGGAGTTGTGGGAGGCTCCCCCTACTTTCGTAGGGACCTAATTAAATAACCACAATCTCACTCGGGCGTTTGCCACAAAACCTCTAGCCTTAGACACTAATTTTTCAAAATAGTAATAAATTCCAACACACCTTTTTTTTTGTGAAACATTCTAAGGGTAATCTACCTTCAAGGTGCTTCTTGGTACAACCGGCCTAGCGTTCGTGAGGGAATCCACGGGTGCGGGGACTTATGTAGGCCTTGGAAAAGGAAATTCTAATCCAAAGAGACGGAATGCTCAATGGAGGATCTTTCCAATTCCAAGAAGGGTGTAAAGAACATAACTTGCCCTTGAGAAGGGGAAAGAGAAGAGAAGAGAAAGAAATTTTTTTCTTTTTTTTCAAATGATGATGCAAGTAAAGGAGAAATCATTTAAAATACACAATGCATGAAACAAATGCAACTAAGATGAAGGCATGATAACATGATGAGAATTTTTTCTGTTTCAATGTTTTCTGATTTTTTTTAGAGAATTTTTTTTTCAAAAAGAGATGCGGATAAAAGATAACTATCAACTAAAAATAGCAAACAATATGCAAAATTACTGCAAATTAGGACCTACAATCATGTTTTTAGAGTTTTCTAGATTTTTGATTTTCTTAAAAAATTTTAGAATTTTTTAGATTTTTTATGATTGTTTAAAAATTGGAAAAATAAGACATTTTCCTACGTTTACTGACCTTTTAGCGATGCTTGAATTTCCTGAATTATCTGAATTTCTACTTTCTGCTACAGTTTCTGGCTTTCAGCAATGCTTTTTGTGATTGTTTATTTTCAAAGAATTTCAGGTCCAAAATTTTGTGGATTATCTAATTTTTGATTTTTTTTATTTTTCCTGTAAAATAAAAATAAAAAAATTAGTATTCACATATATACAACAAACACAAGAAATTCCAACCTTTTAAAATAATTTCCTCCCCGGCAACGGCGCAAAAAATTGATAGTCACTAAATCCATTATTGAAAAGCCGTGCCACAATTTAAAAATAATCGCACTCACTCACTAAAAAGTTTTAAAATCAAGTAGAGTGGTGAATACGGGTCGATTCTACGGAGAAGAAATATTTTCAATTAAGCATGAGATGAAAATTCTTATATTTGGAAGATCCAAATTTTGAGTGAGAATAAACTAATGAAAAGGAAAATTGCATGAAGATAAACTATCTAAAGAATATGAGAGGGTTAAGGAAAGAAATTTGGAAGAGACAGAAAGAGAACGTACTAGAAAGACACAATTGCTCAAAATCAACTTGTATTACTAAGAGGAAAGATTATAATGTATATGAAAATAAAATTATAACTTGCAATGAAAATAAAAGAAGAGGAGAGAAATAAGAGCCAAGATGATGAAGAGTGGCGCTGTCGTCTCCGTGCCGAGTCTTGGAAGGAATCGCCCCGCTTTGGAAGTAGACGGCGCCGAGAGGACCGAAGGAAGAAGATCCGCGAAAGGGATATGGGAAGAAAATAGAGAAGGGGATAGAAGAATGGAGGAAGAAAACTTAGAAACTATATGTAAGAACCTGTGTGTGCGTGTGTGCTTTGAAGAGAGAGGGAGAAAGAGAGGTAGAGAGGGGTTGCGGTGGAGAAGAAATAAAAACATAGTAAAATTGAAATAAAAATAGAAGGAGATTCGAAGAAAAATAACTTTAACCCTAGAAGGAATTAGGAGAAGTGGAAGAAGAGAAAGTTGTAGATCAGGAAGAGATGAAGAAGTTTGCTGAAGAACGTAGGGAGAGAAAACATGAGGAAAAGGGTGTAAAACAAGGAAGAACAGGGTGATGGTGTGCGGATGAACAGTAAAAAGCCTAAAATTTTGAACTTTGAAAAATAGTGAATAATTTAAAAATGAGGAACATTTAGAGGAAGAGGAAGAAGAAGAAATTGCAGAGAACTTAAAAATGGAGAAGTTTGCAGAAGAAAGTAATTTGAAAAGACGACTAGAAAAGCATGTAAAAAGACTTAGAAAAAGGTTAACTCCTCTCGCGCTGACTCTCGGGTAGTTTATATAGGGTGCAGAGAACCCACGATCGTGACTTTCCAAATCAGCACAAAATCTAATTTTGTAGCATCAAGGATTGATCAAAGTAGGGATCTTGTCATGTTTAGAGTCCTCCTTTCCTCAAATAAGAGGAGATAAACTTGAAATTTGGGAGATAACTTCGATCGGAACATGCCGTTTCCGTCTCTGGTTCAAACTAAAATGGCGACCACTGTAGTGTTGTTAATTCCTTAATGAGCGACTCTCCATTCGGGCGTACATTCTTCATTTCCTTATTTTCATATTTCCCTCATTTCTCGACAAAAGGAATGGGTGACTTTATGAACGGTCGCATATTCTTTCCCACGGAATGGACGCCCGAGCACAAGGGCGCTCATTCTTTATTTCTATATTTTTCTTCATTTTCTTCTTCAGCTTTTTATCTTTTCCGTACAGTGACTGGCGCCTTCTTAAATGGTTGTTCATTCTCCTTTCTTTTCCAGCTATTTTTATTTTTTATTTTCATCAAATGAATTGGCGCCTGTCAAGGTGTCGCAGGATCTTGAATGTGCATCCTTTCATAAGGGCGTTCATTAATTGGTGACTAGAGCTCAGTCGCTATTCCCTAAAAATTCAAAAAAATTAAAATTTCAACATATTTCATCCCAAAATGGGTTTCACAAAATTATACAAATTCTTGAATATTTCTCACATGGTCATTTTGGCTAAAAACATGGTAAAATGCGTGCAGACTCAAATAATGTGTGAGAATGAGATTTGTTCATATTAATGCACAACTATGCTCATTAAATACTCAAGAATGATGAATGTGATGCAACTTATGATATGAAATATAGCACTTATCAACAGGCATCCCCAGAACCTAGACAACATAATCACTTAGACGATAAGACAATTAAATATGATGAGTTCCTAAAAATAATCACTTATTTTTCTTCATAATGACTTCCCAAGAAACTACATGTCACACTTTCCTCACCCTGTCCCCCTGCCAAATAAAATTGCCCATGAATGTGTTGAAATTTCTATTCCACTGTCTTTTCTATATGAAGGGGGGGAAGCTAATAAGTAAACTACACAAAAATAGCTTGACAAGGGGCATAGAAAAAAAAGGGGGCATCCCAATGCCACAAGGGCGATCGTGCATAGCCTTTCGGCGATTTTTTTTGCAAAGAAGAGGAGAATTTCTCAGAAAAAAGAAATAATTAACAATACAAAGTGGAAACAAGAAAGCTAGAGCAAGGAATAGAAGAAGCAAAAAAAAATTTGCCCAAACATTGCACAACTATCTAGACACCAGTTACATGCGAAAGCGAGGGCATTTGATAAGATGATTATGGCAAATGAAAGTGACAGTTCTAGACTGAGTACAATAGTACATACTCCTTACCTATACCTAACAAAGTCATTAAGAAAGCAGATGCAGTTCACTAGAAAGAAACTCTATAGAAATGTACTATTGATGGCAAGTAAATGAATTGGCACGTAATGTAGTTGCAACAAAACAATCACTAAATGGTTGAAAGAAGAATAGATAAATTAGATGGAATGGATATTACCATCTTTTTTTACAGGAATCACCCTTGGAGCCCGAGCCTCATGCTCTTCTATATTTTTAGCAGTGCTCATCATTGGGGAACCCATTGGTGCAACATCAACCTCCTTATCTCCTTGTTCCTTTTTATCTACTTTGACAACTTCTGATGTTTTCGCTGGTGAAATTTTGTATTTTGGCTCTTCTTCTGTACTATTAACAAGATATGTTGCATTCATAAAATTCCAATTGATATGAACAAATGGAGAAATACAAAGGAATTGCAACCCCATGTGGACGGACTTCTTATTCGCTTATTACATTGTTCGTTTGTTTAGGTGCGTGGGCGTGCCAGTCACAAAGTGACGATTTATTCGGGCTTCATGGAAGCCCATGGTGCGCTCGATCTGACTAATCAAACGATTGTGTAGTTCGGGTCTGGACTGAGACCCGTTGTGCCGTAAAGGTCACAACGTCATTTACATCCCCTCAGAGAGGGGAATACCCTTGATTAATTGCCGGAAATGGGGGCTCCGCGGTCGAAAGGAGTACTGATTGATACAGGAAGGAAAAAAGGGTAGACGTGATATGCGATGAGCCCGCGGTGAGAGCATGAACACTGAGATTATGTCGGTCACCGATGGACCATTTCATGTCTGCACAGAAGTCCGTGCGGAAAACAAGACGGTGACGGGGGGATGAATCCGTGCAAATGTCTGCCAAGGGATGGCAATTTTAATGCAAAGTGGGGGCTCAGGTCCCGGCGAGAAAGGGGGGGAACCTTGGTGAGATATTGGCCCGGGACGAGACCAGGCAGTGACCATGATAGGAGGAACCGCTCCCGAGGGTGAAGCCCGGCCTGCGAGGGCACCATTAATATTCCTGAGTTCAGAATCCAAGAAGGAGAGACGAGGGCCATATCATTATGTTCGCGGGTTGCTTCGAGTGCCATTTGTCATTACTGTTTGTCAATTAGCATTACTCCCTTTCCCTTTTCTATCATTATTATTATCATTTATAATCCCTTTTATTATATACACATTTCTTTTACATACATTTGTCGGAGGAATGATGGAGTGTACCACTGAGGAGCTAGGGGTGTGTCGCTGGGGAGCTAGGAGTGTGTCGTTGGGGAGCTAGGAGTGTGTCGCTGAAGGACTGAAGAGTGTATTGCTTGAGGATGGGAAGTGTACCGCTGGAGGGTGCAGGGGTGTGTCACTGGGGAGCTAGGAGTGTGTCGCTGAAGGACTGAAGAGTGTATTGCGTGAGGATGGGAGGTGTACCGCTGGAGGGTGCAGGGGTGTACCGCTGGAGGGTCGAAGGGAGTGTACCGCTGGAGGGTTCATGAGTGTATCGCTGGAGGGTCGAGGGAGCTGAAGAATCAAAGTGGTCAGGACATAGCTTAGCTGTATGGAGCAGAGTTCAAGAGAGAGAGATAGCCCTTGCTTATGCAGGTCTGATGGAGCCTCGGAGGTTCAACTTTCACCTTTTCGTTATATGATTGAATCCCAATTCACGTTCGATAGTGAGGTCCTTTGAGTCTTATTCAGCCAGTTCCTTGAGCTTTGCATAATTCCTTCAATTGATTAGAATGTCTTACTGTTGTTGATTTCATTTGTTTGCTGCTTCCTTTTGTCTTTTAACATATTGTTATTTCTGACAAAAAAATGGCAGCATCTCCCCTTGACCCGGATGGTAAGGGAATACAAGGGACATGCCCACAGGGAGTGACATGAATCAACAACTGAGGTGTGTGCCTAAGCAGCCACCTTTGGGGAAACTTCAGAAAACTTGGAGAAAACGCTGAACGAGAAACCAGTAGACTGGTGCAAGCCATGAGTACACCGGGGAAATGATAGCCAAGGTGTACCGGGCTGGCGGTTCAAGGGTGTGCCGCTAGGCAAACAAGAGGGGAGTTTACCGCCAGGCAGACGGATGGGGAGGGTGTACTGCTCAGAAGGCAAAGGGGAGTGTGCCGCTAAGCATAGGGACAGGAAGGGTGTACCGCTGAGCCAACGAACAGGAAGGGCATGCTGCTGGGCACCCTGGGGGAGGCGTGCCGCTGGAGGGCCTGAGTGAGCTGATGACTGGAAGGCTTGAGTGTATATGTGTACACTGTTGACTCTGAAGGAGGGCCAAGGAGGGCGTTCTAGGCATTGAGGGGCTCCAAAGTATCAAAGGAAATTGGGACCCCCCCCACAGACCTGTTCTAGTGAAGGCTCAAGGGTTGTTGTACTAAGGAAATCCCCGGGAAGGGGAAGAGGCCCGTTCTGCCCCGTCAAGCCAAGGGTAAAACCCATCCACTCGGTAGGCCAGTGCCATGGGAGGTAAGGTGGAGCCAGAGGCTGGAAGGCCGGGAGCAGATGCATGAAACTCACAGATCAACGCTAAGAAGAAAGCAACAAATGCAATGAAAGAAGGCAAAGCCAGAAGATGTTTCATTCATGATGAACAAAAAAAAGGACAATGGTCATGACCCAAGGGCCAAACGCGGTGCATTACATCTAAACCAACGGGAGAGGAGAACAGGGGGAAAAAAGGAAAAGTTTGGGGGGAGGGTTAGGATGAGGAAGGGTGATCATCCCCTTCACTGCCATTCCTTCCCTCTCCACTACATAGCACACACTCTCCCTCTCTCTTCCCTCTCGTCTACCTTCTTCTTCTCTTCTTTCTTCCTTCTTCTCTTCTAGTGCTATCTTCGAACGGGTGCCTTCGCCTCTTCTTTTTTTTTCTTTCTCTGTGAAGGTCTTTTATACGTGGGCCGTTGACGAGGGGCCTCATGATGGCACTGCCATCTGAGGTTGACCCGGATCTTGTCTCCATCAGGTGGGGATCCCTCTCATCCAGCCAGAAGGTGAGACCGAGGTGGATGCTAGCTGGCATCGAGGTGCCTACGCTGCGCGCCAAGGGGCCTTTCTAGTGACCGTTATGTCTTCTGCCGGTTCGTGCCGTTCAGGGGATTCAACACTGTGCCGCTAGGGGCTGAGGGGTCGTGCCGCTGAGGGGGGCAGAACGCCCGTGCCGCTGGAGTACATGACGATTATGCCGCTGACGGGGCACAACTATCGTGCCGTTGGAGGGGGTTCCCAAGGGGTGTGCCGCTGGAAGGCACCAAAAAGGGTGTGCTGCTGGGGCAACTGGTAGTGTGCCGCTGGGGCACTTCAAGGGGCGTGCCGCTGGGGCAACTGGCAGTGTGCCACTGGGGCACTTCAAGGGGCGTGCCGCTGGGGCATTCGAAGGGTGTGCCGTTGAACGACTATTTGGGTGTGCCGCTGGGCACCTGAAAAGCGTGCCACTGGGGGCCCGTTCAGGTGTGCCGCTGGAGGCTCTTCAGGGGTGTGCCGCTGAAGGCACCAGAGGAGTGTGCCGCTGAAGGCCGTTTGGAGCGTGCCATTGGAAGGGGCGCCAGCTCCTAATTCAGGGGCTTAAGTTGTGCATTCTTTTGGGGTATTTCTTCACCGTTAGGGACCCGAGGGTGGGTCCATAGCAGTGCATAACTTCAGGAGGGATATCATGTGTTTTCTCTGTCATTTAATGTGCCCATGCAAATGCGGGGATTTGTCGGACGATAGTATTCCCCCGGAGCCCTGGATGGCCAGTCTCCCCGAGTCTTCTCCCTTTGACTTTGGCATTAATGCGGGGCTTGGTGGGACATATGGACGTACAATTTTATACGTCCACAAATGCCCCCCACCTGCGGGAAGCGCGGGCGAAGGATGAGCCTGACGGTACTCGCGGGTGTGTCTGTGGAATTAACGTACATTATTGGGCGTACGTTCATAAGACATATGACGTGGACATCGTTATCTCTATTGTGTATTTATTGTATTACTATCATATATGTACTACATTATTATTATTATTATCTTTATTCTCTCTCTTTTTTTTCTCTTTCTCTTTTTTTTTCTTCTCCCTTTTTGTCTCTTTTTTTGTCTCTTTTTCTCTTTTTTCTTCTCCTTTTTCCCCCTTTTTTTCCTTTTTTATTCTCTCTTTCGTTCATTTGTTTTCCTTTTTTTTCTTTACTTCTCCTTTTTTCTCTTTTTTTCTTGAGGCGGCTATAAAAGGGGAGGGGGAGTTCGAAACTCCCCCCCCTTCTCTTTTCAAATCCCCTCTCTCTCTCTCTGAGCCTCTTCGGTTACCACTGTCGCCCCCCCTCTCTCTCTTCTTCTTCTCCTTCCCTTCACTGCCGGAGGCCACCACCGCTCGCCGTCGTCTTGGGTGAGGCCACCGTGCCCCCCCTTCTTCCTTCTCCTTCTTTCTTCTTCTTCTTCCTTCTTCTCTTCCTCCTTTTCTCTCTTCTTCTCTTCCTCTTCTCTTCCCCTTCCATTTTTCTCTTCCTTTTCTTTCTCCTCTTCTTCATGTTCTTTCCCCGCTCGGGGGGATGACGGAGCCCTAGGCTCTCCGTCTCCCTCTTCTCTTTCCTCTTCTCTTCCTTCTTCTCTTCTTCTTGTTCTCTTCTTCTTCTTCGTCCCTTCTTCTTCTTCTCTTTTTTTTTATAAGGTGGAGGCGTCGGGGCGTGCCGCTGACGAGGGCACGGGTGTGCCGCTGGGAGAGGGCACGGTGTGCCGCTGGAGGCAGGGGGGCACGGGTGTGCCGCTGGAGAAAGGGCACAAGTGTGCCGCTGACGGGAGGCACGGGGCGTGTCGCTGAAGGGAGGCACGGGGCGTGCCGCTGAAGGGAGGCACGGAGTGTGCCGCTGAAGAGTAGGCACGGAGCGTGCCACTGACGGGTGGGCATGGAGCGTGCTGCTGAAGGGTGGGCACGGAGTGTGCCGCTGAAGGGAGGCGCAGAGCGTGTGCCGCTGAGGGGAGGCACAGAGCGTGCCGCTGAAGGGTAGGCACGGGTGTGCCGCTGAGGGGCTCGGCCTGGGTGTGCCGCTGAGGGGAGGCACAAAGCGTGCCGCTGAAGGGTAGGCATGGGGTGTGCCGCTGAAAGGGAGAAGAAGACTTCTTCAACCGGAGGACCTCCGGTGTCACCCTTGGGCACATCGTGACTTTGTTGGGGCCGTCACTCCTTGTGGGCGTGCACCCGTGTTTTCCCTTTACGCCTCCGGCCTAGGGGAAACTCTGCCGAAATTTCGTCAGAAATTTTTGGCATTCTTTTTAATTCAATTGTAGCGTAGCCCCTTCAGAACCTCCTTTCTTTTTTCTTTATTTGTATCTTGTTCTGACTTGAGGTACCTTGCACCTTGCAGAAAGATGGCTGCCCCGAGAGATTCTACTTATTCTGCTGCTTCTGGCGCCGAGCACGTTCCCCCACCCCCAGTGCCGACGGTTACGTGGTTTAACGTGGAGGACTTGGACAGGGAGCATGCCGAGATAGCGGCACTGGCCGTATCATCGGGCTCCGATACCGAGACGATGGACTTCCGTAGGCTTACTCGGGTTGAGGGTGGCCTGGCTTTTGACCGGGCTATGGGGGAGTACTGGAAGGACTACCCGAAGGACAGGCATCTCATCCACTTTCTGAAGCATCTCAGTCACCAGGAGAGGCGGAACTTCTGAGTTGTCAAGGAGGCCGAGCAAGCGATTCTGCGGTCCCGGGACAGCCTGCTCTATAGTGTTCTGAGGAGTATCCTGATGTATCTGGTGGGAGAGGCTCGAGAATGGAAACCCATCTTGGGACTTGAAGCCGTGCTACCGGCAGAAGACAAATTAGTGCGGGCACCTCAATTTACCCCTGCTCGGTGGGACACAGCTGTCGGGCGGGTCTAGGGTGAACGTCCCCGGTTCGGTCTGTTCCTGGCTCCAATAAAGTGGGGGTACAGAGAAGAACCCTTCTTGCTGGATTGCTTGGCCATCCGATTCAAGCACGAACTGGCGCTGGGCTGGTTCGGGGAGCTCAGGCTTAAGGATGCGCATAGCTTTCGGGAAGGGGGCATGGAATTCACCGAATATGTGCTGTTCAACTACGCCACAATCCTTATCTGGGCTGGCATTTATCACAATGCCTATGCCTCCCGATATAGCTACCCCATCTCCAGGGGCCTCTGCTGCGGGATGATTGAAGTGTTCAATGTAGAGACTAATACCTTTTATACGGCAGAGGGCGAGACTTCATTGGACTTGTGGAGTCTCAGTCAACTCAGTGGCTTGCCTATTGACGGGGAGCCTTATGAAGAAGTCTGCCTCCCAGATCTGATCAAGGACGAGACCAACGGGGACGGCTACTACTCCCTCAGCTATTCGTATCGGTATCTTATGAAGGCGTACTGAGACCTATATCAGCTAGCGCACGGCGGGAAGCAACCCCCTCGTGGAGACCGGAAGAGAGTCCGCATGACCTTATGGCTGCAGTACTTTTACGACGGCCTGAAATAATACAAAGACTTCCCGCACATAGCCACTTCCGCCGCCAGCAAGAAGCGTGCTAAGCCGAAGGCTGATGTGAAGATCTCTTCCCGAGGGCGCCGAAGCGGGCCCAATCCGGCAGGGGTTGACCCGCTGACGCATTGTGCAGCGTTCCTGACTTACTGGCTGTGCTCGTTCGCCATGCCGTATAGAGACGAGACTATCATTCTACCGGATGCGATCTACCTAGCCTGCCAGATGGCCTGAGGTGTCAAGCTGTCTCTATGTCCAGCTACTCTGTGTATGATCTACAAGGCGCTCGGGGATGTCAGCGCTCACCAGTTCCCGCGACAGGTGCGGTATGTGTGTCCACTGCATTTTTTCAATGCGTGGGTTTGTTCCCTATTCCCAGAGTTCGCCCCACGGACCATTCAAGACTGGGGGTTAGTTCCACAGATGTTGGAGTTCGCGAGCGTGGAGTCAGCCTCGACGTCCATGCGACTATACGACATCTGGGGCAGGCTGACGACGGTGCCCCTTGATGCTGCCGGCACTATTCACTTCTGGACCCTAGCTGATCATTCAAGCCCATTGGTAAACAGTAACCGGGAGTGCAATGATGACCAGGTGGAAAAGTATGTGCATCCAATCAGCCAGGAGAACGTGGTCCGCCTGTTGTTGGAGTCGAAGCTCAGAGCCTGGGTGCTGTCCATTCGTCCAAGTGTGCTGGCTTTCCAAAAGGGGGACAGTCTGCTGCTGGAACCGTACTATCCCTTTCGCTTCGGCAGGAATTTTAGGTATGATCAACATATCCCGACGTACAGTGCTCACTTTGATCTGCCGGTGCGAAGTCTCCGGGGGATCCCCACTGCTGAGACTGCCCGAACCTAGTGGGATTTCTTTCATCGGGCAGACACTGCTTCTTTCATAGTGCCAGCCTCGAGTCGGATTCCGCGGGTGACCCCGGAGTACGTGAAGTGGTGGAATGCCTAGACAGCCTTCTACCGATTATCCCGGACCGACTGTTGGGATGGGGCCGAGAGGAGGTTTCTGAGCCGGCAGTCGGTGCCGATCCTTGATATCGACTCGGAGCACCTCCTCCGGTTGAGGCAGGGCAAGGAACACGAAGTGGCTGCATACATGATCGCACGCAAAAGGGCTCGAGAGGCCAAGCCAGCACCCCAGGCTAAGCTGCCTCCGGTGGCGAAGGATGATTTCAAGAAGACCCTGCGAGACCTTTGCCACGTCGGGAGTGACCACCTGGAGCTGACCAATTATCCATTTCCCATGGAGGAAGGAGGCACCCCCTGCGAGGAGCTGGCGTCCGGAGAGGGATCGAATCTGTCCATACCACACGTTCGTGAGGAGGGAGGAACGGAACCCAGAGAATTACAAGGACACCACATGGCTCTACGTCCTCCTCCGGGTGCATGCGTTGAAGATTGAAGATCCGAGGGCGGCCATCTTGGGCAAGCGCCTCCATATCACCTATTATTATGCTGAGGGATGGGGGATAGACCACTTCAACCTCTTCTGCCACTTAGCCGCCAAGAAGCATGCGGACCTAGCTGCCCTCACCGATCACTGCCAGAAAGTCGAGGATGTATGCTGGCTGGTCCGGGAGGTGGCTCGCCGAGACAAGGAACCGTCCCTCAGCTACTGGCCGATATCGCTACGGCTGTACACCGACCCACATGGTATTTAGTGTTTTCTTCTTTTACTTGTGCTTTTCAATGTTGCCCTTTCCTTGGGTGCCGGAAGCTGATCGGGTCCCTCGTTCTTCTTCCTCTTTTCTTAAACAGACCACCCCGATAGTGTCCAGATGGCGACGTATCGCAATCTCCTTCGGCAGGCAGGCAAGCGGGCTTACTTCGAGGAGGCGCCAGTGGCTCCGACTACGACCCCTCTGCCTCTGCCTGCGAAGAGGCCCCGGGCGAAATCGCCTGTGAAGAAGGCGGTGGATGCTGCTAAGGCAGTTGGGCGGCGGGAGGCAAAGCGACGAAAAATGGAGGCCGCCAAAGTTGCGTCGACCATTCCCCTGGCGCCTTTGATCTCTTCATTCGAGGAGTTCGAAGCTGTTCGAGCCGAGCCGAGTCGGCCTGTAGGTCAGGTTTCTTCTTCTTCTAGGCTCTTCGAGATTTATTTAGACATTAAGAGGGGCGTTTCTTGTAACACACACATGTTTCATTATTTCAGTTGTCGTCGAGAGGCCCGCGCCCATATCTATCCCAGGCGTAGGTGAAGCTGTGACCCACGGGGCCGTGGAATCTGTCGAAGAGACCTTCTTCGCCCCAACCCCCGCCGTCGGAGCTGAAGGAGGTATAACGCTTTCTTTGCTAGTCGCTTTGATTAAGAATTTTGAAGCTTTACGGGCCTGACTGAACTTGGATCATGCTTTGCCTTGTAGGAGCGGATGTGGCAGCCCCTCAACCGGAGGCGGACCCTGAGACATCCCGATTCGGGCAGACATACAGGACGAAGGGGTGGCGGTCAGGGAAGTCATGGTTGCCCGTCTGGCGCAGCGACGAGCCGACCCCGGATGCTGAGGCGGGGGCCACCTTGACAGCGAAAGAGGTGCCCACTAGGACTAAGTCTTCGTCGGGCAAAAAGGTAGATTACGGCTATTCTTCTGACGAAGTGCTTTCAGCTGAGGGTATCCCCGGGGAGCCCAGCCTTCAAGTTCCTACCTGGAAAGCCCCGGTACTACCTATTTCTCTTAGCCTGGTGAAGCAGGCACCCGTAAGTGCGAACCTGTTAATTCAGGTTTCCTTCTTGAGTCCGTCAACTAACCTCCTTGATATCATTATCTTTGGCTTCTAACAGGAACAGGCTCCGTCAAAAGATGTAGCAATCTACGCCCCGGGTTCAGAAGCTGCCAGACAAGCGACAACCACTACTGGTTTGAATAGACTGGCGTCCCTGGTCGAGGTTTTGTGACAGGAAGAAGCCAGGGTAAGCTTGGATGCTGCCATCTCGATAGCTGAGATCTCACCCCGAGAAGAAGTGGTAGTGGCTATGAGTGTACGCCTTCCTCTTTCTTCCCCCTTTCTCATCCTTAAGTCTTCCTTTGGGGTTCCTGATTTATTCGAGGCAATACAGGCTCGTGCCTCCGAAGGAGCCGTGGAGGTGACTATCCCCGCCACCGAAGCCCTAGAGGAGGGGGAGATAGTGCCAGAGATCGAGGTGCGAGAGCCGGTCGTACCCGAAATCGAGATTTGGGAAGAAGGGGAGGTGTCGTCGGCGACCGAGACCCGCAGGGAGGCGGTGCCTGAAGTTTCCGCCCGAGGGGAGACGACACCGGTGAGCAGCATAGTACCGGCGGGCGAGGTAAGCATGGGGATCCATCCGGCTTCCTTAGGAATGCAGTGACTTACTTCACTTGGCAAGCGGCTAACCTTTCTTTACATGGTCATGTAACAACAACGCCCCGCAGAGCGCGTGCACCTCGGGTTCGTAAAGTCGTCCCCAGGTGGAGCTCGTCCTTCCGCATGCACGCGGCTAAAAGCTTGAAGATGCTTCTGGGGCCAGACGTGGGGTCCTTGTCGTCTCTTCTGCAGATGGGGGCCGTCCCGCGGCTAGTGATCCCACTGCCACTGATCCTGACGCCGGTCATACCTGAGGAAGCCCGACTCCTGGGGAGGATATTGGCGATCCTCAATGAACATTCGGGGGAATTCCAGGCGGGAGGAGATGAGGACTTCTCAGGAACGACATCGGACCCGCCCACCATCGATACATTGTCTACTGAGGCGGCGGAGGCCGAAGCGACTTTGTCTGCTGCGGCGCTGGATCCGGCCTCTGCAACTGTCCATTCTCCCGACAGGGTCGCGGCTCTAGTTTTGATGGAGGAGGCGGCATTGTCGGGCTCGGAACCTGCCTGGTCGACGGAGCTAGAGCAACCACTCATCGTGGTGGCGCCAGACGTCTCCGTTATGGTCTCTCCCTCACTTATGGTGGTAGCTGGCCGGGGGTGACCTCGGGGCCCGAGAGGCCCCTCCTTTCGGCCCTGACTCTTCCGGGTAGCTCGGCCGTGGTTGACGCAGAGCTGTGGGTGATCGTGGACGGCGATTAGCTTCGACCCACCAGCCATCCCTTCTATCGGCCACGTGAGTTCAGATCTGGCAGTCCACCAGACCCTGTTGGTATTGCGCTCTATGGTCGTTGCCGACCCAATGCTCACATATCCAGACGCAAGGGCTATCGTGGATCAGGTGACCAAAGCACTACAGATGATGGGCTGCCCGCTGGAAGAGTGGTCACGATGTGTTCTGTTATTATTGAAATACGTAAACCATCGCGCATTCCTCGAGACGCAGGCCCCAACTGAGCTTACAGCTATCGGCGCTCAGAGGGACGAATATCTGGAGGCTCTGGCGGCGCGGAGGGACAGCAGGGAGCTACACCGGGAGGCCTTGGACGGGTGCAATGCCAACATCCATGCCTTGGAGAACTGGATAGAGAAACTCCGGGGTTGGCTTGCCCAGGCTGAGTCTGACCTGCTCGAGGCTGAGACGGACAAGACCCGGGAGACTGAAGAGCTGGCCGTCGCTGAAGTAGCGGTGGCCTCTGTGACAACCGAGTTGGAACGCCTCGATGCACAGGAAGACCGTCTGCGTGAGATGATGAGCTTCCCTTGCATCGGGATCCTTTTTTTGAGGACATCTTCCGAGGGCTAGACTAGCTGCCAGTCCCCCTCCCATCCCCCCTTTTTTTGCATGTAACACCGGGGTATGCCCCGAGGCCAGTGTAATTCTTTTTTTTCAACAGGAATACAATGCAATTACCCCATGTGCCTCCTGTATGTGTGTGGTTTTGGGAAATCTCTTCTTTCTCTTTTTTTCTTCCTCTTTTGCTATGTGACGAAACACAAGTTCACATTAACAGCTTATTCGGGGAGAACCCGGTGAGGTTCGCACAGGAGCATGGGAGAGTGCTCGCCCTTCCAGAGGAGGGAGGGGACCACTCCACCATGTCCGTCAAGCGACTCAGCCAAATGATGCCACGGCATGTTTGACCCGACTAGGTTGATCTGACCTTGGAGGGGCGGAGAGAAGAGTTTATTCATTCAATGGTCCTGACGGGAGGTCTTGGTCAAAAGAGGGTTGTTTGTCTATGCCGACAGGGTGTCGGGGGTAGATGTGGTTTATTTGTCTCTTGATGTATTCGTTGTCATAGGGCTGGTGCCAACGCAAGGAGGTAGGTTAATTCCCCAACCCCGAATGAAAGATCCGGGTGGGGTATTTTTCTTTCATCAGTGCCGACAAAATGTCAAGGGCTGACGTGGTTGATTCGTTTATTGGAATATTCGTCGGTACGGGTTGGTGCCAACGCAGGGAGACGGGTTGATTCCCCAATCTCGGACGAAAGGTCCGAGTGGGGTGTTTTTCGTCAGTGCCGATAGAATGTCAAGGGCTGACGTGGTTGATTCGTTTATTGAATATTCGTCGGTAAGGGTTGGTGCCAACGCAAGGAGATGGGTTGATTCCCCAATCTCGGACGAAAGTTCCAGGGTGGGGTATTTTTCGTCAGTGCCGACAGAATGTCAAGGGCTGACGGGGTTGATTCGTTTATTGAAATATTCGTCGGTACGGGGGTGAGGATCGATGAAGGAGAGTCGGTTCCCCCCTCTCTCCCTCTCTTTCTTCATCCTCATCATTTTTTTCTTTTTTTTATCTCTCTTTCCTCTTTTCTCTTCTTCTTCTTCTTTTCTTTCTTTTCTTTTCTTTTCTTTTCCTTTCTTCTTTTCTTCTCTCTTTTCTTTTCTTTTCTTTTCTTTCCTCCTTTTTCTTTTCTTTATTTTTTCTTCTCTTTTTTTTTTGAAATGCACAGTGAATAATGACAAACCATCTGAGCAATTGGAATGCAAGTTCACCCGCTACGGTTCAAGAGAATGTAATATTCATTAAAAGGGGGAATTGGAGCGTGGTACAACCTTAGATGCCTACCATTAAGGGGTGGAAATTGGACTTCCCCCCGATGATCGACTATCACATATGCTCCGCCTTCATAAACCTTTTGGATTACATAGGGTCCAAGCCAATTCTCATTCAGCTTGCCCTTGGGGTTGGAAGCCATAACTTCCCTCCTTTTGACCATAACGAGGTCACCCTTCTTGAATTCATGCTCCTTGACGAGCTTGTTGAAGGCGTGAGCCATGCAGGTCTGATAGACATGGATGTTCTGCTGGGCTTGGAGCCGCTTCCCCTCCAAGTTGGAGAGCTCTTCGAGCCTTCGCTCGACATTTGTTTGGTCTTCTCGGACCAACCCGTGTTGGATTGCAACCTGAAGGGAGGGTATCTCCAGCTCGATGGGGACGATCACCTCTGAGCCATATACTAGGGAAAAGGGTGAACAATCCGTCGGAGTTTTGTAAACAGTTCGATATGCCCAGAGGACTTCATACATTCTTTCTTCCCAGTCCCTTTTGTTGGAATTGACAATTTTGGAGAGGAGAGTACAAAGAGTTTTGTTGAAAGCTTCAGCCAAACCATTGGCTTGCGGGTTGTAGGGGGGTGACGTCCTCCAGTCGATCTTGTACTTTTCTGCTAGCCGGTAGACCTTCTAGTTGCGGAAGTGGCTTCCATTATCTGAGATAATCCAGTTCGGAGTGCCGAACCGGAATACGATGTTGCGACGGATAAATCTGGCGACGATCTCCCCAGTCACTTCTTTCAAAGCAACGGCTTTCGCCCAACAGGAGAAGTAGTCAGTTGCCGCCAAAATGTACTTGCACCCAGCGGATGACGCGGGTATTGGGCCCACGTCGTCTGTTCCCCACTGGGCGAAAGGCCAGCTGGGTAGTGTCGGATGCAGCGGCACGGGTGGCCTCCTGGGCACCGTGGCATGCTCCTGACATTTCTGACAAGACTTGGCGTACCTGTAGCAATCATCAAACATTGTCGGCCAGTAGTAGCCAAGCTTCTTTATTTCAATTTTCATCTTCAGTACCGCCTGGTGTGCGCCTGCTGTCCCTGCGTGGACCTCTTTCATGACTCTCCAAGCTTCTTCAGTGGATAGGCATCGCAGGAGCACTTTCCGTTTGGCATCTGCCATAATTCAGAATAGGAACCCGTTCCGAACCTCATAAGAGTCCTTTGTTCTGATCAGCTTGATCTTCTCTTCTCTCGGCTTGGGTAGTTGCTGGTGTTTAAACCATCGCATAAGAGGGTCCCTCCAGTCAAGTAGGCTGACGGCTTCCGCTGCAGCGACCTCTAGTTCTTCTTCTTCTGGCTCTTCTATCATGCTAGGCACCTGGCGCTGATTCACCACCCGGATGCTGAGAGATCCATCAGGCGGGACCGCTAGTGAGCTTGCCAATTTTGCCAGTGCATCGGCTTGTGCATTTTCTCCCCTGCCAACATGGCCTATCTTAATGAGGTAGAATTGCTTCATGAGCCGCCTTGCTTTAGCATGGTAAGGGAGCAGCTCAGGTTTTCGGACATCAAACTGCCCCTGGACTTGCTTGACGACTAGTAACGAATCGCCAAATACTTGCAGCATTTTAATCTCCATCTGCAAAGTGACTTGGAGACCGATGATCAGATCCTCATATTCTGCCTTATTATTTGTGCAGGGTTTATTGATAGAACAAGATGTATGTAATACTTCTCCCTCCGGGGATTTAAGGACGATGCCAGCCCCTGCCCGTACTTTTGTATGTCCGGACGGGGTTGTTTCTGTTCTTGAAGCTCCATCAAAGTGTAGCTGCCAAGCGATCTGTTGGACTTGGTCCACCTCCAGTGTTTCATCTTCAGGCAACTATGTAGCCAATGGGGAATCTTCAGGCACATGATGTGCTGCAAAGAATTCGGCCACGGCTTGACCCTTAACGGCCTTCTGCGGCACGTAGGTGATGTCAAATTCCATTAGCAGCACGGCCCATTTACCGAGATGTCCCTTCAGGACTGGCTGGGAGAGAATGTGTTTAAATGGGTTGGCCTTGGAGATCATGCTCACTTCATGGGAGAGCATGTAATGCCTCAGCTTCTTGACTGCGAAGACCAAGGCGAGACAGGGCTTCTCAATCGAGGTGTATTTTGCTTCTGCCCCCACTAGCCTTCGGCTAAGATAGTAGAGAGCCTGCTCCTTCCCCTCATCATTGTTCTAGGCGAGCATTGCCCCTAGTGAGCATTCGGTGGCGGCTATGTATAGAATGAGCGGCCTTCCCTTGACAGGTGCCCCCAGCACGGGCGGGGTCTTCAAGTAATCCTTCAGCTGATCGAAGGCCTTCTGGCATTCCTGGTCCCAGCCAAAAGGTGCATTTTTCATCATTAATCTGTGAAATGGCTGACAGCACCCTGACAAATTGGAGATAAATCTTCGGATGTAAGCCAGCCGGCCTTGCAGGGATCTCAACTCTCCCTGATCCTTCGGAGGAGGTAGCTCCTGAATGGCTCTTATTTTAAAATGGTCGACCTCGATCCCTCTATATCGGACGACGAAGCCGAGGAACTTCCCACTGGAGACACCGAAGGCACACTTCATCGGGTTCATTTTCAGCTCATACTGCTGGAGTCTTTCAAAGATGACTCTGAGGTCTTTCAGGTGATCTTCTCTTTTCTTCGACTTGACGACCAAATCGTCAATGTAGGATTCGACTTTGTTGTATAGCAGCTCGTCGAATATTTTGGTCATCGCCCGCTGGTAAGTAGCGCCGGCGCTCTTGAGGCTGAAGGGCATTCTTTTGTAGTGGAATATCCCTTTGGATGACCGGAAGGCCGTATGAATTCGGTCGTGCTCAGCTATCCAGATTTGGTTATAGCCGGACGATCCATCCATGAAGGACAAGGCCTCGTGGCCAGTAGTTGCATCAATTCATGACTTCAGTGATGGGCACCGGGAAATCATCTTTCGGGCAGGCTTTATTCAGGTCACGGAAGTCCACGCAAATTCTGATCTGTCCATTCTTCTTCTTCACCGGCACAATGTTGGCCACCCAAGTGGTATACTGGTTTTCAGCTACAAAATCGACATCTATGAGCTTGTCGACTTCTTTACAAATTTGGTTTATCAATTCTGACCTCATGCGCTGGGGAGACTGCTTCACCGGTTCCACCTTGGGATCGATGGCCAGAATATGTTGGGTCACAACGGGACTTAGGCCGGGCATCTTCTTGTAGTTCCAGGCAAAACAGTCCCGGAATTCTTGCAGCAACTTAATATATTGTTCCCTCTCTTGTGGAGGAAGAAGGGCACTTAGAAAGGTCGGCCTGGGGTCACCCTTCGTGCCCAAGTTAATCTCAATAAGTTCATCTACCGTGGCCTGGCTGCCATCTTCAATTTCCGTTGGTGCTGGCAACAGTCGACAAAGTCATGATCTTCACCATATTCTGCTTCAAGGACACCATATGTGTAAGCCTGCTCAGCCTCCTTGGGCAATGAGGCTTCGCTGGTATCCTCGGCCCTTGGGCTCGCGGGCCGAGGCTTCGAGTGGTCCTCTTGTGTGGGGAAATAAAGGTGATGTGACACAACCCCTTGGACCTGAATTTGCAAGTAACCGGGCCGAACGGTGATATCTTCACAAGCGGGTTCACCCGCGATGTGCGCACCCGGGCCCGTAGGCGGACCGGCGATGATGGTGAGGGTCCGAAGTTGGACCTTGGGGTTCCAAGGATATGGCTGGCTGGGGATGGACCCCAATGGGATAGGGATGCCCAACTTCAAGGGCGGCCGGCACGCCGAGGGCGTGGGATGTAGTGTCTCCCTCACAACTCACCCGCGGTGGCACTCGAATTGATGGAAAATTGGAACGAGCTCTCTCTCACTGCCGACGGCGCAACTAGAGATAATACTAAACTAAGCAAAGGTAATAAACCAGCAGAGGAGAGTGCTCCGAAGCTCACCTGATCGGTGTGAAGACACCGATCCCTGCCGGAGACGAGGGCGAGCGGGGGAGTGTGGGTTCCCCGCACACTGCGTCAGTGTAGCTTCCCCTGTTCAAATATTACATGCACTACTCCCCACGCAGGGGGGGTTGGACTAGGGAAAGGGAAATTTCAGTTACAAACAAACACTACCTCCACACAGGGAGGGGCGTTAAGCCGGCCAGGCGGGGTGGGGTGGTGAACTAGCTAGTGCCGGTCGGTCTGCCCAGTCCTGAAATGATCGGGTAGGGCACTGATGTAGACGCTGCCACGCCTTCCTCTGAACTCAGAATCCAACGAAACTGGCGCCGAAACGTCGCTGACAGACCCTGGCACGTCTGCAAATTTTTGTAGGTGGTTCCGACATCATCACCGGCTGGGGCGATCTCTGGAACAGGGTCCCTGCGCTCTGACTCAGTCTGATCCCAGGGTGCAGTAGCCGAAAGATTTGGGTGCCACGACCGCTCCCGGAGCCCGAACGTGGCGAGACCAAGATGAGAATGTCCGCTGGCGAGTATTCTTAGAGTAGCAACCAGGGGGGGCACCAGACGATGTCGGGGCAGAGAGGGAGAGCCCGTTGAGTGAGGAGGGGTCTGGACAGATCCTGAGTAGCCTGTTCAGCGCACCTGGGGTTGAAAATTCGGAACGGGCAGCCCTGGACTCCAATCGAAGCTCCGCCTGTGGGGTTGCATGGGGGACTGGTAGAACTTCGACCCGGTCAAGCGGCGTGCCTTGGAAAGGGAAGGATGAGACCATGGAAGCTTCTGCACTGCAGCTCTGGTCCTGGTTCAGGTCCCGGTTGCGCAGTCGGACGAGAATGAACCCTCCGGACAGCAGGGATGTTGGATACCAACAAGACCACCTCGGCTGGGAAGCTATCTTGATGACCTTTCCGTCGATGTATGGTACGCCTCCAGACAACGCCGAATGACCTCGGGGCAGGTTCTGCAATCGGGCTCCAACTGCTGCCTGCGAACTGAGATGGATAGGGTGATGGAAGGCGATGGGAGACGGAGTAGATGGGGTGGGAAATGGGGTGGATGGGTGTGGGGGTGACACCTGACTATGTGGGGGTCTGTTAGGGGGTGATTCAAGGTGTGGGAGAGGCAGAAAGGGGGCTGGGAGGTGGTCTAGCAAGTGGAGGAAGGGGGAGCTGCGAATTTGGGTTAGGAAGGAGAGAGGGAGGAGAGATCTCTCCTTTGGTTTGAATGGTGGGTTAATGGAGGGGTTAATGGGGGCCTAGGGAATGGGAAGGGTTGTCTTGGGGAGGGGAAGGGGTGCTTGGGAGAAGGGATTCTCCCTTGGGAAAATGAAAGGTTGTATGGGGAAGGGGAAAGGTTGCTTGGGAGGAGGGAGAGGTGCCTAGGAGAAGGGGATTCCACCTAGGGGTTCGAGGGGAATTAAATGGGAGGTATGGGGAAGAGGGAGGGGTCTTAATGAGAGGTGAATAGGGAGGAGAGAGAGTGAATTTTGAAATTGGGGGTGGGGAGGAGAGAGAATGGGGTTCGCCCCCTTTAGAGAGAGAGAGAGAGAAATAGAGAGAAAGCTAGAGAGAGAAGGAGGCACAATTCTTGTGGATAATTTTCACTCAATAATTCATTAGCTTGAAATGGTGGGAGTGGGGTCCTATTTATAGGATTCCCACAATTTAACATAAGACCCTGAGTTTTAGACTAGTGACAATAAACTAAGGGAGAAGGGGGTGCCCATGGGCCTAGCCCACTTAATTGGGCCCAACTGACTCATTAACCACTCTAATGCCAATTAACCTAGGTAGATGACACCTTAACCTAGGGACTTGACTCAAATAAAAGGAAAATTACATAATAAGAAAATGAAAAATACATCATATGACTCAGAATAAAGTGGCGAACAAGATGTAGCACTGCTGGCGAGCATCAGGATCCTCGAACAAATGAGATCACCGGTGATGTCCCCATCATACCCTCGGGGTGCGGAGAACTCAACTCCGTCGAGTATGGGTCCTCCGGGGAAGTGGTCCTCTAAAGCAGCTCGGGGTGAACCTCAACCTCCAAACTCAACCCTACATCCGCAACCAGGGGACGGTCCTTCATCCTCTCACGGTGGCTTGGGCACACCCTCTTGCTGGCGATGGTACCCTGCTTGCCCAGTATTGCCTCCGTGTGCACACGTCGGGCTCTCAGGCTGATATGTGGAGGCTCTCCGAGGGTATCACTCACAAAGGTGGGGGTAGGCTCAAGGTGCTCACTGGGTTCCACCGCGGTGCCCATATAGGGTGCCAGATGCACTGCGCCAAAAGTTGGGTGTATCCCAAACCCCATTAGCAAGTCCAACCCGTAATCCGGGTTGCCAAAGTCACTTGGAACTTGGCAAGGTCCAAGTCCTCATGCCCTCAAGTTGGAGGCGACTCTATGGTAGAGCCACTCCAATGCCACCATCAATAGATTGCCTACTTGGAATTCCAAGTGGCGCTCGCGAGCCTTTTCTCGCTCTTTGTGAACCTCACCGCTCGTTGTGATTTGCTTGCGTGTATGCTCATGCCATGCATTATGATGCGGTGAGTGGTTGTGAAAGTGGGTAGTGTGAAAAGGTGGACCGGGGAAATCATAAATTGACCTATCATGCTTTGATGCCATGTGGACCTTGATGAACTTAGGTGGATTGGGGCAGCCACAAGTGGCCCTATCATGCATGGACTTCATAACAATGGTTGGAGGGTCGGGGCATCCGTAGGGGAATCTATTGCGCATGGGTATAACAAATGCCGGGGGTCCCGGACATCCGTGAATGTTCGTAACATGCTTAAGACCAATGATGAATGTGGGAGGACCTTTGGACCAATCATGCATCCGACTTGACATGTGGGTGTCATGTGTGAAAGGACCCGACTTTCTATTCATGCCAAGTGGTGTGATGTGCCAAGACATAGGAATTCCTTTCCCATAGGTGACTTCCTTGTGTGGGGTGGTGGGGTGGCCTTTGAGCTTCCACTCAAAAGGGTCGTAGGGGTCAAAGAAGGTAGGTATCATGGAGTGGGGCACTTCATTGTTTCCTAGGTGTATTTCACCCATGGTCATGGTACCCTTGGTGTGGGTCGGGTCTTGAGAGAGGTGGGCTTGGTCCAACATGGTTGGTTGGGCTAGGAAAAGGTTGGTGGTGAGTAAGGTGGGTGGGTATAGGAAAGGATCGAAGGGGTCATGGTAAGGGTCACCTAGGGAGAGGAACTCTAGGCCCTCATGGTCCTCATAATATGGTGGTGGATCCTCCTCCTCTAGTAAAATGATTGGGCCAAAGTTTTTGGTGGGTGGGTTTAGGAAGGGATCGTAGGGGTCATGGAAAGGTCTTCCTAGAGGGAGGCACTCTATATCTTCAAGGTTCCCAAATTGTGAGTCATCCTCCTCCAAGGTAATTGGGCCAAGGTCTCTAGTGGGTTGGCCAATCAAATCAATTGGAACCTCAATGGGTGGGGAGTGGGCCAAGATGGGTTTCTCATCCTTGGGGAGAAAGAGAAGGATTTCACTCGTATAATGACCACTAGTGTAGATGGAGGTGATGGAACCGGTGGGGGGTATGCTAGGAAGATGGTGCTAGACTCTGATTGTCCTATGGGTAGCATTTCGGTCAGGTGGACTTGCCATTGTAAGCAGTCCACTAGGTCCCCTAAGTCTCCCACAAGGTAGGATGTTTGAAGTGTGGCATGGGAAGACCGGGTGGACACAATTTGGGCTTGATACCCCAAGGGTGAGAGGTAGGGTGGTAAGCTAGGAATGGTGGGGCCTCGTTTGAGCCATTGGAGTATGGACTCATTCATGGTGAGGGTGTGCGGCTCATGAGGACCCGGACTAGGAGAGGTGGGTGGAAGTGGTGGGTCTAGGATGTCCTCTATGGTGGGAGGTGGATCCGGATTGGCATCCATCTCCACTTGGGTATGTGTGTGGGCCACAACTTCCAAGGATAATGGGGTAGGAAAGTCTATGGTGGGTGGAGTGATAATGGTCGGTGCATGGTACTCTCGGGGTGGTGAACATGGGTGGTCTTGGGTTGAGCTTTGTCGGGGAAGTTCTTGGGTTGGAGTTGGGGTCGGGGGTGGAAGATCGGTTGGTTGAAGAGGTTTGGATTGGGGTGCGTAGATCTTTCTAAGATTGGCCCTCATTTCATCCCAAGATTCAATGGGTGCTTCCCCTTTGGCTACTCTCAAACATACAATGTTCTCCCATTCTTTCCTAGCTTGGCGCCAGAGCAAACTCTTGGCATAGTTGACTCTCATAGGCCCTGATAGAGTGAACCTCCAAAAATGTCGATCTATGGAGTCCTCCCACTCTAGATATATACTAGGGCAGGTTCCATCAAACACAAAGGCTTCTAATGGGCCTAAGAGTGGCAAATATGCCAAGTACGAGGTAGTCATGATGGAGGACAAGGGTGATGCATGCAATGGCCCTAGGATAAGACTTAGTAGAGACAAGTCTAGAACTTACTCTGATACCAATTTGATGTGACACGACCCCTTGGACCTGAATTTGCAAGCAACCGGGCCGAACGACGATATCTTCACAAGCGGGTTCACCCGCGATGCGCGCACCCGGGCCCGTAGGCGGACCGGCGATGATGGTGAGGGTCCGAAGTTGGACCTTGGGGTTCCAAGGATATGGCTGGCTGGGGATGGACCCCAATGGGATAGGGATGCCCAACTTCAAGGGCGGCCGGCACGCCGAGGGCGTGGGATGTAGTGTCTCCCTCACAACTCACCCGCGGTGGCACTCGAATTGATGGAAAATTGGAACGAGCTCTCTCTCACTATCGACGGCGCAACTAGAGATAATACTAAACTAAGCAAAGGTAAGAAACCAGCAGAGGAGAGTGGTCCGAAGCTCACCTGATTGGTGTGAAGACACCGATACCGGCCGGAGACGAGGGCGAGCGGGGGAGTGTGGGTTCCCCGCACACTGCGTCAGTGTAGCTTCCCCTATTCAAATATTACATGCACTACTCCCCACGCAGGGGGGGTTGGACTAGGGAAAGGGAAATTTCAGTTACAAACAAACACTACCTCCACACAGGGAGGGGCGTTAAGCCGGCCAGGCGGGGTGGGGTGGTGAACTAGCTAGTGCCGGTCGGTCTGCCCAGTCCTGAAATGATCGGGTAGGGCGCTGATGTAGACGCTGCCACGCCTTCCTCTGAACTCAGAATCCAACGAAACTGGTGCCGAAACATCGCTGACAGACCCTGGCACGTCTGTAAATTTCTGTAGGTGGTTCGACGTCATCACCAGCTCGGGTGATCTCTGGAACAGGGTCCCTACGCTCTGACTCAATCTGATCCCAGGGTGCAGTAGCCGAAAGATTTGGGTGCCACGACCGCTCCCGGAGCCCGAACGTGGCAAGACCAAGATGAGAATGTCCGCTGGCGAGTCTTCTTCGAGTAGCAACCAGGGGGGGAACCAGACGATGTCGGGGCAGAGAGGGAGAGCCTGTTGAGTGAGGAGGGGTCTGGACAGATCCTGAGTAGCCTGTTCAGCGCACCTGGGGTAGAAAATTCGGAACGGGCAGCCCCGGACTCCAATCGAAGCTCCGCCTGTGGGGTTGCGTGGGGGACTGGTAGAACTTCGACCCGGTCAAGCGGCGTGCCTTGGAAAGGGAAGGATGAGACCGTGGAAGCTTCTGTACTGCAGCTCTGGTCCTGGTTCAGGTCCCAGTTGCACAGTCGGACAAGAATGAACCCTCCGGACAGCAGGGATGTTGGATGCCAACAAGACCACCTCGGCTGGGAAGCTATCTTGACAACCTTTCCGTCGATGTATGGTACGCCTCCAGACAACGCCGAATGACCTCGGGGCAGGTTCTGCAAGTCGGGCTCCAACTGCTGCCTGCAAACTGAGATGGATAGGGTGATGGAAGGTGATGGGAGACGGAGTAGATGGGGTGGGAAATGGGGTGGATGGGTGTGGGGGTGACACCTGACTATGTGGGGGTCTGTTAGGGGGTGATTCAAGGTGTGGGAGGGGCAGAAAGGGGGCTGGGAGGTGGTCTAGCAAGTGGAGGAAGGGGGAGCTGCGAATTTGGGTTAGGAAGGAGAGAGGGAGGAGAGATCTCTCCTTTGGTTTGAATGGTGGGTTAATGGAGGGGTTAATGGGGGCCTAGGGAATGGGAAGGGTTGTCTTGGGGAGGGGAAGGGGTGCTTGGGAGAAGGGATTCTCCCTTGGAAAAATGAAAGGTTGTATGGGGAAGGGGAAAGGTTGCTTGGGAGGAGGGAGTGGTGCCTAGGAGAAGAGGATTCCACCTATGGGTTGGAGGGGAAATAAATGGGAGGTATGGGGAAGGGGGAGGGGTCTTAATGAGACGTGAATAGGGAGGAGAGAGAGTGAATTTCGAAATTGGGGGTGGGGAGGAGAGAGAATTGGGTTCGCCCCCTTTAGAGAGAGAGAGAGAAATAGAGAGAAAAGCTAGAGAGAGAAGGAGGCACAATTCTTGTGGATAATTTTCACTCAATAATTCATTAGCTTGAAATGGTGGGAGTGGGGTCCTATTTATAGGATTCCCACAATTTAACATAAGACCCTGAGTTTTAGACTAGTGACAATAAACTAAGGGAGAAGGGGGTGCCCATGGGCCTAGCCCACTTAATTGGGCCCAACTGACTCATTAACCACTCTAATGCCAATTAACCTAGGTAGATGACACCTTAACCTAGGGACTTGACTCAAATAAAAGGAAAATTACATAATAAGAAAATGAAAAATACATCATATGACTCAGAATAAAGTGGCGAACAAGATGTAGCACTACTGGCGAGCATCAGGATCCTCGAACAAATGAGATCGCCGGTGATGTCCCCATCAAAAGGGTTTCTCCGGGGTCTTCTTGGTAACTATCATACACGGCTCCTGCAGGAGCCGAGGTGATTGATTGCCACACTGGGGACTGTTCCAATGCCGACGGCCGGGGTAGTTTGTTCTTAACTATATCTTCAAAAGTCTGGTGCCGAACTGACACCATGTAAACACTTCTTTCGTGGCTGCCTGCCACATGGGGGCATGGCGGAGCCACCACATAATCTCCCATTCTGAGCTCATCTCTCTCAATCAGGTCTTGAGCAACATCCTTGAAGACGTAGCAGTCTTCGATAGAGTGGCCCAGTATTTGGTGATAAGGGCAGAACAAGGGGTCACCGTTTTGGCGAGCATCTTGCGGCCTCTTGGATCTGGGGAGGGAGACCTTGCCATAGTAGCAAGCCCACTCAAAAATTCCTCAGGTTTTATTCCTCGGGAAAAGTAGGGTCTCTGCATCCTCTCCCGCGGCGTAGGGTTTCGCTCAGCCGATCGTCTGGCCCGGGAAGCAGCCACATCCTCAGCCTCCCTTTTCAGGCGCACGGGGGCATTTGGGACGGTGCTCAGGGACTGGTGCGTGCCGATGCTCTATTGGCAGAGGATGCCCCTGATGAGGTCGGACACGAGTGCAGTCACTTCAGCCAAGCGAGCCTTCAACATTTCAATTTCTCGCTGTTGTTGATAGCATAGGGCAAATAGGGCAGAGTCGCACCGAGGGAGGCCCGGGGTCCGGCCTGCTTCCCCATCCTTTGCATCAGTATCAGACGAGGGCAATGGCGCACTGCTGCTGCAGTCGTTCGGGGTTGGTCCTTCAGAGGAGGACGGGGCCTTCCTCTTGCTCCTGCAGGGAGGCAGATTTCATAGGTATACCTCTTCATCCTGCTCTTCATTAGCCAAAGGCCTAAGGTGCTGGCGACCTTCAACCTCTTGTGGAGCTGCGGCGCCTATGAGGCTATCGCCACCCGAAGCCAAGACTGATATCATGTCGGCCTCGTAGGAGTCTTCTAGTGAAAAACCTAATCCTGGATGCCGGGTGATTTGCAGCAATCTCCGATCCAGGTTTGGTGGATTCCACATCTTTTTGAACATGTCCTTCCGACTGGAGAGCTGGCAGAAGGGGATCCCTTGTTTTCTGGTCATTCTGGCTACACGTCCGGTTATATCAGGCAGTCCTGTGATCGGGACGAGTGGGTCATGCAGTTCATCGGGGAGTTTACAATCATCGTCCCCTTTGACCGGGTGCTCATTAGCCACATAGAAAATAGTAGACCGTCCTCCGGGGTTAGGCACCTCAAAGGTCTTCAATGGTTCAACCACTTAGCAGTCAGCTTCTGCGAGAGGCTTGATGATCCCGAGCGGGACCCTGATGTCTTCCAGCAAGTCTTCAAGGTGTGGCATCCCTGGTGCAGGGTAGATGGAAAGGGGAGTGGCTTTGAATACTCTTTCTGCCCCCGAAAAAAAATGACACTTGACGGGGAGCCACATAGCCTGGCGACGGTGGAGGGAACCAGCTGTCGGGCTCCGCCTTCTTCTTTCCCTTGTCCAGGGTGACTTGGGGAGCTTGCTTCAGCTTCTCCAGATACAAATTGGCGTCTGAGAGATGGCATTCGAACACCTCAAAAGGGTGGAGGTCAGCAAAGATCCTCTCCGCCTTCCCGTTGCCGGGGTACTTGATGCATTGATGCAGTGTAGACAGCACTACCCTGTTTTGGTGTAGCCAAGGCCGGCCGAGCAATGCTTTGTAGGAGGTGCTGGAGTTAATCACATGAAACTGGACCTTAGTTGTGAAATCACCGAGAGAGAGGTTAAACTCTGCAATCCCCATGGGGACCTCACACTTCTAGTTGAAGCCAGCAATCTTAACATTCTTGACCTCGATCAAGTGTACATCAAAGTAATGTTTTTGATATATCTGGTAGGGGAGTATGTTCACTGCCGTCCCGAGGTCAATCAATACTCTGTTGATGGGATGCCCATTCAGCTGCCCCCTCATGTAGAGTGGCATGTTGTGACTGCAGGTAGGTAGGAGCATATCTTCTTCTGTAAAAGCCACAGCTACCTCGGGTGACATTTCTGCAAGGCAGGCTTCCACATATGCTGGTGTCTGGAGCGCCGCGATGACGGCCCTCTGTGTCTCTTCATCTAGGGACAGGATCTCCCAGACGGTGAACCTGGCTGGGATCTTCTTCAGGTGCTTGACTATTCTATTGCTAGCTCGGACCTCGAGCAACTTCATCTCTTCGGCTCTACTGCGCCTTCCCCCAGTCTGGGCTTGGGGAGCTGGCTCAGCGGGTGTTTCCTCCACCAGGTCAGGTATCACTTGAGCTTGCGGAGCCCGTTGGGTCACTTCCTTCTCTTGCATGAACTCGGCAAGGTTTGGGATGTTGTATGGTTCTCCCCTTGACGGAGAAGGGATTGCTACCAACGGGGTCGAGAGGCTACTTGCTTCTTTGGTCCGCTGAGACTCGCGGGGGCATGACTGCCTTTCCCCTTGAGTCGTGAGAAACTCAATAAATGAAGGGATATTCTGGCCGACCGGCTCTCCGGGGTAGAGACCCGAGGGAGGGGGAATCTCCATGCCTTGGACACTAGGTTCAGGGATATGATATGGTTGTTCTCCCTTGAGCAAGATGTTATGGTTGGCCTGAGGAGGGTGTCCCCACTTCCTTCCCGACCTAGTGGCATGCTGGGAGGTGGATGCTTCGGCCTGATTCAGTTCTGACGGCTCAACGGGGGACTCCTGCTCTTCTTCCCCCAGGGAGAGGGCAGTGCCAAATAATGCTGAGAGCGTGTTGCAAGAAAGAACAACGCCGCTCTTCTTCTTGTTCCTGGGCCTTCTCTGCTTTTTTTTCATCTTTTCTTCAGTGACTGGCAACTAGCCTTGGGGAGGTTCACCCCATAAGAGAGGCTCTTCCTTCGCCTCGGCTTCTGCCCCCGGAGCTAGTTCAAGTGACTCGAATTCTTTCCAAGGGACATACTCCTTCAGCTCCACAGGCTGGATTTCAGGCTGTTCATAATCTTCAAACCCATCAATAATGGCCTGGAGTCTTTCCACCGTAGGACTGGTTTCTTTGAGTACCCGCACCGGGATGTGCTTTTTCTTGTTGTGAGTGGGGCGCCTCATGACTAGCCGGGGGGCTGTGTCATGCCAAACAGGCGTCACTGGTGGCGGTGCTGGTCGGGGCGTGACACCCCTTATGTGAACCTCCGGCTCAGGCCGGGGAGCTTGTCTTCTTCTTCTATTCCTTGCTGGCGCAGCTTGCCAACCTCCTTGATCTTGAGCCGGCGCCATGACAAAGACTTCATAAGTGGCCTTCGTGCTGGCCTCCGCCCATTCTTCAGGTAGCTGCTGGTATAGAGACACCATGTTGACACTAGTACCGAGGCTCGGCATCTCGTGCGGCTGCGGAGGATCTATCTTGTGCTCCCCCATGTCCAGTTCTCCCTTCTTGATTAAGGACTCAATGACATCCTTGAAGATGTAACACTCCTCGATAGTGTGCCCCAGCATCTGGTGGTACGGGCAGAAATGAGGATCATCCTTCTTTATGTCACCAGGCCTCTTCGGTTTTGGCAGCGTGATTTTGTTGTATCTGGTGGCCCATTCAAATAAGATCCGGGACTTATCTCGAGGAAAAGAATACAACTTATTCCTCATCTTCTCCCGCAGGGAGGGACCTTCCCGCCGCTCAGTAGACCTGGCTGGAGGAAGATTGGCCGTCTCCTTGGCTTTCTCTGTCTGTTTCTCAAAAGCTTTGAAGTCCAATGTGTGGACTTCTGGCGGCATCGGTCTCTTTTCGACCTGCCTGGCCCTCTGGCTTGAGGTGGCTGGGGTAGAGGAGTATCGAGCAAGGAACGCCTCGATCTCTGCTACTATGTTGTTTAGACGGTCAAATGACCACACCTCAGCGCCGATCATCTTTTCAAGGATTTCCTTCTTCAGGTTCTGTTTACAAATTTGCACCGCATCCTCCTGATGCGGGGGACGTCTACATCTCATACTGAGATTTCTCCACCTCTTTATGTAGTCGAGAGTCGACTCATCATTTCTTTGTCTCGTGGCATAGAGTTCTGCCACAGTTACTTCCCGCTCAGCTATATAGAACCTTTCTTTGAATTTCTTCTGCATGTCGGGCCAGTCTGCAATGGACTCGGCGGGCAAGATCGAATACCACTCAAAAGCAAGCCCAGTAAGTGTCGAGCCGAAGAATTTGAGGAGGTAGGCCTCATCTGTAGCTAGATCACCCATAACATTCACATAGTAGGTAATGTGCTCCCTGAGAGACCCTTGCCCATTAAACTTCTCAAATTTTGGCGGCTTGGTGATGCCGGCCGACAGTCTCTTGGCAGCGGAGTGTGTTGGATAGGGTACCCGATACACATCAAAGGGCGTGTGATCACTATCGCTCCTTTCCGCCAACTTCATGTCTATCATCTGTTCCAACATCAGTATGTTCACCATCACCGGGTCCACCGGGTTCGGGTAAAAATGAGCTGGTTGCACCAGTGGCATTGTTAACACTATCACCTGAGGTGCAACGGTGGATCCCTGGAACGGCAGGTTCTGTGGCGGGGCCGGAGTTGAATGATGTGGCTGGTGCAGGGGTATGCCCCCGGTGTAGCTGTGGACCGGTGGAGACACCGTCGCCTGTGGAGAAGCTTCTGAGGCCTGGCCATTGCCTCCAAAGGTCTCTGGTAATGCTTCGGTTTGCCCGGATGTCAAGGGTTGAGCAGCTCTGTCGGTCAATTGCTTCCTTAGCAACTCGATCTCCCTTTGATATTGCTGCATCATAAGTAATACAGCTGGGTCACTCATGGACAGGCTAGGGGTGCCCCTTTTTTCTTCGGCTGGTGTCTCCTCGGACGACGTGGATGGTCCTCCCGTGGTACCTTCAGTAATGACATTGGCAGCCATGGCCATTGACGATTCCCCATAGTCAGTTCCTTCAGTGTGAGCTTGTGTCTTCTCGGTTGCTGCTTTCCCTCTTCTGGTGAGAGGCCCTGGCCTTGCCGCATGCCTGGCCATTTCTTCGGGTTCGGTCGGTAAGGCCCCATACCGGCCAAATACTCCTGCCATGTTACAGGAATATACCCTTGGGTCCCTACCTCTTCCTGTCACTCTTCTCGACGGCCTGCCTGGAGAGACCAATCTGTCAAAGACCGACCCCCGCGGCCTCACCTCTTCCCTCAGCGGGGACTGATAGCGCTCCCCAGAGTAGTTCCTCGACTCGGCACTAGGCACGGGTTGGATTTCTTCTTCTTCAAATGTGGAGGACACTGCCCCCAGCAGTCTTTGGCGACCCAGGGGAGTGCTCCCCGGGCCCCGTAAGTAGCTTCTCATGGCATGCTCCACCCCTTCCCAGTCTTGATCGGGGTGAGCCGGTGATGTTGCCCTGTTGATAGCAACGGGCATGTGGATTGCAGGCTCCGCACGGGCAGTCTGATAGTGACGTCGGTGGTGTCGACGGCGGGTGTTCTCTGGTGGGGCCAGTGTGGCCGATGCCGGCTGATAGACAGGGGCCGATGTCTTGACCCGATCTGCTTGTTGAGCCCTTGCCGTGCGAAAGGTGTTGGGCCCAACCCGGGCTACCTTGGGAACCCATGCATGCTTGCCCTTGGTCGGCCTAGGGGCCGGTTGGTGCTGTGGGACTGCGGCTGGAGCTGCGGGCGTCATCCTGCCCTTCATCTTCTCCAGTGGCTGGAAAGAGTTGCGCACTGGTACAACTGGGACAACGCGCTCCGAGATCATCTCGGAGCGTGGTTCAGTGAGGTGGACCCGGATGGTCCCGATAACAGTAGACTTGCCGGTGCTGGAGACCCGGCATCAGGGTGATGCAGTGGCATGGTTCCTCCGGAGCCTCCTCTGATGCGAAGCCGAGCCCGGGCAGGACGGGCCGGCGGTTTGGTGCACATGGTGCACGTTGCAGCTCAGCGTCCTCGTAGGGACGGTCTTGGGGGATTCGGCCATTGGTCGGCCAGCAGCAGCTTTGATGGCTCCCCGGATGGGGGCGTTGCTTTCGATCCCGTCAGACGCCTCCACGTCCAGCAGGTTCGTGAAGGCCACTCCCAGGAAGTTGGGGAAGCCAACTGAGGGAGGGAAGCTCCCGAAGATGAGAGGGACGGCCAAGTAGCCGTTCCGAACATGGCTTTTGACGGGCTGCTGGCCGAAAGCGAGGGCCACCTTGACGTGCAACCTGTAGTTACAAATCACAGAATTAGTATTACAAGAAGGGGGCCGTGGAGCCCTTAGTTCTAGCAAAGAGATGAAGGGTGATCTAGTCCCACCGGACGTGCCAGACTTGTGGACGCACTTCTTATTCGCTTATTACATTATTCGTTTGTTTAGGTGCGTGGGCGTGCTAGTCACAAAGTGACGATTTATTCGGGCTTCATGGAAGCCCATGGTGCACTCGATCTGACTAATCAGACGATTGTGTAGTTCGGGTCGGGACTGAGACCCGTTGTGCCATAAAGGTCACAACGTCATTTACATCCCCTCAGAGAGGGGAATACCCTTGATTAATTGCCAGAAATGAGGGCTCCACAGTCGAAAGGAATACTGATTGATACAGGAAGGAAAAAAGGGTAGCTGTGCTATGCGGTGAGCCCGCGGTGAGGGCATGAACACTAAGATTATGTCGGTCACCGATGGACCATTCCATGTCTGAACAGAAGTCCATGCGGAAAACAAGACGGTGACAGGGGGATGAATCTGTGCAAATGTCTGCCAAGGGATGGCAATTTTAATGCAAAGTGGGGGCTCAGGTCCCGGCGAGAAAGGGGGGGGGAACCTTGGTGAGATATTGGCCCGGGACGAGACCAAGCAGTGACCATGACGAGAGGAACGACTCCCGAGGGTGAAGCCCGGCCTGCAAGGGCACCATTAATATTCCCGGGTTCAGAATCCAAGAAGGAGAGACGAGGGCCATATCATTATGTTCACGGGTTGCTTCGAGTGCCATTTGTCATTACTGTTTGTCGATTAGCATTACTCCCTTTCCCTTTTCTATCATTATTATTATCATTTATTATCCCTTTTATTGTATACACATTTCTTTTACATACATTTGTCGGAGGAATGATGGAGTGTACCGCTGGGGAGCTAGGGGTGTGTCACTAGGGAGCTAGGAGTGTGTCGCTGGGGACCTAGGAGTGTGTCGCTGAATGACTGAAGAGTGTATTGCTTGAGGATGGGAAGTGTACCGCTGGAGGGTGCAGGGGTGTGTCGCTGGGAAGCTAGGAGTGTGTCGCTGAAGGACTGAAGTGTGTATTGCGTGAGGATGGGAGGTGTACTGCTGGAGGGTGCAGGGGTGTACCGCTGGAGGGTCAAAGGGATTGTACCGCTGGAGGGTTCATGAGTGTATCGCTGGAGGGTCGAGGAAGGTGAAGAATCAAAGTGGTCAGAACATAGCTTAGCTGTATGGAGCAGAGTTCAAGAGAGAGAGAGAGCCCTTGCTTATGCAGGTCTGATGGAGCCTCGGAGGTTCAACTTTCACCTTTTCATTATATGATTGAATCCCAATTCACATTCGATAGTGCGGTCCTTTGAGTCTTATTCAGCCAGTTCCTGGAGCTTTGCATAATTCCTTCAATTGATTAGAATGTCTTACTGTTGTTGATTTCATTTGTTTGTTGCTTCCTTTTGTCTTTTAACATATTGTTATTTCTGACAAAAATTTGGCAGCATCTCCCCTTGACCTGGACGGTAAGGGAATACAAGGGACATGCCCACAGGGAGTGACATGAACCAACAACTGAGGTGTGTGCCTAAGCAGCCACCTTTGGGGAAACTTTGGAAAACTCAGAGAAAACACTGAATGAGAAACCAGTAGACTGGTGCAAGCCATGAGTACACCGGGGAAATGATAGCCAAGGTGTGCAGGGATGGCGGTTCAAGGGTGTGCCGCTGGGCAAACAAGAGGGGAGTGTACCGCCAGGCAGACGGATGGGGAGGGTGTACTGCTCAGAAGGCAAAGGGGAGTGTGCCGCTAAGCAGAGGGACAAAAAGGGTGTACCGCTGAGCCAACGAACAGGAAGGGCGTGCCGCTGGGCACCCCGGGGGAGGCGTGCCGCTGGAGGGCATGAGTAAGCTGATGACTGGAAGGCTTGAGTGTATATGTGTACACTGCTGACTCTGAAGGAGGGCCAAGGAGGACGCTCTGGGCATTGAGGGGCTCCAAAGTATCAAAGGAAAGTGGACCCCCCCCACAGACCTGTTCTAGTGAAGGCTCAAGGGTTGTTGTACTAAGGAAAGCCCCGGGAAGGGGAAGAGGCCAGTTCTGCCCCGTCAAGCCAAGGGTAAAACCCATCCACCCGGTAGGCCAGTGCCATGGGAGGTGAGGTGGAGCCAGAGGCTGGAAGGCTGGTAGCAGACGCATGAAACTCATAGATCAACGCTAAGAAGAAAGCAACAAATGCAACGAAAGAAGGCAAAGCCAGAAGATGTTTCATTCATGATGAACAAAAAAAAAGGACAAGGGTCATGACCCAAGGGCCAAACGCGGTGCATTACATCTAAACCAACGGGAGAGGAGAACAGGGGAAAATAAGGAAAGGTTTGGGGGGAGGGTTAGGATGAGGAAGGGTGATCATCCCCTTCACTGCCATTCCTTCCCTCTCCACTACATAGCACACACACTCTCTCTCTTCCCTCTCCTCTACCTTCTTCTTCTCTTCTTTCTTCCTTCTTCTCTTCTGGTGCTCTCTTCGAACGGGTGCCTTCACCTCTTCTTTTTTTTTCTTTCTCTGTGAAGGCCTTTTATACTTGGGCCGTTGACGAGGGGCCTCATGATGGCGCTGCCATCCGAGGTTGACCCGAATCTTGTCTCCGTCAGGTGGGGATCCCTCTCATCCAGCCAGAAGGTGACACCGAGGCAGATGCTAGCTGGCATCGAGGTGCCTACGATGCGCGCCAAGGGGCCTTTCTAGTAACTGTTATGTCTTCTGCCGGTTCGTGCCGTTCAGGGGATTCAACACTGTGCCGCTGGGGGCTGAGGGGTCGTGCCACTGAGGGGGGCAGAACGCCCGTGCCACTGGAGGACATGATGATTGTGCCGCTGACGGGGCACAACTATCGTGCCGTTGGAGGGGGCTCTCAAGGGGTGTGCCGCTGGAAGGCACCAAAAGGGTGTGCTGCTGGGGCAACTGTTAGAATGTAAGGCCCAGATACAGAGGGGGGTGAATGTATCCCTCTACAAATATAGCCTAATTAAAAACTCTAAAGCTCAGTAATGCGGAATTAAAACTGTTGCAGAAATAGCTGGAGGAACCTTAGAAGGATCAAAGCAAGACAACAACTCAAGAAGCCATCAAACGATCCTAAGCAAGCATCTAATGCGCAGCAATTAAGTGAACATATAAGAAAATCAAACCACAAGGGACACTAGGGTTTTTAGGTGGTTCGGTCAACAGACCTACGTCCACACCTCACTCCAAACCAGAGTGAGGCTTCCACTAGTAACACTAGCACAGCAGACTCAGTCTGCAACAAATGCTGCCATACAGCTTGACCAGGGGAACAACCTCCCCTCTTCCTCCCAACCGGAGGGACACCCCAAGTGACTCCCAGCCACTTGGAAACCAGAGACACACGGTCTCTCTTCCTCCAGACCCAGAGGGAACCCCTGGACTTGCTACCCACAAGCCCAGAACCGGAGGACCAAACCTCCCTTCCTCCAAACCGGAGGGGAACCTAGAGACCCAAGTCTCTCTTCCTCTGAACCCCATAGGGAAGCACAAGTGACATTAAGTCACCTGCAAACCAGAGGTCTCGGACCTCTCTTCCTCCCAACCGGAGGGACCCCTGGACTTGAAACCTACAAGCCCAGAACCGGAGGACGAGCCTCCCTTCCTCTAACCAGAGGGAACCCACAAGTAGCACCCAACTACTTGCAACCGGAGATAGCAATCTCCCTTCTCCTGAACCAACAGGAGGGACCCCGACCTCTCTACAGAGAATCGGAAATACAGCAAGTGACTGGTTCAAAGGAAAAACAAAACCCAGCACCAGAAAGCTGAAAAGATAAAATCAAATGTGGCTCTCGCAGGAGCTAGCTGGCCTGGATTTGATCCACGGTCCAGCAGGAACTTCTTCTACTGCTTCTCTCTTTCTCCCAGCACGAACTCTCTTTTCTTCTTCTTCTTCTTTCTTACTTCTTCTTCTTCTCACTGCTACTGCCTTCTCCTTCTTCTCACTCTCTGTATCTCACTGTCTCTCTTTCTATTTCTTCTTCTGCTCTCTCGATCTAGCTCTCAACTTTTTCTATCTCTTCTTTCTCTTCTGCACTTCTTCTCTTAGCTCTGGCTGCTTCTACTTCAGTCACTCTCTGCCCTCGCCCACTTCTTCAGAGGAAGAAGACACATATATATAGCAGCAGCAGATTAGGGCGGCATGTGCTCTCCACGATTCCCGCCCAAATGCTTCAGTCCATGTGGAGGCTCCTCTGCATCTCGGATCACGTGCCAGATGCCAGCCTCGTATCACGTTCCCACTCTGCATAGGCTTCACGAACAGTAGAATAGAGCAAACTGGTTCGGATTTGATCCTGAACCCAGAATCCTTCTTCTTCTTCTTTTTCTTCTTCTCCTGCAAAGAGATTAAAAACATTAATACTCAGGGTTCACTCTCTATATATATATATATATACCTGAAATAAGTCGGTTGACACTCAAGCTAAAGTTGCACGAGGTGTGTAGGAACAACAAAAGGTGCACTATACTGAGAACGACACGAGGTACATAAAATGACTACAGCACGAGATAAAAAGAGAATGACACGAGGTAAAGAAGGAAATAACACGGAGTAAAACGGTAGAAAGACACACGATCAGAGGAACCTTGGACGTAGATAGAAAGAAGCAACATGAAGACACAAATACAACACTAAGACACAAATACAGAAATAACATGAAGACTCAAACACAAGAATAACACGAAGACATAAACACAACACGAAGACATAAAAACAACACGAAGACATAAAAACAACACGAAGACACAAAAATAAAAGATAACACGAAGACACAGGAAAACAACTCGAACATGAGGATGACACGGGCTGAAAACAACTCGAAGATGAAAACAGAAACCGACACGAAGTGTAATCACAAAGCAAGAAAGACACGGGGTCTTGGAAGAAACAACAGGAATACAGAAGACTCGAAGACATAGGGGTGACACAGATGGAGCGACACGAGGTGGCACAGAAAGCAGCACGAGGTGCTGCAGTGTTCAGCACGCGATGGAACAAATAATGACACTAAGGCTCATAGTGTTGCTATCCTCAAAACATGTAAAGACTCAACAATTGAAAGTCTGAAGGTGATGTACAGACTTTATGAGAAGGCAACTGAACACTGTACACACTTCCAATGTACAGACTTCATATGAACAGACCAATGTGCATACTTCCCTTCGATGCATGTATAGTGCAATGTATTGGCTTGACAAATATTATGCAATGTATGGACTTTGATGAATGGCCCAATGTATGGACTTCGTGAACAAGATGCAATGCTGACCGATGTATACACTTGGCAAAGAGAGTGATGCATGAACTACCCTGTACAGACTTTAAGACTTAATGAGCAACAAAAAGTAGACAAAGCAGCATGGCGTCAACCCAGCTGATCCACTACATCAACTCAGCTAGTGAACCAGCAACTACTGCGTCAACGCAGTGTCCTTGTAGCGTCAACGCAGCTAGTGAACAGACAGCCAATGCGTCAACCCAATCTCCAACTACGTCAACGCACTCATTGCACAGAACCCATATTATTGAAAGACAGACATGTAGACATGCAGACATGGTGAGTGTATAATCTATGCCATGCTCACAGTTAAACTGTTTTGTGTACCAAGTTCTGAATGAAGTAAACACATATGACATGAGATGGACGCTGTACATACTTGATGCATGTGAACAGTGAGACGGATGTATAGACTTGATGAACTACAACATGAACATTATCAGCAGAGAAGCAATGCACAGAACAGAAATCAAGCACAAACCAATTTATCACAGCATGACTCAAGCATACGCATGCATTCTTCACAATTCAGACATGGCACACTCATGCAATCTCCCACAGAATAGATCAGACATATTCACGACAAAGTGGTGACTCAATTATGTTGCTATCATTAAAACACCACATCATCAACAAAGCACAAGGGGCACAACAATCTCCCCCTTTTTGATGATGGCAACATAATGAGTCACACTGACTCATCAAACTATTCTCCCCCTTTGACATAATCAAAAAGAAGGGAAATGGTTTGATAGTCAAATGTAGCACATAAATGCAGCACACAAAGACAGCACATAAATGTAGAGAATGAGTCATGGTTCTTAAAAATGAAGATCTCCCTTATGACAATGAAACAGCTCTCCCCCTATCAACATGCATGATTGACTACTCTCCCCTTAGATGTAAATAAACCATAACTCCCCCTGAAGCACAGGAATGGACTCTGGTTATCCAAAAAATCAATCTGAAATCAGCCATTACAAAGAATCTGAGTTCTGGTGAAAATACCACAGAATCAGAACTTATTGCAGAACAAGATGGAAGATTCCAACAGTGTGGAGAGAAATGCATCTCAGGAATCAATCTGAAATCCACCACCATAAGGATTCTGAAGTTCAGAAGGCTGCAAGTGAACAAGGTAATAATGGGAGTGGCACCTCACATTTGTATGGTCAGAAAAATACAGATGGAATCAGTCAACTGATAAGAGAGGAGTTCACTTTGTTGATCATGCATGAATCTGATCATGAGGGATTTGAATGCATACATCACTTCAATAAGTCTTAAAAGATGTAGACTCTTCTATCATAAGGAGTTATGAAGTGGCAACTTAACCAATCTGATTTAATTTTGATGTATACCAACTTTGCCAAATTAAACTCAATGCTCATATCTGAATCCAAGTTTTAATAAAAGTGAACCAAAAAGTCAGAAAACACTTAAAAATAATCATCTTTTATCTTACACATATGATCTCAATTGCACCTTTGAAAAATACACAGGTTAGTACTGAAGTTAAACACTTTTTCAAGAACATGAGTTGACAGATTTTTCAAGATAACTTTATTTGAAGCACATTATATTTTTCCTGAGCAATTTAAGTTGATCAACACCTTTTTACATGGGACACAACAAGTCTTAGTTGAAGTGACCCAGTTACTCAGTGTGATAACTGGCATTGCCTCTCACTTTGAGAGTAGAGTTAGCAATATGAGTGTCTTTTTACATGAGAAGACACCTTTATCAGAGGCCAGACTCCCCAGCTACTCAACACAAATAAGCTATTGCTCTGTCAGGTTTTGTTTCACTAAATTTTTATCAGAGATAACTGTGGCACCTCATGACATGAGTTACTTTATTTCATTGATAAAGAACTCAGTTTCTCAGTAACCGAGTCATTGCTCTGATTTCACAATTTTTCATTTAGTCAACATTTTCAAGTTAATGTTTAACCACAACACTCACTCTATGTATCTCTACCAAAGTAGCCTAGATTTCAAATTTTCAGATATCAGATGAGAGACTTTAAGGATTACATGACACAAGAGGTTAAAGTTTATTAAACCTTATCAACAGATATTTTCAATTCATTTAATTACAAAGCTGAGAATACATTAATCTTATATCAGTCTGATTCAGTGATAATTCTTAAACCCATATGATAGGAGTTTCTACCAAAATCTCAGACTGAATTGCATGACATGCAGCTTAAGTTCCTCAGATCAGAACAATAAATTTAGCTGACCAACAAATCAATAATGGAGCCAAAATAGTCACACCAGCTCAGAGGTATATGAAGGAAGAGTACAAGCTGGTGGAAAAGTCAATCAGCAAGAGAGAATAAGGTTTAAAAACACTAGCAGAGTCAATCACTCAATATAGGTTTAAAGTCATTTCAGTCAGACAAAATGAGACACTCCTTCTTCAACAGATTGAGGATTAACAGCCAAATTTTCAGATTCAAGAAGGTAAGAACTCAAAATAGTCAATTGATGATTTGAAAGAGTGTAGAGAGTGAATTTCAAATAGTGACAACAATATAATAATGCTCCCCCTTGTCTATATGCAGTGACTCACATAAGACTCAACAAGCTCCCCCTGAATTGATGCAATTTATGCAAGTTAGACAGAAGAGAATTACTATAAGCATGATAGTTCAATTCATATTTCAGAAAACTTCAGTTTAGCGCCAACATATCAACATGATATGCAATACACTACTCTATATGACTTGACCCATGGTACTGAGCGGAGGACTTGGTCCAAGGACCACCTCACACATGGCAGTAGCATCCAGACATACTCCAACTGCCCTCCAGCATTGTTCCATTTCATATACCATGATGGTCATGCAAATGACATATGCAGTGCAAAGCAATCTCATTTATTTAGTGCAAACAACAGCATGAGAAGAACATCAAAAATCAACCAAGCAAAACAACAATTTCAGATAATGAAAGTGAAACGGATTTCAGAACTGACCTGAATTGAGTCTTGGGGTTTTCTTTTTGAGTGCCTTGGTTAACCCCTTTTATTTCTCCCTCCAAGGCACACCTGTAAAGTATTTGATCATCTTGATCCTGCAGGGACCCAAGCAGCTTTGGGTCCTGCGTTAGCCCTGACAGGTTTTCTAAACATTTTCATAGTAACATTATCATCAAATTTCATCAGTGAACAGTCATCCATAGAATGTCCAAATTTTCCACAGTATCTACATGAAATGGCTGGTGTTTGATTCTTATGATGCATATTAACAGCAGGGTGATGTTTATAAACATGTTCATAAGATTTTCTGTTATATGCATGAGCAGTTTGATGCTTGTTCTTAACCATCCAACATTCGACAGATTTATGGCCTGGCTTCCCACAGTTATAGCATGAAATTTTCACAAAAGGTTTTGCAGGGAATTTGACAAAATGGGGTTTAACATAGTTCTTTTGAACATACCAACAGTCCTTGACTGTATGCCCCTTTTTCCCACAGTGGGAGCAAGCAAAAGAATTTCTTCTATGAAAACCATTTTTACCCCAAGTAGATCTAAACCAGCACTCAGCAGCCTTGTGCCCAGGCTTATTACAGTTGAAGCACACAATGTGCTGACTAGAATTGTGGTTAGATCCATATGGACCATGAACATGAATGGGGAACTTGGCATGCTGTTTATTGTCTTCTTTCATGATAAAACATTCTCTCATGAGATGACCATGCTTCCCACAATAATAACATGAGGCATCAGGCTTCCTAGCAACATGGTTTCTATCAAAAGAGTTTCTAGAATGTAAAGTTCCACTAGCATGCTCATCCTTTAACATCAATCCACAATCCTCCATTATGTGACCTCCTTTCCCACAATAATAACATTACCCCTTTTTAATATGAGTGTGTGAGAGATCATGTGAGTTGTGTGTAGCCTTCTTTATAGCAACAGGAGTGTCTTTATCCTTCTTCTGTGAAGTTTCACCATTTTTCAGTTTTTGATTTTGTTCCACAGTTTTGGGTTTTTCAGTGGATTTTTATGCAGTGAATTTGAAGATAGAAGGAGCAGAGGTTGTGTTCTGATTGGTGGCTTTGACAAAAACAGTAGATGTTTCATTCCCATTACTCCTTTTCTTTGTCGGACTATAGCCCAGTCCCTTTCTCTCAAAGTTATCACTCTTTCCAAGAAGCTTATTCAGATTGTCCTTACCTTTGACAAATTTTGATAGAGTTTTTCAAATCTTTAATCTCAAAATTCAAATCAGCAATTTTAGCTTCATATTTGGACAAATCTGTTTCACAGGAGATTACTTGTTGATGCAAGGCATCATTCAGACTTTTGAGTTTTTCTACTTCCTGTTTTAGTTTTGTTTCATTTTCGGCTTCAGATAGGGACTTATAAAGATCATCAACTTCTTGTTGAAGGGATGTGATAGTAAGCTCATATCCAGCTATTTTCCGTTCACTACAACTGACATTTCCATTTAACATTAAGTTGATGGTTTTCAGACTCTCAATTTCTTGTTCAGCATCCATCAACCTATCAGAATTATCCACACTCACACACTTGCCTTTTTCCATTGTCATTAGCCTATATGTCAACTGGGTGTTTAGATGTTTCAACTCATTGATTTCCTCTTCCAGTTTACTGTTCTGCTCTAGGAGATCAGCATCAAGCACCCATTCATCTGAGAGAGACTGACATTCATGAAACATTTCCTGTTGTTTTTTAGAATCTTTCTGTAATTCTATGTTTACAGATTTTATGGCATTAAGCTTTTCAATCAGCAATTTATTCTCCTGTCTAAGTTTCTCTGATTTTTCATCATTTTTATTGGAGAACTCTTTAAGAGAATCATTTTCAGATTTCAGCTTGTTTAGTTCAGACTTAACACATTCAATTTCTTTCAGCAAATCCTTGCTCTGAACATAATCATGACTAGCTAGACTAATCTTCTTTTCAAGTTCAGAGATTTCTTTTACATGGTCTTGATTCTCAGTTTTCAATAAAGAAATTTGTTTCTTCAACATTAGAAGATCAGACATACAGGCATCATGAATATTTTTCAATTCAACACAATTTCTACAAGGAGAACTTGAACTATCTAAACCAGTACTCTTCTTCAATTTTTTATACCGTTTTCTTAACAGTTCATGAGATTCAAATAATTCAGCATATGCATTCTCCCAATCTTCTAGAGAAAAATTCTCGAAGAGATTTACCTCATCATCATCATCATCTTCAGTCTGACTGCTGCCTTGATTGCTGCCAATTGGATTACTTCTGTTAGCCATCATGCAATTGTCCACGTTTACCCTGTGAAATTGTTTCAGCCTATCCAGGATGTCCTTTGCTGAGCTGCAATTATGAAGACAAGACCATAAGGCTCTGCCAGTAGCTACTTTCAGCAGGTTAAAGGCTTTCTGATTTTCTCTATCCTTTGATCTGTGTCTGTCGGTCCATTTGGACACTTTTGTTGGTAAGGTGTGAGGACCTTGTGAAATTAATTTCCACAAATCAGGATTAGCAGAATTTACATAAGCATGTAAAGCAGTGTACCACTGACTGAAACCAGAACCACTAAAGACGGGTGGTAAAGCCATTGAAAACCAAATAGCGAGAAAGTTCAAGGCAACAGGAATAATTATGCACTAAAAACAAATTAGCACCTAAGACAGCAAGATCTAATCTGCAGGTCGCTGGACCTTGTATGCAGACACTGCTCTGATACCAATTATTAGAATGTAAGGCCCGGATACAGAGGGGGGTGAATGTATCCCTCTACAAATATAGCCTAATTAAAAACTCTAAAGCTCAGTAATGCGGAATTAAAACTGTTGTAGAAATAGCCGGAGGAACCTTAGAAGGATCAAAGCAAGACAACAACTCAAGAAGCCATCAAACGATCCTAAGCAAGCATCTAATGCGCAGCAATTAAGTGAACATATAAGAAGATCAAACCACAAGGGACACCAGGGTTTTTAGGTGGTTCGGTCAACAGACCTACGTCCACCCCTCACTCCAAACCAGAGTGAGGCTTCCACTAGTAACACTAGCACAGCAGACTCAGTCTGCAACAAATGCTGCTACACAGCTTGACCAGGGGAACAACCTCCCCTCTTCCTCCCAACCGGAGGGACACCCCAAGTGACTCCCAGCCACTTGGAAACCAGAGACACACGGTCTCTCTTCCTCCAGACCCGGAGGGAACCCCTGGACTTGCTACCCATAAGCCCAGAACCGGGGGACCAAACCTCCCTTTCTCCAAACCGGAGGGGAACCTAGAGACCCAAGTCTCTCTTCCTCTGAACCCCAGAGGGAAGCACAAGTGACATTAAGTCACCTGTAAACCAGAGGTCTCGGACCTCTCTTCCTCCCAACCAGAGGGACCCCTGGACTTGAAACCTACAAGCCCAGAACCGGAGGACGAGCCTCCCTTCCTCTAACCAGAGGGAACCCACAAGTAGCACCCAGCTACTTGCAACCGGAGATAACAATCTCCCTTCTCCTGAACCAACAGGAGGGACCCCGACCTCTCTACAGAGAATCGGAAATACAGCAAGTGACTGGTTCAAAGGAAAAACAAAACCCAGCAACAGAAAGCTGAAAAGATAAAATCAAATGTGGCTCTCGCAGGAGCTGGCTGGCCTGGATTTGATCCACGGTCCAGCAGGAACTTCTTCTACTACTTCTCTCTTTCTCCCAACACGAACTCTCTTTTCTTCTTCTTCTTCTTTCTTACTTCTTCTTCTTCTCACTGCTTCTGCCTTCTCCTTCTTCTCACTCTCTGTATCTCACTGTCTCTCTTTCTGTTTCTTCTTCTGCTCTCTCGATCTAGCTCTCAACTTTTTCTATCTCTTCTTTCTCTTCTGCACTTCTTCTCTTAGCTCTGGCTGCTTCTACTTCAGTCACTCTCTGCCCTCGCCCACTTCTTCAGAGGAAGAAGACACATATATATAGTAGCAGCAGATTAGGGCGGCGTGTGCTCTCCACGATTCCCGCCCAAATGCTTCAGTCTATGTGGAGGCTCCTCTGCATCTCGGATCACGTGCCAGATGCCAGCCTCGTATCACGTGCCCACTCTGCATAGGCTCCACGAACAGTAGAATAGAGCAAACTGGTTCGGATTTGATCCTGAACCCAGAATCCTTCTTCTTCTTCTTTTTCTTCTTCTCCTGCAAAGAGATTAAAAACATTAATACTCAGGGTTCTCTCTCTCTCTCTATATATATATATATACCTGAAATAAGTCGGTTGACACTCAAGCTAAAGCTGCACGAGGTGTGTAGGAACAACAAAAGGTGCACTATACTGAGAACGACACGAGGTACATAAAATGACTACAGCACGAGATAAAAAGAGAACGACACGAGGTAAAGAAGAAAATAACATGGAGTAAAACGGTAGAAAGACACATGATCAGAGGAACCTTGGACGAAGATGGAAAGAAGCAACACGAAGACACAAATACAACACTAAGACACAAACACAGAAATAACATGAAGACTCAAACACAAGAATAACACGAAGACATAAACACAACACGAAGACATAAAAACAACACGAAGACACAAAAACAAAAGATAACATGAAGACACAGGAAAACGACTCGAACACGAGGATGACATGGGCTGAAAACAACTCGAAGACGAAAACAGAAACCGACACGAAGTGTAATCACAAAGCAAGAAAGACACGGGGTCTTGGAAGAAACAACATGAATACAGAAGACTCGAAGACATAGGGGTGACACAGATGGAGCGACACGAGGTGGCACAGAAAGCAGCACGAGGTGTTGCAGTGTTCAGCACGCGATGGAACAAATAACGACACTAAGGCTCATAGTGTTGCTATCCTCAAAACATGTAAAGACTCAACAATTGAAAGTCTGAAGGCGATGTACAGACTTTATGAGAAGGCAACTGAACACTGTACACACTTCCAATGTACAGACTTCATATGAACAGACCAATGTGCATACTTCCCTTCGATGCATGTACAGTGCAATGTATTGGCTTGACAAACATTATGCAATGTATGGACTTTGATGAATGGCCCAATGTATGGACTTCGCGAACAAGATGCAATGCTGACCGATGTATACACTTGGCAAAGAGAGTGATGCATGAACTACCCTGTACAGACTTTAAGACTTAATGAGTAATAAAAAGTAGACAAAGCAGCATGGCGTCAACCCAGCTGATCCACTGCGTCAACGCAGCTAGTGAACCAGCAACTACTGCATCAACGTAGTGTCCTTGTAGTGTCAACGTAGCTAGTGAACAGACAGCCAATGCGTCAACCCAATCTTCAACTGCGTCAATGCACTCATTGCACAGAACCCATATTAATGAAAGACAGACATGCAGACATGCAGACATGGTGAGTGTATAATCTATGCCATGCTCACAGTTAAACTGTTTTGTGTACCAAGTTCTGAATGAAGTAAACACATATGACATGAGACGGACGCTGTACATACTTGATGCATGTGAACAGTGAGACGGATGTATAGACTTGATGAACTACAACATGAACATTATCAGCAGAGAAGCAATGCACAGAACAGAAATCAAGCACAGACCAATTTATCACAGCATGACTCAAGCATACGCATGCATTCTTCACAATTCAGACATGGCACACTCATGCAATCTCTCATAGAATAGATCAGACATATTCACGACAAAGTGGTGACTCAATTATGTTGCTATCATTAAAACACCACATCATCAACAAAGCACAAGGGGCATAACAGCAACTGGCAGTGTGCCGCTGGGGCACTTCAAGGGGCGTGCCGCTGGGGCATTCGAAGGGTGTGCCGTTGAATGGCTATTTGGGTGTGCCGCTGGGCACCTGAAAAGCGTGCCGCTGGGGTCCACTGAAGGCCGTTTGGGGTGTGCCGTTGGAAGGGGCGCCAGCTCCTGATGTGCCGCTGGGGCACTTCAAGGGGCGTGCCGCTGGGGCATTCGAATGGTGTGCCGTTGAACGGCTATTTGGGTGTGCCGCTGGGCACCTGAAAAGCGTGCCACTGGGGGCCCGTTCAGGTGTGCCGCTGGAGGCTCTTCAGGGGTGTGCCACTGAAGGCACCAGAGGAGTGTGCCGCTGAAGGCCGTTTGGAGCGTGCCATTGGAAGGGGCGCCAGCTCCTGATTCAGGGGCTTAAGTTGTGCATTCTTTTGGGGTATTTCTTCACCGTTAGGGACCCGAGGGTGGGTCCATAGCAGTATATAAATTTAGGAGGGATATCATGTGTTTTCTCTATCATTTAATGTGCCCGTGCAAATGCGGTGATTTGTCAGACGATAGTATTCCCCCGGAGCCCTGGATGGCCAGTCTCTCCGAGTCTTCTCCCTTTGACTTTGGCATTAATGCGGGGCTTGGTGGGACATATGGACGTACAATTTTATACGTCCACACCCCACAAAACTCATAATACTGGAAAAAAGGAATGGAGAGAAATGGAGGACAAACCTGGAGGAAGAATGTTCAGTTGCTCCTGCTGCGGCAGTAAGGTAGCAACTAGTGGGGTCTTTTCCCATGCCCAAACAAGAAGAGTTGTGCATACTACAACAATCAATGTAAGTGAAAGTTGTTTACCCCTTACACCAATAAAAATGCTTCCCTTCATCTTTGCATAAATATGCTACTAAGTGCTTCGGACAGGGTAGTATAAATCAATGCATGCACATGGATTTGAACCCCCACCCTTTATAAAAACTAGGCAGATAATTAAGCAAACCTAAATTAAGTCAATCAGCTGAAATTGGTCATAGTCCATCATTATATTATGAAATTCATGGATCAGCTGCAAAAAAAATGCATGTAATACAAGAAAACTTAAAGACAACAATCTCAAATGCAAAAATTGTGCTTTGTCCAATTTAGATCACTTTGTTGAACAAGAATGGAGATCATAGGTCTGCAAAAGTATTCTCAAACTCATTCTAATAAATAATAAAGCATATGGATTGTAGATTCACATCATATAAAAATATTTCAAACTTTCGATAGGAATTTTATCACATGTTGCATTTGCTGATACAAAAAGACAACCTGAATAACTAGATAGTAAAGCAATACACCAAATTATTACATTGAAGAACTAACTATTAGAGGAATTAGCACAAGGAAAAGCAACACAATAAAAGAATGACAAAGAAATGATAAAAATAAAATATTCTTCCATGTTGGGAGGTAAGCTTTAATGTAAAAACTTGGAAACAATCAATGCTTGATGATGTTACCCACCAAAAAGAAGAAACACAATTGGCACAATGGTGCCAATGAATAATTCAGAACCAGCAATGTATATGCTAAGTTGACCAATGTCAGCATCTTTGTAAGTAAAATATTCTCTTGTACAACAGCTTGTTACCATCTGTAAAGAACTGTTCGTAAGAAATGTAAAAAATAAGAGAGTATCTGATCAAGCAGAACCACCAATTACTAGCCAAAAGGCAAGCCAGAGAATTAGTGTAGTTTATATGAAACATAGAAAATTAAGGATACCTTTGGAACCAGCAATCATCAAAGCTGATTGAACAACAAATATGATGTATCCAGGATATATCCCCTGAGATTACCAAGCATGGAAAAAAAAAGATACAAGATCCCATTAGATACATCAAATACTGAATCAGAATCATGAATTTCTGTAAACCACAATATGTACTGAGTTCTAGTAACAAAAATATCCATGAAAATGTGAGGGAACATCATAAGGTAGAAACATTTTGTTCCTTTTATGGCATCGCGAGGAACCTGTCATCAATCCCATCTAGAGTTCTGTGCAGATGAAATAGTCAACTATTGCCATCTAGAGTTCTGTGCAAATGAAAGAGTCAACTATTAGCACAAAAAGAAACAAATGAAACAATAAAGTCACATGATGATACTCGTAGGCTTTCCACTCATCTAGTTGCCACTCTTCGGGATTTTGTTTTTGATGCCCTCTAACATGCTCAAACTTTACAACCACCTACCTCACATATCAGCATAAGTTAAAGAAAATAAGCAACTACAACAAAGATTGGAACACTAGAAATGAAAAAATGAAAAAGTGAAAACAGTAGTCACAGTACAACCTTGGCTGGCTCAACATCAGCACTTTCACCAACATAGACTGCTCCCCCGTACACAAGTTTTGCCCACTCTAATACACGATCACAGACAGACCTCACAAACTAGTGCAAGTTCTCCTCGATCTATTGCAAATCCAACTAGGATTTCACTCCCATGGAAGGAATTCCTTGGGGAGCACTCCTCCTCCAAGTAGGCTCAGCATCAAAGAAGCCAGGGTCCTACTATTTGACATCAGGGTGCTTGGGCCAGTGATCTGTCAACAACACCACTTATTTCTAGACCAGTCTCAATTTTAATGGAATGCATGAATCATTCTTGCTAAGACATCTAGCAGGGGAAATAATGAAAGGGTATGCATTAAAAATTGGGGTAATAGCCCGAAATTTATACAAGTGTGCCAGATGATTCCCCATACAAGTAGGACAAAGACTTACATATGCATATCTAAGTAGAACCACTGTATAATTACCTCATCATTCCTACTTTTACAATGAATAGTCAACACATTTTACCATTAGTATTTACTTGAGAATGACCAAGAGAATGACCAAAAACTTGTGATCCCTGTCTTGGACAGTTGATTTTCATGGCCGATCAATTAAGTAAATCCCGGGCAATGCATCAAAAAGAACATGATCATCAAATGAGTCCTAATCCTAGATTAACCGGTAAACTGTCATTTGTTCAAAAAGCAAAGTATTCTTTTTCTTAATAGACCAAGTTCAAGGTAAAAAGGGTGAGCATCTAGAAAGGTATTGATATTCACCTTCATGATGGCCAGGAAATGTAGAAGCTACAGAAATGGTTCCATCCTTGGTTTCCACCACTGTAGAAGATTATAAAACAAATACATATTAAATAAGTCACAATTGATGGAGAGTCACACGTTGATGCAAAGAAACGAGAAGTTTCACTTGAATGACAATCCATGCTAAAATATATCTCACCAAAATCCAACATATAAACATCATAAAGATGCTCTCTATTTAGCATACAAATATATATATATATATATACATTAGGCTAATAATGGACAAATGGTGAGACAAATACATGCCCTGACAAACAAACAGAAAGTGAATGGAGTTTAAGGAATAAAATAGATGGCTATACAGGCAGATGGCAAAATGATCAAAAGCTCTATATTCAGTTCTTTTCTTCCTACGAGAAAAAGGTTAGTAGCACAATTACACTTCACCCTAAAGGACTCATCACAACAGTGTGATAAAGTGCATCCTTGACTCAATCAATAGACAAAAGATAATAAGATATCATAATAAAGACCCCCCAGATGACCCCATCTTTGCACCCCAGGTGCGATAGTCAGTGGAATGACATGCTTATGAACTGTTTAGACAGGAAGACAAGTGCGGCAGTAAGTGGCATGACATGCTTATACACTGTTTAGGAAGGGAGACAGACTTGACAGTCAACCAAATGAACATTGCACAACTATCTTTCCAAAATGTCACCCAGAAACTAAATTCTGATCCAGATATAATGATGTATAATTGCAGAGCTTGATATACCAATAAAGTTAGAAAGAAAATGCAAAAATGAATATCTTAGTGCATGTTAGAATAGTGGCAAAATTAAGAGAAAATTAATTAGGCAACATCATCTAAGCCACATGATTAGATGCTGAGCTATGGAGAAGAAAGATGACCATCATATAAATACTACAACACCATGGAAGGGCATTTGCAAAAGAACTTGCAATAAAATAAATAAATACATTAATGTAAACAAAAGGTTCTCAATGAGTTGAAAGCTCCATAGATTTAGTCACGCTCAGATGATGAAGACTTAAGATAGACGTGTCAAAGGTCAGCATCATATTTAGAGTAAGCACAGTTAAAGCTAGATGCTCATGCATTTAGGATTCTATCATCTTCTCTCCCTCAAAAGCCTCAACGTTTGACCAAGTGCTGATGAGAAATGCAGAGAACATATAGGATTAAATAGGTGTTTAAGAAATAGGAGTGTGGAAATAGCCCAATTAGCGTAATCATAGACATAGCAACATGCTAAATTTTGATGAAGCTCTCTATTCAATGAGCTAAAACTGCAGGAGTGGAAAAAAGGGAGTTAGAGAAAAACCTCACTCTGCAGATGAATATCATTGCAATAACAAAGTAGTAATTCCAATTTTGGAAAACCCTATAGCTTAGATTCTCTACCAAACTAAATATCAACATCCAAAAATCTACTACCAAATAGAGAAAACAAGACTCATATGAAAAAGACTCAGACGAGCATAGCTTCAGAAATCAACAAGGCAAAACATCCGACGTTCCAACCAGTAGACCTGATATGACAAACACAAGTAAACATAGGGAAGCATATGGAGGTGCATATGAATATGATGATCAAATTTTATTTTTCTTTATTGTGCAGCAATGCAGTAAAGTGATGGAAGCAAGTTCTCCTAAAGTGACCAACCAATAAAATCGAGAATAAAGCAACAGGTATTCAATTCAAGACTAGAAAAAATAATAACAGCAAAGCATAGTTACCAAGATAGAAGGAAAGCAAGAAGCAAAGAGTGAAGCAAAAGTGATAACACCTTGAATTACATATTTATCATTCACCAAGATTACTAGTTGACAACAGATGTCATAAAAAATATTCAATTTTTTATTTTCCACTGAAGTCAGTGCATATGAGCCCATTACAAACATGAATTGTGCACCAAGAAAGGGAATATTGATCTCAAGCTTGGATTTTGCACGGGGAAGCCAGCACACATGGTTTCATCAAATCCTTTGTCAAAGTTGTTCTTTAAGATTTATGAGATCTTTCTAAATTCCCTCCCTATTTCTATTGTTTTTATCCTTTATAACTTCTTTGTGCAAACATTTAGAATAGGTTTGCATGCACATCCAGCTTACCTTCCCATGATACCACGGAAGCTTCTCATCATGGCCATGGTGATGCATGTACATGACAAAGTCCAACCACATAAAGAAGATCTGCAATGAAAGGAGAGATCATAAACGATTAACATAAATAAGGAATCTTACAAAATATTCACATTTGATCAACCAACTCTTCGTAGAATAAGCACTTGAACTTACTCAATGGGCCATAAAATAGAGTTTAAACATCCACATTGGTCCGATAACCCATGTAAGCCCTACTATTAATGCAACCATCGCCATCCAGTAGGCTGTAGATGTTAACACATGTTTCTTCTCATTCGGAAGGAATAAGTCACAGCTGGGGTCAAAGTGAGATCCTGTCTTCCTTGGACTCCTTGACCACTAATGAACAGTCCAAGAAGAAAGGGTAAGAATCTACCAAAAAGAGTCACAACCTAGGAGAGAGGCAATAGATCGAATCAACAGTAGATCATGGAATTTTGGTGGAACATCACAACCTAGGAAAACTAACTACGGAATCTAATAGTAGAGATAAAATCGAGATGAGAAAAAAAAAGTGGAACATTGCATTGGATACCAGTCATGGCCGAGCACGAAGAGGGCTCGGAACAAGGTGCCATGCGCCCTCTAATATAGCGGCCACACAACCCAGTTATTAAGGTAAGCTGCCACCGCTACCAATCCCAAGATGATGACCACGTCGCGGACCACATAGTTCATCGACCGCCAGGGGTCCTTCACCTAGTAGTGTTTCAGAATCGCAGTCCAGATCTCCGCCAGCCAGAACGGAGGCAGCATCCTAGGATCAAACTTCCCCTCCACCTCACCGCTCGTGCTGCTACTACTGCCACTCAGCACCCTCTTATCCTCTCCTTCCTCCTCCAGGGGCACCACCTTCACCGGTTCGCTCACCCGGAGCCCCCATCCCTGGAGGCCCATGCGCGGTTGAGGTAGATCTGCCTACCCAGGCAGATCCTTTCTGCACTATTGAGGGTCTAATCTAGATAGATGAGTGGAGAAAAAGAATTAACAGGTCTACAGAGATGGGTGGAGAAAAAGAAAATGTTGGGATTGCAGGAGTCCTAACGGGAATCTGACCCTAGAATCATCCACCAGAGCCTTGAATTTGTCCACGAGTGTCGGCACCATCTACCTTCGGTTCATCAGCAGCGCCACTAGCGTAAACTGGGCATATAACTGCAGATCCTTGCACCACACCCCGAGATCCAAGAGCTGGAGCTGATGCTGCTACTGCCTGCCCATGAGGGGCCGGCCGTATGCGCCCTCCCTCCCATTCTTGTCCCTCTCAAAGTATCCCCCCCCCCAGGATGGCCTTGTAGAAGACGTACGCCTCCAGTAGGAACCTCACGTCGCTGGTGCGCAGGTACTGCCCGTAGTAGAGCAACCCAATTCGAGAGGCCACCTCCCCGATCTCCCACCGCCACATCCCGACCTCCACTAGCTCCTCCTGGTGCTCCTGCTGTAACCTCCACAGCCGGATGTACGCCTCGAACACCTTGCCCTGGCAGTGCGGGTGCTGCACCTCCCGCCCGTACGCCGGCAGGTCCCGCACCCTCGTGAACTTCTGGTCGAGTGAGGCCGACTGAGAGCACGGCTAGGGTTTTAGTGGGGAATAGAGCAAAGAAGGAGAGGGTGGAGATGGGAGCCACAGATGAGATCTAGGGAGAAGATCAGAGGGGAAGGGGTGGGGGAGGAAGAGAAAGAGGGAGATCGAGGATGGGTTGAAATCGAGCGGGAAGATAAAACCTCAGGCAGCAGTTTTGCCACCATCGAAGTCACCCCATTTCTTACATTTTTTGTTTTTATTTTTTTTAATTTGAAGTGATTTATTCTTACATTTTTTTAAATGAAACAATATCTAAGGTCTATTCTCACATTTACTTTAAAAACGTCGTCATATATTATCTTTTCCTACATTTATTTTAAAACCGTCAAAATAACATGACCATATAGCTATGCTATAATAAAACGTAGGAAATTTACCAACGTTAATTTAAAAATGTTGGAATATGTTGCCTATACCTACATTTTTCAAAAGCGTAGGTAAAATTTGTGGCTATAGGCCAATTTTCTTGTAGTGAATGCCAATGATTTCATCAAGGTTGGTGCCCGACTTTACGTCGGGATCAACCGCTAAAACCTAACGGTTTAGACCTTCTGTCTACGACCGGCTTAAACGCTATGCCAATGATTTCATCAATGTTGGTGATTGACTTCCTGTCAGGGCCAACCGCTAAAACCCAATGGCTTAGACCTTCCGTCTAAAGCCAGCTTAAACGATATTCTTGCGTCGACGCACACCCAATGTCGATGATGAGCCGCCTGACCCGCTTCAGCATAACCCTTAGTCCCACCAGGATCCACCGCAATTCATTATCGTAGACCTTCTGTCTGATCCTATATACAGAAACCTCTCTTCCTTGCTTTATCAGTCTACACCTGTGTGCCCCGCACACTCGTCCCTCGTACGCACCACTCATGGGTGGGGGGCATTTGTTGGCACTTGAAAAAGGAAGACATTTAACCAACATAAAACATTCTCTTGGGCCCACTCGGAGCCCACAAGGCTGTTAAAAAACCCAATACATTGCATGAAGGGGGTGAACCAGCGGCCAGGTGGACTGGAGCACCCCCATGAAGCCTTGAATTGGCCCAAGGAGGAGATGGAGGTGAACCGGCGCACCCATGAAGGCATCCATCTGGCGGCCTCCAGCCCCCTGAACTGGCACGCCTATGAAGCTTTGAATCGGCGACCTCCAACCCCCTAAACCGGCGTGCCCATGGAGCTTTGAATCAGTGGCCTCCAACCCCCTGAACCAGCGTGAGAAGAGGGGCACGCCTAGTGATCCGGCACGCATCCGTGCCCGCTGGATCATCGGCTCCCGCCCATTTTTTTTGTTCTTTCTACCTATTCTAGCTTTTGAAACACAGATGAGAAACAATCAAAATCTCAAGAGAAAAGAGAGAGAGATCCCAGAGGATTTGAAGGGTTTTTCACCCACTATCTCCCAGCTTCAGCCTGCCCCAAGAGATTCCCAGAAAGCTCGAGTGGGTATTAGTAGTCCTGCTATTTTTCGATACTCTATTCCAGCACAGCAACCCTTATCCGACAGCATCAAGCGCATGCCTCACGTTCGAAGCGTGTCAATCACCTTGACCTTATCTAAAAGCCGTGCAACTCGTACGAGGACACGTGGACAAGTCACCTCCAATCATGGTAGATTCCCCATCCGTGCCTCGATCGAAACCCTCGTGCTACCGCTATAAAAGGAAGGCGACACCCAGAAAAGAAGCCCCCCGGCCCCTTTGCTACTCGAAGCTCCATACGGCCAAGTTCCAGAGGCACTGTGCAATCACTCCAGTGCTAAGGAGGAAAAGAGGTGGAGAGGGAGAAGGGGTGATGTGCTGTGGAGGGAACGGAGTCAATGCTCCTCTCTCCCCTCTGTTTCTTTTCTTTCCCTTTCATCGCTCTAGATCTTTTTATTGCTCTTCTTCGTTGTATGCTGGTTCATTTCCCAGACTTATCAGTCTTGGGACTGTGTACACATTCTCTTTAGAAGAATGAATAAAGAATGTTTCTCAAGTGTTCAGATGCAAGTGTATTGAGCCTAGCAGATTTCCTCCCTTTCAATCCCAAGCCCTTTGGTTCTACTGTGCTTTAGTCATTTATTATTTTTTCCTTGCCGATCGAGAGAGGATGCTATACTACGAGTGGGATTGGACTCAGCCTATCCAGCTATCATGGATTGGGTCATGGTCTTGTTTCCCCTCTGATCTATTGGGTAGAGACCTGCATATAGGCTTCATCCCGTTCTCTAGTGGAAACTAGCCTTGAGCACACTGTCTTGATCCCCTCTGATCGATGATGCCCTCATGGGCAATATTAACCATATGGGTCCCTTCCCCCGTTATCCTAGACGGGCTCTGACTGCCCGTGATGGTTCAAGATCGATTTTTACTCGCCGGAGCTGCATGTTCTCTTTCCATAATATGCTTGAGACTTTAAGGGAACGGCCATTTGCCTTCTCATCCGTGTCCATGGATTGTCAAGGCTATGGCTCAATCCCAGAATTACTGCGGGTCATGTTCCCTCTGTTATTTCTTTGAGCAACGTTAGCTCATTACATGGAATCACTTTGGCTCTTGTGCCAATCATACACCGACGTTATGTTGTTTGTGTGAATGTCCAACAAAGTTATGTCTGAAGGTCCTCACATCCATAACGGCACCATCTCAGTCAAGTAAGAGAATGTCAGCAAGTTCTTTTCACGCTTCCTGCATTTCATGTGGATCTTACTTCGGTCCTAGTGGTGCATTCTATGGTCTACAGCTTGCTGGTGTGTCAAGCACCGATGTTTCACACCTCCGTGTGGGGCACAGGCTCGCTAGTTCCCCAAGCGTGGCTTGTGACCCCGATCATTGGAGCAACAATGTACCTTTGCTGATTTAATTGAACGTTTATATAATAGAAGACCCGTCAACAGGAAGGGACACATCCTGCAGTCAAAAGTTTTTGTCACGCCCCGAGATATGCAGTGGAATTAAGTCGGGAACGTGAACTGCCGGCAATACGCCTCTAGCTAGCAAGATAATCAGAGCGCTAACATTCACACATAGAGAGGAATACACAAGGTCATATACTTAAAAATCCACCTTTATTGAATCATTGTAATCAAGTTTACAAGACACTTGACTCCTTTAATTCTAGACTCAAGAAAAAGAAAATTACATACATGATCAACTTCACCGCCTATTACAATGAAGGAACTTAGCTATTACAAGACTCATGACTCTTAAGTTATCTAGGCCTCTCTTGATCTTCACTCGCTCTCGCCCTCGGATCCGTCACTTGGGTAATCCGAATCCGATCCACTAGAATTTCCTGAAAATATTAAAAAATAGGGAATGAGCACATTTGCCCAGTAGGTATCTTCGTATCAACATGAAGATAATATTTACATATTAATATTTTTGCTCTAGAAGGTAAGATAAAGGAAATACGATGAAACATGCGATAAAATCAAAGTAATAACATAAGTAGCAAGATATAGATCATAGAGATATTAGTGTTCTTATAGAATGAGAGCATGATCAAGTAAGAATATAATGTGGCCTTTCATTAACGAGAATGTACTATAATGTAACAAGAATGTACTTTTCATAACCATAAAGGATATGTTCTAGAAAGTCATGTAACAAGAATGTATAATTTCATGATGAGCCTCGTGGTTTTCACCCGTTTATAAAAAAAGTACTCCCGGTGCAATGCGACGCCAGTGTTCATCATATCACATTGTTTACAGTATGTTTCCGGCCATCCACCGAGGGGGCTAGCGTGGAGCCCTTGGACATTGTTCGTTCCTGCTCTTGCATCTTCAAGTTATAAATCAAACTACTTCACGAGTAATATAAAGTTTGGCCAATAATAACATGTTCAAATAATAAGTTCCATGATAACAAATACCAAGGTAAGAATGCACCAAATACGAATCATGAGAGTTTAAGGATGAACTTATTACAAGGTCATGCTACGGGAGGAATCCGGCAGCATAATGGTACATTCATTAACTTCCATAATTCATTAATAACTTATTGAATAAGGTTTTGGGTCCCAAATAATCAATAGACCATCTAGGATCAGAATGGACACAACCCTTGAGTCAAACCCCGGGTTGGAAACAAGTTTGAAAGAAGGCGGTCGTGCCAGGACCGTTTCTTTGATAAGGCGGTCAAGCCAAGATCGTCATCAAGCAGAGTCAACGCCAGAAGAAAAAAGGGGTCGACGCAGTGAACTGGAGGTAGGAGGCGGTCACGCCAGGGCCTCTACCGTCAGGTGGAGGTCACCTGAAGGCCGCAAATAGTCCAAAGTTCAGAAAATTCCAGTTTCACGAAGTACTTTCTAGACTATTGGGTTTTTAGGGTACAACTAGCTCGACGTCTTAGTGGGAATCTCAGGCTCACGGAGACTTACGGAGGCCTTGAAACATGATCACCTATTCTGGCAGAAGGAATATCCGATGAAGAGGATCACAAGTCCATGAAGTGTTCCTATCAAGTGCATGTGTAACTAATAGCAACGTACCAGAATACGCGCTTATGTGAACTTATAAAACAGAATTAAGGTGAGAAGGGAACGTGCCAAAACGTAGATCAAAGTGAAATCAAATCATGAAATTTCCTTTAAGTACAAAACTATAGTGTTTTGGCATGAAACTAATATACATGGAAAATAAGTTTAACACATGCTAACATGAAATTGAACTTAAAACATGCAGTATGAAACACGCCATGATCAGGGATATAATAACTAGACTAAGGCATGCATAGCAATAGATGTATATGAGGAATAAACAGCGTTTAACCTGGTTTCAGAAACCATGTAGCGGTCAGTACAGAGCCATGGCTTGATGGTTGCGGTCAGTAGAGGGCTACCTTCTGAAGGAGACGGTTTCTGAAGAACCGCCTTCTGTCTGCTACAAATAGAAGCAACAATCTGATGTGCAGGGGCTATCTAAGGCCATAAATGCATAGAAACTAAAGGGAACAAAGAGATAGGATATGGTAACATGTCTAACATGAAGAAAATGCATGGAAGGCATGAATTGGGCTAAGAATTCTTCTCTTTTAATTAAGGTGCAGGGATAACGTGCAGTGAAAAAATATGATTGTGCAGTCATGAGAAATCATGAAATTGTCAACGTATAAAGCATGAAATCAAGCAAGGTTAGAGGACTTTTGTTCCTAACTTGATGTTTAAGCCATACATGAGATAACCTATCTCTGGGATTGTCTCTAGACTTCGAATTTCTCACTGGAAGACGGTGCTAGTTCCTGCACGTCCTGCGTAGAAACAGAAACTTCCCGACCTTCTAACTCCTTAATCGCTTGATCTAAATTCACGAAAGTTGGAGGGAAGTTAGAAGACATGAATGAGAATAATAAACTCTAAAGGCTGGATGTGAAATTACCTTTGCTAAGGTCCCTAAACATCGGGTCTTTTTCGAATGAACAGGCTTGTTCCTATGCGCTCTACAGAGAAACAGCTACTCCCGGACGCTCTAGCTCCCTAGTTGCTTGACCTCCTATCATGAAATTTGGATGGGAGTTAGACAATACTAAAGAGAACGAAATGTTCTAAAATACTAACATGAAATAACATCATCTTACCATCGAACCACGCGAGCCAAAACAAGGGTTCGCGTAGGTCGATCCTGAGCCCTATATATAGATGATGATGTAGGGTTGAGGGATTAGATCAAATAGGAGTCCTATAGGGCATCCATTCGATCCCCCAAGAGTCCTAGGTGGGTTTACATGCCAGAACACTTCAATCCTAGGCGATTAGGATGAAAAAAATCCAAGCTTTTCATGCCTCTAAAAGTCCCATTTTCGAATGAAGGTAGCAGTCCTATCTGCATCGCCTTCAACAGATGGCGGTCTTGCGATAGACCGCCACTTCCCATGGCACCAGAATTTGAATTCCATTCAAATTCCTCTTAATAATTATCCTTAATTATCCACTAAATTTAGAAAAATACCCTCTTACGTTTCTAGAGTGGGCTTGGGCCATGAAAGCCTTAGAATTAGGTTTATGGGCCTGGTTTAAGTGGGCTTAGCCCTTTGGTGAATATAGGGTCTTTAAATTAATTTAATTACCCATAATTCATTTAATTAGCCCATTAATCCTTTTACATGCTTAATAATTTTATTTAATCGCCAAAAAATCTTAAAATTTTTTTGGGGTGTTACAGTTTTATACCGAACGGATTTATGAAACCACCCTTGCATCCCCTAGAGCTTGCCTTATTGTGGCATGGCCTCTGGTGGACCTCTCGCAAAGGGTTGGACATCAACAGCCCCAAGGCAGGCAGCAATGCATTGCAATGCATAATATGGAGCTGAAAATGTAGCAATCTCTAGGCTAGTGGAACCCCTTGTAGGCCAGTCCTCGGGGTCGTCCCTGCCCAATTCGGGATCTTAGAGTAACCGTTCATGGCTTACTCTGAATTTTGGGGGCCATCTCAGAATATTTGTGGATGTGCTTCCATTTCTCACCCCCCCAAGTGCACTAGTCTAGGGGAGATGCTGCAGAAATTTACCCGTGGTTTTTCCTAACTTTTTCGGTTAGAATTTAAAATCAACAAAAAAATTTCAATAAACCTTTAATGCGTCTGGCGCTGTGGCATGGCGTGTGCGTGAGTCCCCGCCCCGGTCTACACAAAGATCGTGCTCGAGTATGAACCTCGCGTAGAAACCGAACGATCAAACTACACTCTAACTTGCGAGAATTGGGAGTTTGAATAAACCAATTTTAATAAACCTAATGACACTTTAAATCTAGGGGCCATGGCCCAACTTGGGCCTTTAATTGCTTTCACAAACCTGATCAGAACCATGCCACTCACCCAAAGGCCACATGCCCCATGATCCGGCGGCTGCCTCTCCCTCGCCCAATGATCCGACGGGAGGGTGATCCGACGCGCAAGGTGGACCCCTGCCGGATCAACCCGCGCCGACTCACTTCCCCCCTCCTCTCTTTCTCTCCCACTGACTCACCTCTAGCTACTTCTACCTCTCGCGCCGATTCACCCTCCAACCCTTCTCCTCTTGTACCGATTCACCGTGCTCCTCATTTCCCTCTCTTCTTTCGTATGCGCCGATACAATCCTATACACCAAGTCGACTTTTGCAAGTTTAGGTCAACTTTCAACCCCTAAAAGTCAAATGACTGCTATTCCATCAGCCGAGTGCTCACCATGAACCCTTGCTCAATTGTCACCTCCTCCCATTTATCTTTCGCTATCTTGCTCTGCCAGGCCCGTGGTCACCCCATGATACAAACAATAACAATAGCAATAATGAAACCAACTTGGGCATACTTGCATGCGTGCATAAGCATATACATACATACATGAATACATATCTGCATATCCACCTTGTAGTGTGCTTATGAGTAATGACTTCTCGGTATATCAAATGGTGATTTGTGAAAAGTCAGGTCCGGCCTGGCTGGGAACTTTCACAATGCACGAGTGTAAAACTCCGCCTCATACCGAGAATCGGCTAAATAAAAAAAATGAATATCGTTGTATCGTGTGCTTGCATGGGTGATTAAATTTTGTATCTGCCTTATAAAGCGAGCATCCCTCTCATATATTCCTTTAGCCCGAGGGCTTCTATATCTTGGCGAGTAATCAAGAGTTATCCTTCTTTCGGAAGGGCATAATTAACGCCATAGCCTTTATGGTATGTCGGACGTAGGGTCCCGATACGATCACCCACTATCGTCTGATTAGTCAGACGACACGCATAATAAAATTGTCATTACATGACTGGCATGCCCCACGCTTAAATAAATAAAACCCCCTAATAAACAAACAAACAAACAAATAAACCAACTAAGATAAAATTAAACAAAACAAAGCTTCTCGCCACATCAGGTGGTATGCAAGACTACACTTCTGAAGACCAAAGTTGATTGGCGTGACTACTTGAATTTACTGCCCGAGGACCAATTTGTGTTCGTGCCGATGATGTATCGGCGCCTAGAGTTTCGAGCACGTAGGTCACTGGATCAAGAACTATGGCTTGTAGGGGCTTAGGACTTGATGTTATACCCGGCCCATCGCTGTCATTGCCAAGTGGGAATGCCCAGACGGATCCCATGGGTCGCCTCGAGTGGAGCTTTAATCACGAGGTGTCTCTTGGGGACCGATGAGGATAGACGACGGCTTCTGAAGATTCGGAGAGCGTGGAGACGCCATGCCGCCGTGTTCAAGGCACAGATTGATGTGGGGGAGGACAAAGATGAATTGAAGAGATATGTGGATTATCTGCGGGGTTTTCGGCCAGCTGTCAATGAGTTCTTCATGAGGCACCGCACTTGAAGACTTACACCTGTTCAGCATTTTTAGGTAAAAGTAAAAGAAAATAATCATGTATTTTTTGTGCTTTTGTTTTTTAGATGTCTAGATGCTAGATACTTAAGTGCTTAATGAAATAAAACATTACCTATTTCTGTGTTTTTTTGTTTTTGTGGAATGTATGAGCCTTTTTGTTGTTTTGATTTTTTTTTGTTTTTTGCTGAACAGGGATGAAAAAACCCTCCAGAAGTGATGCGGGATGACAATGGGACTCGACTCGGGCTAGACGCGAACCTTGGACTCTATTAGACGACGCGAACAAATAGACGACGCGACCAGAAACAACACAACAATGCGGCACCTAAAGAGCTCCAGAAGGGGCGATCATGCCCCAAACAAGAAGCGCTAAACTCACAGTCATCCCCGGCGAGGGAAACGTGACGATCTACACGGTTGAGAAACCAGCTTTGAGTCCCGGGTGGTCAGCTCACTCTCGTGCTCGGAATGAGTCATGGGACGGGTCTCGCACTCACAACTCACAGCGGTGACTAAATTTGAACTAGCTTGGAAATTACTAACTCACATGCAGCGGCATTAAGAACTTATACTAGCTAAGCAAGTAAGACAAAGTAGAGAGGTGAATGTACCTCCACGCTCGGGGCATGGGGAAGATGTCCCGGCCAAGTTCTGTAACTCCCGGTACAGTGGTAAATATTTAGTTACAGTAAGATTTTATGGCCCACTCCACGCAGGTAGGTAAAGGGCTACACAATGGCGCCGGGAGCACCGAACTTGGGTTGGTGGGCAGCAAGGCGGCGGGTTCCGGGTAGTGGCGGGCAGCGGCTCTGGTTCTGTGATTTGCTGGCTGGCAGGACAGCGAACAAGGATGTCCAAAGGGACGTCGACCTCTGGCGAGCTTCTGAAGGCAATGGTTCACCGAGACATTGGCAGAGGGTCCCTGGTCGATGGTGCAGACACATGCCGCAATACATGTCGGTGGACGAGGACACAGCGGGACCCGGATAGCTCGCGGAGGACGTGGACGCATCAGCCGAGCCTTCACCTTCATTTCCCATTTGTTTGGCCTTGTTGGGCCCTATTTGGAGCTTGTGGACAATTAATGGGTTGTAATACTGTGTAAAGGGCTAATGGGCTCAAGATCATGTAATGAGATAAAATAGTGTTGGGCTTGACTATTGGATTTCTAAATGGGCCAAGCCCATGGGCTAGTGTGAAAGGAACCTAGTGGGTTGCGGGCTTCTAAAATGGGGAGCCCCAAGAGGTAGGCAGCCACCTACTTAGCCTTGACTCCCCTCCCTAGATTCCAAAATTAGGTGGCACTTGTCCCCCCTTGGTCCCCCCTCCCCCCCTTGGTCAGGATACGAACTCCCCTCTCCCTCCCCTTGCTCCCACATTTTTTCCAGCCCCTTCCCCTTGCCTTACCTCTATTTAAACACATGTATAGTGTTCTTAGTGGAACTAATGAAGAATTTGTGAAAGAAAAGTGCATTAAGAGAGTGATTCTCTTCTTTCCATGGGGTGTGATGCCCTTGGCCAAATCCTGTGAGGGGATTAATTTGGGCGTGTGACTCACCCCTCTATCCTCCCTATCCCCTTCGCATCTGGTTTCACAAAAATTATCAGTGAAGCTTCTACAAGTCATAAAAATTTCAGAGGTGGTTTCGCGTCGATCGGAGCTCTGGATCGCTGGCAACAATTCATTTCATGAAGTCGCGCAGATCTACCCGAGCTTTCTATCCAGAACCTGGGTTTCTTGATTCCAAATTTCTCCAGATCTAATCCCAAGCTTTCTAGAGCTGATCTTCTAAGTTATCGTAGGATTTTGAGTCCTCTTCACGTTGCCACTGATTTCGTGTCGATCCGAGATCTGTGCTGATCGTGGCGAGGATTCTCGTGGGGCTGCGTAGACCACTCTATGCAGATCCGACCCAGAAGAAAGGGCGACTTCCAGAAGCTGCCCCGCCCTCCCCTATGCAGATCTGACCAAACCCTTTTGTCACATCCTTCTTCTAGACGTCGTCGACAATCGGCAACAAACGGGGCCTCGTTCCGACACCGGGAGCCAATTTTTCAGTAATTAATTGTCTTTCTGTGCAGTTATGTGTGTGCCAAACCAGAAGCTGAGAACTATTGTTGCTGCGACTAGATCTAGACAGATCTGATCGCGCCCTTCGGAGCAGAGCAACGTCATCCTATCGCCGACGTTCTTCAACAAACGGAACTCCAATTGGACATCAGATCTTGGCGTACCGGCCTTCGCAAGATCGCTGCGCAGGGTGACCTGCGCGGGCAGAACAGATCGGCGGCCGATCTTGGCCTTCCGATCGGCCTCGGCTCGCTTCCCTCGCCTCCTGCGAGTGCGGCCCATCAACCCGGATTCCAGCAACCTCAAATTGATATATGTAGCCCTTTACCTCCCTGCATGGAGTAGGCATTAGGTTCTGAAATTGTACAATTATTATTTGTGTGTATTGGGGTTGTCGGATTCGGCCGGGAATTCTTCCCCACGCACTAGTCGTGGAGGTACATGCTCGTTCCTATATCACATTGCTGGTTTAGTATATTTTCTATCATGTTGCGTTTATGAGATTAGGGCCGTTATCTAGCTACAAATCACCGTGATTGTGAGTTGAGAGCGCCCGTTCCTTAGCTCCAGTCGAGCACCGAGCTCGGACTGTACCACCCTAGGTGACAGTGGTTCCTTAACCACTGCGATCCCATATTTCCCTTGCAAGGGACGATCGTCGGGCTAGAGTGAGTTACTATTGAGAGATGTCTCCACCCGGAGAACGCCACGGTGGTCAGCCGCCCGGCTTATCTTTAGCGTGTTAGTGCTGGCCGCACTTTGAGTCGGTCGTAGGTCTTAGCCCGGTCGCGTCACTCGTCCCGCATCAGTCGACCTCCGGGAGTGGCGGTCACTGTAAGTACTCCGGCGTATTTTCCTAGGATTTATGCAGCAACCCCTTTTATTGGCCTAGCTCGGAGCAGGAATGTGCGCTTCCATGAGAATGGCTGGCACTACCAAATCCAATGTCAGATCGGGGCGAGATTAGTGCCGTTGGAAAGAGGACCAGAAGGGCTTCGACAGACAGGAAATTCAGGTTCGCCCAACAGTTGCTTAAAAAATGAAAACCTCTGCAAGCTGGTTGTGGTTTCTGTCCTGGAACATAGAACAAACAGGGCAGAACGGGATCTGTTTGTCTATGGGGTTTGACCGAAAATCAAATGAGGGATTTAGGGCTTGGGTATTTTTGTGGAGAGAGGGGGGAAGGAGGTGATAACGCCATAATTTTTTTTGTATTTTTCTAACAACGTTTGAGGGGGTGGAAAATTCAGCTACCAACAGACTACCTCGCAGATCTGCACACAGGCAGACTGTGAGAGGGGAAAACAAAAGTCTGGGAGGAGGGGCAAACAAAACCTGATCGACGTGAAATTTAAATTGGGATTGAAGGAGAACTGGGGGAAGATGAGGACAATCCGACGGTCGGATCTCCGGTACCAACCTTTTTACTGAGCTACCGTCCAGGAATCCTGAAATTCAGAACAGCAGGGTGGAAGCCAGGTTGTGGTGGCTTGATGGCGGCACGAATGGAGGCGGCGGCGGCGGTGATCGATTACAGCATACATAGGAAGAGAAGGAGAGGAAGATCACTCAGAAATATTGGGGTTTCAGCCCTAGATCTAATGCAACATGGAGGAGGAAGAAGAAGAACAAGAACAAGGGGGAGAGAGGGGGGTGCGCCCAAGGTAATTTTCACATAAATTCTTCATTAATTTTTGTCCAAATGACACAAGAGACATTAAACACTAAACCCTAGACCTAGGATAAATGACCTCTAATATCCGTGGTCAAAGGGCATGAAGGGGACGGGAGAATAAAAACACTAAACAAATCCACACATGGGGACAAACAAGGGGGCGCCCCTCTCTCCAAGTCAAAATAAGGGGCTTTGTTATTTTAATCCCCTTGGACCATATTAATCCCCCCTTGGACCAAAATAAATCAAAAATACAAAATACTTGGTCAATTTTCTTCCATTGACCCAATATAAAACCCAAAATAATACAAATCAAAATACAACCCAAATACATATCAAATACACACCAAATACGACCAAATATGTATAAAATACAAATACGTATAAAAATACGTACTAAAGTATCAAGGCTCCGGTGGAGACTCTAGACTATCCCCCAGCCATAAAGACGTCGACGTCCACCGAGTCGGGCTACGTGTCCGGTATCGGTGACTCGCTGAGTCGAGCCGTACTCTGGCTCTAGTGTCCTCACCAAGAAGAGAACAAAGGGAGGAGGGCGGCTAGGGTAGTGGCCGCCTCCCTCTCAGGTGGGCGGCCAGCACCCTGGCCACCTCCACTTGTGGGAGGGCATAAAAGGAGGGCTTTTTTCAAATGGGGCAGCCAACTCAATAGATGTCCTCTCCTCTCCCACAAGCATCCAGAGCTCGGTGGTGCTACTCTCCCTCGGTTTCCTGCGTCTAGGCCCTTCATTCAGCTTCTTGTGCCCGAGCTTTGGTGTGATGGGGCCGCGGCAAGCTCCTTTGGGTCGAGGAGACGAGGGATCATCTTCTAGTGATGGTGAGCCAGTGGATGGGGCTTCAACTAGCCTATCTACCTCACCTCCATCTGAGTCAGGCGATAGAGAGGCCGAGGGTGGAGCCGAAGCTTCGGGGAGCGGCCACTCTAACTACGAGGAGAATGGAGATGATTAAGACGGTGAGGGAGATTCGCCACCCGCGGAAGTTGAGGAGGCAGAACGCACCACGCCCATAGGTACCTTTGTGCATTTTTTTTTTATTTGGTTTTTGTTTATGGAGGAATGGAGGATGGGGCGAATGTGTTTGAAATGGGGGATGAGCCTGTGGGCGGCCAGAGTTCTGGCCGTCCACAGGGCAAGGCGGCCAGCGACCTGGCCGCCCATGAGACTAGGCGGCGAGGGTCCTGGCCACCCTAATCTCAGGGTTGGGATTTTTGGAAAAAAGGGTTTGTGATTGATGATTGGGTGTTTCTTATGGTGCTTACAGGGTCGACGGAGGATCCGTGCCCGTGTTTCATGGGATCTAGTGTAGGCGCGGTACCATGCCCTCCCTCATGAGCAGAGGTGGAGAGTGGACTGGCTGGGCTCCGCTCCTTTCCTCTAGATTACACCTCTCCCAGTGGATGCTGCATTCCTGACAACGCTTCGCGAGAGGTGGGTGGATAGCTGTCGCTCTTTTGTGATACCGTGGGGGCACATGATCCCCACGCTCGAGGACGTAGCCTAAATGACAGGGCTGCCTGTGGCCGGGGCCCCAGCACTGGGCCAGGAGCATAGAAATTATCAGTGGGAGGTGGATCAATTACTGGGTGCGCGGTTGTTCCGCACCAAGAGGCCAGTGACCGCCCTTCCGCTCGGTAGGATCAGTGCAGCGATGGGTTTGGCTGGCGTGGTCCGAGGACCACTAGAGGACTCAGGTGCATACTTACAATGAGTGCGACAGCAGATCAGGTCGAGGGATAAGGTGAGCTCCAGGAGGTCCAGCTCTATCTCCTCTACTTCTTCAGTCGGCTGCTGTTTACGACCTCCTTGAACAACATAAACCTGAAGTACCTATCATTCAAGTGGGGCCCTCCACTGGCGTGGGCAAGAGCGATGCTGGCGCACCTCTTTGCCCACATGGACCCTTTCAGACCGGGTTCGGGGAAGCTGGGTGGCTTCACCCCCTTCTTGCAGTTACGAGCCTATATTAACACCAAATCTGCTATTGTTAGTTGTCTGTTTGTTTGTGATTGATTCCCTGATTCCTTTGTTCTTTTGTTCTTTGTGTTGTCAGATCTGGGGATACACCCGCTTTCCGTTGGGTTACGGCACCATCCCGCGGGATGGGACTCGGGCGGTCCCACTTATGGCTCGGTGGGAAGTGCTCCGAGACCGCCGCCTAGTAGCCACTCGGCTCCCTGACCTACGATCAGCATTGGATAAATTCCCACACCACCGGGAAAGAGTTTTGTTAAAATTGACTATTGTGTTGTTATATGACGTTGTTGTATGAGCTTATTTTAATAAGACCTTTTGATTTGTGTTCTACAGGTGGTGTGGACACCTTATGTAGGCGAGGATGACACCCCTCAGCCTTGGGTGATAGACGGGCGAGCCTGGCTCCGTAGGGACACAGTATTGTTCTGCGTGAACCTAAGGGAGCCGCTTTATCTACGACTGGTCCAGCAGACCTTGGGATGGCACTAGCCTCCCATGGTGATACCAACTCAGCATGGATTGGATCAAGGGTGTCGGTGAACTTCGGCGAGCAATCAAGATTGGGCATCGCTCTACCGCGCCGAGGCAGAGGCACTGCAGCAGGGTCCCTCCCTAGAGCGGGATCCGGATCTGAGGGATAGCAAGACGTACCTAGCCGACTACAGTGATCAGTATGCCGGGCGGCTTAGACTCAACATACGAGCAGTAAGTCTCGTTAGCTCCTTGACATGGTATTAACAGTATAAAGCACAACATCTAATCTTTTGAATGGAACTTTTATGCAGATGCCGGAGACCGAGGCTGTCCGCGTCCTCCAAGATCGGATTGCCGTTCTAGACCAGACCGTAGTAAACTTGAGGCACGATATCCACGAGTTGGTGAGTCAAAAAATGATTGATTGCAATTGATTGTGGAATTTGCTGACCACTTGCCCCTTCTCTTACAGCGCGAGCTGACGTACATCCACATGAGGGTGGGCGCGGTCAGAGAGACTAGACCCTCGACCCAGGCAGAGGGCATGGAGGAGCTAGAGGGTCGCTTGGAGGTGGCTCTCGAGCGAGCCAATGAGAGGGAGGCAGAGCTAGCTGACATAGTATGGCTTGGACACTTTTGGTTTAGAACAACTCTTCTCTTCTTTGGTTCATCTTCCCCTGATTTGTGCATCTATTTATGCATCTGTGTGTGAATCCCTGTAGTGGAGGGAACTAGAGGCTAGCTTGGCCTCTCGGCGTGAGCTAGAGGGATGCGTCGAGGACTTGACGTGCCACCTTGGCGAGGTGGAGACTACCGAGAGGTTACAGGGTCGCCTTGCCAAAGCGAAGGAGAGGGAGGCCGAGGCACAGGCCTGAGAGATAGAGGCGGCGATCCGAGAGTGATGAGCTCTCGACTAGTTGGAGGCCCTACGATAGTGGGTACTACGGAAGTACCAAAGCAGGGTTGCTCCGGGAGAGGCTGTGGGTGGACATGCTACTCCCTCAGAGTCAGTGCAGACCGGATGGACTTTGGGCTTCTCATTGTGGGAGCTCATGGAGTTGGGTGCTTCTCCTCTAGAGGCACCACAGCCAGCTCGGCCAGCAGCTTCGGGGGCTTCCCGACCTCCGAGGCTTGGAGAGAGGCGGGATAGGGATGATGAGGAGCTGAGTAGACGGCATAGCCGGCCCCGCACCGATGAGGAGTAGAGAGAGAGGAGAGTAGATAGATGAATGTTTTGTACACCATGGGTATGCCCTTGGAATTTTGTAATCAAGGAAAATGTAATGGACATCTTTTGGAAATGAAGCACATTTTCTTCAGTGTACTGCCTTGGCTTGATTGACGTCGTCGTTCCCTTTTCACCTATTTCAACTACACTTAAAAGGGAAAAAGGTTAGTGTAGTTTGATTTTAGCCCCATGCCTGAAAGAAATTGTACCTTCCTCATGTTGGAATCTTGTGTTTTGATGATGACAAACACTATGACTCATATGTATGATGTCATAAGTGTTTGTATTGCTGTCATATATGTGTTACATGGAATAACTGTTGCACACATGTGTCTTGTGTCATATGTGTTTGTCTGTGCATGATTAATGCATTATTAATACCAGTACATATGCTACATACATGAAGGTCGGTGCATATGTAATGCTCTGCTCAGTCGAGTCGGTGCACATGGACATTTTCACTGCATAACAGTCCGAGCATAACAGTCCGAGCACCTTCACTCAAGTCAGTGCAATGTTTTTCCCTAAGTGTATAAAGGTCAGTGTAATGTTTGCATCGTGCATTTATATAGGTCTGTGCATCTGCATTGAAGGTCAGTGCACATCGAGCTAGCACTGAGAAAAACTCGGTGCATCTCTCACTAGCTCAGAGTTCAAGTCGATGCACATCATGATAGTCTGCACAGACAAAGTCTGTGCACATTTTGTTATGTGCACATATGAAGGTCAGTGCATTTTTTACTTTATGCATACCAAAGTCAGTGCATATCCACCTTAGTCTCACTAAAGGTCGGTGCATAGTTTGTATGTTTGCATATAAGGTCAGTGCATGTTCTAGTTCATGCTGGACCAAGGTAAGTGCATAGTTACCCATGGTGCATATACACGGTAGGTGCACGTCTTTGTATCATGCATATTGAAAACCAAGGTCGGTGCACATTCTACTTGTGCAAGACCAAGGTCGCTTCATTAGGCAAAATAGGTCAGTGCACATTCTTCCTTGTGCATGTACAGGTCGGTGCAGGTTTTGCATTTCGCATGCAATGGTCTGTGCATGTTTCGTCCCTCGCATGTAGAAGTCAGTGCAAGTTTTGTCATTCGCACACAAGTTCAGTGCACACATCTGCCCAGGCATATGAAGTCAGTGCACATTCTTAATTGTGCCATACACGGTCGGTGCACACTTGCAGTAAGTGCATATATGGTCTGTGCATATTCATACATAAGGTCAAACCAAGTCGGTGCATATAGTCATTTGCATACACCTAGGTCCGTGCACATTCTTCATCGTGCTAAACTAGGTCCGTGCACATTCTGATCGGCCAGCATATAGGTCCAAGCATACTCCTTCTCTTTTAATAGAAGGTCGATGCACACTTAGATGGTCTGCTTGCTAGGGTCGGTACACACTTAGTTGTTTGGCATGTAAGGTCGGTGCACATTACTATGCTGCATATATATATGGTCGATGCTAGTCCTCTGACTCGTATATAAGGTCGATGCTAGTCTCGTGTTGCATGCATATAAAGTTGATGCTAGCAGCAGTCTCCTTGTGCTAAAAGCTAACACTTCTATCTGTTATATTGCCAGGTCAGTCACTTGGTCGAACAAATGATGGGTGTACTGACAACCTGCGAACTTACCTCACTTGGAATTAAAGTACCAGGTTAAAGTGCATGTGATTCAAGAAGGAAAGTAGCCTGGAGCATCTGCCACGTGGAAAGTGAACCTCCTCCATCTGACACGTGGTCTTCCAATCATTGGCGGGAAGATTCTCTCCATTATTTTCAGCAAACCTGCGGAGCTCCTGTTTGGTCTATAAATAGGGATCCTGCACATTCGAAGAGAATATCGAGAGAGAGAGAGAGAAGAGACAAGAGGCGGCCAGAGAATATCTTGATAGAGGCTAGAGATTGAGAAAAAGAAAAGAAGAGAATCAGGGAGCAGTGGAGTAGTGTGAAGAGATCGCCAGCTCGGTCGAAGAAAGAAATAGGGATTTGAGAGAGAAAAGGAAAAAAACATAGTATCATGAGAGGATTGAGAATTAGAGAAGAGAAGGTGCAGTAGCAAGAGTAAAGAAGGAAGAAAAAGAAGAGGGATCCTGATCGAAGGATACCCGACAAGAATTGTCTGTGGCCTCTGGATCAGATTCAAGCCACATTGCTCCTGAGTGAGCTACATTGTTGAGTTTAATTTCTAGCTTTCCAGTGCTGTAGTTTTCATTTCTTATTTTCCTTTAAACTCTTGTTCTAAGCTGTGTATCAGTGGTCGGCAAGCTGTGGCCCAGCGGACGCAAGCTGTGTTCCGTAGCGGTTGGCAAGCTGTGAGGCCTAGCGGATTCAAGCTGTTAGGCAGCAGTAATCCACACTCAGATTTTAGTGTTGGGTGGATGTAGGTCTGGAGGACCGAACCACTTAAATATTTCTTGTCTACTGTGGTTTGATTGCTTATCTATTTTTCGTTAGATGAATGCCTAGGTGCGCTCCAATTGATAGTTCTACCTGAGTTCCTCTAGAACTCATTGTGTGCTTAATTTATTTATGTAAATAGCTTAGAAGTTGTTGAGTAGTTCTGTGCATTGGCTGACCATTTGTTTGACAGTGTGCCTCATCATAGCCCATAGTCAGCTATCATCTGTTTGATAGTGTGTTTCCTTATAGTTCACATTCAGTTAAGCTAATCAATCTTTAATTCTGCATAGATCACTGATTGTAGCTTAAACTTTTAAATTGGCCAGAATTTTTGAAGGGGATTCATTCACCCCCCCCCTCTGAATCCTTGTCAGCACCATTACACCAAGTCTTCACAGACTAACACCTCAATGCAAGGTCAGGGGGCTAAATCTTATTTAACAAGATTGTAACGAAAAACAAACGTGAAATGCACATGCAAGCAAGCAACATGCGAATAGGAAATAAAACGTGATCATGTGATGCACAAATGGATGCAATGCATTTTTTTATTTTTTCTCTTCTTTTCCCCTTTTTTGTTGTTTGTTTTTTTTGGTGGCTTTTGATGATTTTTTTTATTTTACTTTTTTTTTGTGCCAAAGCTTGGCGTCTGCCCATATGACACCCAACCTGTATGAGGATAGGGTTGCCCTAGTAACCTCCCAGGTATCTCGAGCGCACATCTAGGTTGATTTGGGCCTCTAGACCCCTCGAATGATAGTCCCGTCGGTTAAGACTTATCCTGATGATAATACCGTCAAGCCACGTTTAGGCTCCCAGTTGCTTCCGACCACAGGGATACACCCAGAAAGCGTTCGAGGTAAAAGATTTGCCCGACCCGGGTCTATTTCCTCACAACCTTAGATGGTATTTGATGAAACACCTTGGAACCCTAACGGTCAACCGCGCAATGCTGACCTGGAATCAGATGCCGTCGCACCTATAGGTGACGCGCTTGCATTGACCTAAGCCCGAGATTAACAGGAGAAAACATTAGGGGGGTAGATGAGGGTCTTGGCCTACCAGAAACGTCGAGACTCCTTCACATTAATATCTTTTGCCTTTCAGAGTTGGACAACCATTAGTGTATTTTCATAAAATGGGGTTGCGTGCCGAGACAGGGTTCACCTTTCAGGGCTTCCGTCGGGCCTTCGTCTTCTAACGGGGAGACAGAAGAATGTGGGGGATAAACCTTCCAAGAGGATCGGTAAAGCCGTTAACTCGACGAGCCAGCATGTATGCCTACTCAACTCCTCCCTTTCGGGTGACTTCGGACCACTCCTTGAGTGTTTGACTTTTGCCCCTTTTTCAGGTTTTGCATTTGGCATTAGTAGGGGTTTTGCTTATTTTTGTCAGGCACGGTCACGACCAAGCCCCCTTTTTTTTCTTTTTATTTTTCTTCTTCTTTACTTTTCGAAGGGATTTCAGATTTTGACTTTATTGGCTTTTGGATTCCCTTTTGTATGCCTGCGGGGACACTTCCCTCTTCACGTGCTCTGACAGGACTCAAAGGATGAATCCTACTCTCACGTTGAGGGTAGTGTGTTTCAGCTGCCTTGCTCAGCGCTTTAAGGGCACTGGCTGTCTTGGTTGGTCGATTAGGAGAGAAAGAAGACTAGGACCCTTTAGAAGCCTTTGGGGCGAAGACCCGTTTTGAACGACACTACCAATTTTTGAGAAAATACGTCTGTGTGTGCATGTTGTCTTTCTTTTAATAAGCATAGGCCGACATGGCTCGACAGGGATCTCCCTGGTTCCGGTAGACCAAGACCCGTGACCTACCGAGACCTTAATACACCCTAATCTAGCATAAAGGGTGGATGCAAAACTTGAGACTACATGACGGACACCAGGCAGTTGGCATGGTTTTTCTAGTTTTTTTAGTTTTTTCTTTTTTTTTTGACTATGTACAAGGTCTCACAGATAGAATTTCTTTAAGTAGATCCCATTCCAAGGGTATGTGAGTTCCACCCCATTGGCATCCACTAGCTTATATGCATTTCCAGAAAAGACTTCTTTGATGACGTATGGACCTTCCCAATTCTCTTGCAACTTTGCCTTAGGACCAGTGGCTTTAGTAAGTTTTTTCTTTAAGACCAGTTCACCTACTTTAAAATTTCTCTCGAGGACCTTTTTTGCATAGAAACGTGCAATCCTCTGCCGATAAACTTGTGCATGATCAGCAGCGATCATTCGTTTCTCATCTAACAGCTCCAGCTGGGCTAGCAAGTTCTCTTGGCGTTGCTCGGGATCGAGCTCTGGATCCAGCTGCACTCTTAGTGAGGGAACGAAGATTTCATATGGGAGTACCGCTTCTGTCCCTAAAGTTAGCGCGTATAGGGTTTGACACGCTTGAGTTCGGACAGAAGCACGATAAGCTGGCCTCGACAAGGCGATCTGGCCAATCGGAGTAGTGATGAGACTTGCATGTTTTCTTGATTATCCTTTTGAGAGTTTTATTTGTAGCTTCAGCTTGATCGTTTCCTTGTGGATAATATGGGGATGAATGATACAAGTTGATGCCGTATTTACCACACATGTCGCGGAGCTCCTGTGATGTGAACTGCGGTCCATTGTCGATGACGATGTCACGAGGGACGCCGAACCTGGCGAGGATGTTACGCTTGATGAACTTTACCACCGTCGATGCCTTGACTTCCGTGAATGCTTCAGCTTCTACCCATTTCGTGAAGTATTCTGTAGTGGTGAGGATGAAGGATTTCCTCCATATTTCTCCGGTCCTATCTTCTAGAGGGCCAACTACGTCGAACACCCACATGGTGAAAGGCCAAGGAGCTACGAGAGGGTGGAGTAAAGATGAAGGAGCATGAACCTTGTCTGCGTGAAGTTGGCATTTAGCGTAATGACGAACATAACGGGCACAATCCTCCTCCATGGTAGGCCGATAATAGTGCCTGATGAGTTTCTAAGCTAGCATTCGACCATTTACATGCCCACTACATTCACTAGAGTGTGTAGCCTCAACGACTGCGCGAGATTCGACCTCATCAAGGCAGCGGAGATACACTCCATTGAGGGATTTTTGATGCAGGAGTCCTCCTATAATGGCAAAGTGTTCCTCGGCCCGGCGAATGACTCGCCGGTCGGGAGTGGTAGCATATTCGGAAATTGATCCATCATGGAGATAGTTCTCAATATCAAAGAACCATGGATTTCCATCATCAAGGTCGATTTCTAGCTCATGAGAAAGGGAGTAAACTTGGGGAGAAGGCCCCGAGAAGTGCTGGAACCAAGGATCAACGTGTGAAGGGGTGTGCATTCTCTGCATGATGACGGTAGCTGAAGGTCTCTCGAATGGGATCATGAGAGAAGATGATAAAGAAGCTAGAGCATCAGCCATAATGTTTTGGGCTCTAGGAGTGTGCACTAGGGTTAGCTTCCTAAACCACCGAACTACCTTGCTGACCAGATCCTGGTATCGTTTTAGCTTCAGGTCTTGGGTTTGGTACTTGCTGAGGGATTATCGGAGTATTAGCTGGGACTCTCCAATTATCCAAAGCTCCTTGACTCCTAAGGCCAATGCCATTTTCAAACCCGTGAGGAGTGCCTCGTACTCGGCCACATTGTTCGTGGCAGGGAAGGACAACTGACAGGCACGCAAAATAATCACACCTTCCAAAGACTAGAGGAAAACTCTGATTCCACAACCCTTAGAGTTAAGTGCACCATCAAAGTAAAGAATCCATGAAGGTTCACCATCGATGTTGGCTCCTAACTCTTCATCCGGGAAATCTTCATCGATAGGAGAATGCATGGGCAGCGGATGGTGGGCAAGGTGCTTAGCAATGGATGCCCCTTGACCACCTTCTGACTGACGTAGGTGATATCAAATTGATTGAGAAAGCTTTTCCATCCCACCAAGCGATCTGTCAGCACAGGCTTCTCTAGCAAGTATTTAATTGGGTCCATTCGTGCCAAGAGCTTTACTTCATGAGCTAGGAAATAGTGTTTCAGCTTTTAGGCAACCCAGACGACAGCCACGCAAGTCCTTTCCATAGCAGTATACTTTTTCTCAGCTTCATTGAATAGTTTTGATAGGTGGTAGACTGCTTGTTCCTTCTTCGCGTCGTCGTATTGAGCCAAGACTGCTCCAACAAATTCTTTTGTGGTGGACACATAGAGCAGTAGAGGCCGACCCGAGACCGGGGGTGCCAAGATGGAAGGATTCTAAAGATAGCTCTTCAGGTCTCTGAAGGCCTTTTGACACTTGTCGTTCCATGCGAATTTGGCCTCTCCCTTGAGCATGTCATAAAAGGGCTTGCATCATTGAGAGTGGTGAGATATAAATCTCCTAATGAATTGTAAGTGCCCGATAAGACCTCGAACTTCTTTAATATTATTGGGAGGAGGCATTTCGGAAATCACCTTGGCCTCGTTAGGGTCTATCTCGATCCCTCTCTTGCTGACTAAGAACCCTAGAAGCTTGCCTGAAGAGACCCCAAATACGTACTTCTTGGGGTTCATTTTGAGTTGGTGCTCCCGAGACCTTTAGAGAACTGCGTGGAGGACCTCAGCATGGCCACTCCTAGTTTTGGACTTAACCAGAATATCATCCACGTATACCTCCATGTGAATGTGCATCATATCGTGGAAGATGGCCATCATCGCCCTTTGATATGTAGCTCCCGCATTTTTTAGTCCGAAGGGCATGACGATGTAGCAATAGGTCCCCCACATAGTGGTGAAGGATGTCTTCTCCTGGTCTTCCTCCGCTAAGCGGATCTGGTTATACCCTGAGAAGTCATCCATGAAGGATAGCATTTTGTAGCTGACGGTGTTGTCTACAAGGACGTCTATGTGTGGAAGAGGAAAATCATCCTTTGGATAGGCACAATTAAGGTCATAGAAATCTATACAGATTTAGACCCTACCGTCTTTCTTCATAACGGGGACGATGTTAGCTACCCATTGTGGGTATAAGACTACCCTAATGAACTTAGCCTTATGGAGCTTGTCAACTTCTTCTTTGACCTTGAGTGCGAGCTTCGGGTGAAGCCGCCTTACTTCTGTTTGATAGCTCGGGCGTCGGGCTATAGAACAAGGTAGTGTTCTACCAGCGAGGGATCTAAGCCCGGCATGTCCTCGTAGGACCAAGCAAAGGCATCGAGGAATTCCTGGAGGACTACCACAAGGGATACTTCTTCTTCACTCTTCAAATTGGCACTTATCAAGATGATTTTCGGATTATCCTTGGTGCCGAGATTAATTTCCTTCGTAGACTCGTTCACAGATACATTGGGTTCATCGAACCTCCTAGTCCCGTCGACGAAGGGAGCTATGGGATCAGCGCAATCCTTTGGCTACTCTTCTTCTTCTTCTCCATCATCATCATATAAAACATAGACCCCTAGGCCGTCATCTAATGAAGACCCCTCTACTTCAACTACCCCTAAGGGAATGGGTGTTGATGTGCAACTGGAGACTTGACACAACTGCGCGTACTTCTCGGCCAGCTGGCTGAGGTAACGCACGGGGACATGACGAACCCTATTTTGCTTGGAATGTGTCACACCCCGAGATTATGCAGCGGAGACTAATTGGGAACATGAACAGTCGGCTAGTACACCGCAATCAAGCAATATAATCAGAGCGCTAACACATCCACACATAAGAATGAATGCACAATAATTGGACAAAACCTTTGTGTTTATTGAAATAATAATGACAAGTTTAAAAACTGATGACTCTTAACTCTTTACATTTCTAGACTCAATAAAAAGAGAAAATTACATGACATGATCAACTTCACCGCCTATTACAGTGAAGAAACTTTATTACTAATGACTCATGACTATGTCTTCTCTCAATCTTTAATCACTCTCGGACTCGCCACGTGAGTAGTCCAAATCCCCACTAGAATTTCCTGAAAATATGGAAAAAGTAAGGAATGAGCACACTTGTCCAGTAGGTATCTTCATATCTACATGAAGATAATATTTAAGTAATTAACACTTTAGCTCTAAGAAAGAAGATAGAAGAAATGCAATAAAACATGTGAATAAAATCAAAGTAACACTAGTAACACGATGTAGATCAAAGAGATATGAAGGTTTACATAGAATGAGAGTATGATCGAGAACGAGTATAACATGAATGTAACTTGACCTTTCATGAACGAGAATGTACTTTTCATAACCATAAAGGCTATGCACTAGAAAGTCATGTAACAAGAATGTACTAGCGAGTATGTAAATTTTACAAGATTACCTCGTGGTTTTCACCCGTTTATAAAAAAAATACTCCCAGCGCAATGCGACACCATTAAGCATCATACCCCATGGTTTATAGTACATTTCCAGCTATCTGTCGATGTGGCTAGCATCGACCCCTTGGACATTGTCCGTGCCTGCTCTTGCATCTTCAAGTTATAAATCAAGCTACTTCAACGAGAAAATATAATTATGTCCAGTAATGTAACAAGTCCAAACAATAATTTTATAATCGCAATATCAAGGCAAGAATGCACCAATTAAGAATCATGGGAGTTCAAAGATGAATTAAGAACAAGGTCATGCCACGGGATGAATTCGGCAGGATAACGGTACATTTAATAATTTTCATAGTTCATTAGTAATTTATTGAATAAGGTTTTAGGGTCTAGATAATTAATAGATCACCTAGGAACATAGGGAAATCAACCCTCGGGTCAAAACCTTGGGTTAAGCACAGCTGAGATAGAAACGATCATGTCTGGGCCATTTTTTGGAAATAGCGGTTACAGCCTAGCCGCAACTTGAAAGTGGCAGTCCTGGATGGCCGCAACTTGGACAGAGTCGACGCATGAAGAAAGAAAAGTCGACGCAGTGAAACCTCTAGGAGATAGCGGTCATGGGAAGGCCGCTACTTGACAGTTGATGTCTCCTTAATGGCCACTACTAGCCAAGACTCAGAAAAACACCGGTCATGTGAGTGCTTTCTAGACAATTGGGTTTTGAGGGTACAACCAGCTCGGCGTCCTAGTGGGAATCCCAGGCTCGTGGAGACTTACGGAGGCCTTGAAACAAGATCACCTAGTCCGATAGAAGGAATATCCAACGGAGAGGATCACAAGTCCAAGAGAGTGTTTCCATAAGTGCAAAGTGTAACTAATGACATCGTACTGGAATACGTGCCATGTACTTATGAAAGACGTGGAGATGAGAGTGAAATTGTGATAAAACAGCGATCAAATATCATCAATGAAATAAGTCTCATAAGCACATGAACTTTAGCTTTAATACAAGAGTATATGGTTTTGGCATGAAATTAGCATAAGTTTAATGTAAGTATTTAAAACATGTAAAACATGCAATCTATCAAGGATGATGCACAATATAACCATTTATATGAATCCAGGGTCAAAACTAGGAATAAGACCTAATTAACTAGGCTTAACATATGATAAATATGGTATATCTACAATCTGTTTGGAGTTAACAAAGTGCAGACAACAAAAACCAAATAGCGGTCAGGTGAGGACCGCATACAGGTGTTAGCGGTCTATCACAGGGCCTCTAGCTAAATATGACAGTCTTATAGAGACCGTTCCTGGTCTGCTATAAATAGAAATTAGAACCGAAGTATAGGCTTAATCTTAGAGCAATAAACGCATGGAAAACACCCTAATCAGGTAGGTAAGACATGACAGATCAAATCTACATCATGGGGATGCATGGGTTACATGGATTAAACCAAAATTATCATCTTTTCTATTAAGGATAGAAACCATGCATGCAGGAATAACCTTGATGTGCAGTGATAGTAAAACATGAAATACTGCATGTATAAAGCATGAAATCACAAGGAAATAGGGGGCAATTACTCCGAACTTAATGTTTAAGCCTTTTCATGAGATAACCTACATTTGATTCAATCCCTAGACTTCAAATTTTTGACTGGAAGTCGGTGCAGGCTCTGGCGCGTCCTGCGTCAAACTAGCAACTTCATGACTTTCTAACTCTTCAACCCTTTGACCTAAATTCATGAAATTTGGAGGGTAGGTAGATAATATAAAGGTTAATAAATTATTCTATAGGATGAACTTCTAAATACCTCGATTAGGGCTCCCAATCTCTAGATCTTCCTTAGACCGGCATGCTGGTTCCTGAGTGCCTTGCAGAGGAACAGCAACTTCGGGGGCTCCGAACTCTCTGGATGCTTGACCTCCTAGCATGAAATTTGGAAGGATTTTATTTAATACTAGAAGGAACATAATGTTCTAAATAACCAACCTGAAATAATGTCTCCTTACCGTCGAACAATGTGAGCCAAAAGTAAGGTTCGCGCAGGTCGAATCTAAGCTCTATTTATAGAGTTTACTAGGGTTTGAGGGATTAGATCAATCTAGGAGTCCTAATTAGGGGTAGGATCGATCTCCAAGAGTCCTAGACATGTTTACATGTCTACACACTTCGATCGATGGGGATTAGGATGCCAAAGATCCAGGCTTTCTACGTTTCTTCCACTCACGGAATCAGAAGGAAGTAGCGGTCATGTCTGGACCGCTTTCATGTGGTGGCGGTCTTACGATAGACTGTCATTTGGAATTTATTCCAAAATTTTTAAATTTTCTTAATATCCCATATTTATCCCATTAATTGGCCTATTTATCCTATTTTAAATCCACAAATTTCCCAAATTACGGTTCTAGTAATGGGCTTGGGTCAAAAGGCCATAGAATTGGGTCTTTGGGCCTATTTAAATTTAGCTTAGTCCTTTGGTTATTATAGGGCCTTTAAATTGATTTAATTAACCGTTAAAGCACTTTAGTAGCCCATTAGGCCTTTTTAAATGCTTAATAATCATATTTAATCCCAGAAAATTCCTACAAAATTCCCAGGCATAATAGAATGAGAGGAAGAGGACACTCTAGACTGACCTAGACTCTGACTCGATTCTACCCTACTATGTACAAGGGGAACCTGTGAGAGAGGATTCAATGTGGAAAGTCTCGGCCCTAGGCCGAGAGATCCATGCTCCAAGAAGGAGGTTTCTTCAACGGTGCACTCACAGGCCCACATTTGAGAATTGGCATTTTTTTTTGGTGGTCGTTGCTAAGCGTGCAGATGGCATGGGCTGGTTTCTCCACAGCTGGATAAGTAAGGAGTGGAGGGATGGGCGGAGGAAACAAAAATGGAATGAAGCAGACAGGGGTCAGCCTATCTAAAGCTAGGAAAGTGCCTATGGGCGAGGCATCATCAGGAGGTTTATCAAGGTGAAATAGAGAAAGAAGCCTGAAGTCATCTTCGAGCGAGTGATCTGGGGGAACTTTTTTTTTGAGGGCTTTGTGACTTTCACTCAGCTCACACCAAGTCCATGGCTGTATCGGGCCTTTGAGAAAGCAGTCATAGACTAAACCCCTAACCTGAGTGGTTTTGGATGCCTTTTCAGTTGAATAACCTAAGCATGTGCGACCTTTAGAGACTTTGAGCCTCGTCCTGCGAGTGGGGCCTTGCTCGTGCTGGCCTAGACCTCTTCCCATTGTTAAACCCATTCTTGCCATCATCTCCCATCCTTTCCCGAATGGGATGTTGGAGTGAGTGATTGGTCGAGGAAGAACGGAGGCATTTGATTGACATAAGGTGGAGGGCCCAACGGCGCCTACTATGGAGAGGATGGGTTTCTTTCCCTTCTCTGGAATGGTCATGAAGGGGATCTATTCGGAGGTAATGGCTTTGAGAGTTTCCACTAATGGGATACTCTTGATTTTGATCACCCTACTGTTGACACCCATTTTATCCTGCATGTTGAGTCATTTCTCTTATTCGTCATTTCGATGTCCCGAATTACCCATTATTTTGGAGCCTTCTTTGGATGGATTTCGAGCCCATTTCATTATTCCCTAACCTTTGGACTTCGGAGATCATAATTTCTTAGAGCCCTAGAGCTTATTTTATCTACTTCCGGCCTTCCAAGTTGACTTACGGCCCATTTAGGTCGACTTTCCATCAAGCATTCGGCTACTTTTATTGTGCAGTCTTGAAAACGGCCCTTTTACATCCCCATACATTCCTCTATTCAAAATGTTTACTTCACCAAAGTTGTTTGACCTTCAAAGCTCTACAATTTCTTCTTCTACGCCATTGGTCGGTTCTACACCAATTTCAAGTTATTCACATTTTCCTGGCTGGCTGTGCTGTTCACCTGCGTCCCAGAATTTTCTCTCTATATTCTCACCCCTTTTCTCCCTATTCCTCTCGTTTTCTCATCTTGCCCTCTTCATAAAAGTTGTTCATCTTTTTGTCATCTACAATTGCTTCTTCTACAACTTTTGCTAGTTCTGCACCGTTTGAGAGATATGCTCTGATTTATAAAGTTGCACGTAGTCTACCTTTTTTATCTTCCCCATCAGCCAAGCGGTCATTTGGTAGACCGCTAGGCCATAAGAAATGGTCATCACTAGACCGTTTGGCCCCAAACTTGCCCAAAATCATATTGTTTCACCCCAAGAGCCTTGCGGTCACCCCCTTGACCGTTTGCCATAGCCTTGCGGTCCTTCCTAGACCGTTTAGCTCCGTATGCGGCCGTACGATAGACCGTTTGCCAGACAGAGAGTCCTAAACTTCCTGAACTCTGATTTCTTCACCGTGGGACTCTTAGAAAACCTTGTTTAATCTATTTTCTCTGAGAAGAAGCTTCCTGATTGACTATAATTGATCCATGACTCTTATTCCCACTCTTATCCATGAGATTTATCAATCTAGAGCCTTATTTTGGGTGTTCGTCTCAAATTTAAACTTAAGGGCTTTTCTACTCCTATAAATAGATGCCCAGTTCGCAGTTGCAAAGCAGGGCTCTTTCTGGACGTGGGGCGAAGCCATGCTGCATCTCCAACTCACAACTTCAACCCCATCTTGAAGAGGGAAGTATTAGCTTTCCATTCCATCTTCTTGGGCTTAATTTGTTTGTCTATTCTCTTAGTTCTCCTCTCCTCAATTTCACAAATCATCACTATTTTCTACACTCTCTGCTACACCTACACTTTTGAACATTTTGCATCAACGATTTCTCCCTATTCTTTGCATCTTAACTCATGATTTCAACTCTCATGCATCCACAACACACACACTTGTCTTTTGCACCCTTCCACAGGGGTTAAAAACCTCTCCCGAGTGAGTTTGCCCTTAATTTCTTCCCTTATTTTATCACTGCAGGATTGATACTACACTTCATGGATCTAATTAGTTTTTTCTCTTGTGTGTTGTATTTGTTTTGTAAGAGAGCATGAATAGAACGTGAGGCCCTCTTCCTCTAGCCAGCTGGAAGGAGAGGAGGTTGATCCCACATTATTCCCCACACCCCTCATCAAGCACGATCAAGCCTTCATCCTTTTCCAAGGAACACGGTGTCGTTGCACTCTTTTCTCCATCCTTTTGGCGTTGTTAACTCTTGGAGGTGATCACGGTCAGTTTTCCTATTTATTCATCGCCCCTTTGTTCATTATCTTCCATGCTTGTTCATGCTCATCTGATACATGCATAGTTTGAGGCGGAGTAAAAGGGGTAGATAGTTTATCAACAATCTAGTTTTTTGGCGATCACGGTTGGACAGCTAGTGCCCGTCACGTTTGTTTTCATGCTCTTTTGTAAGTTGGGTGTGTGCATGTGCATGTTTAGATAGCTTTCCCTTCATTTTCCCACTGTTCTGGGCGTTTTCAGGTCTGTCCGAGCCTTGCGTTCGCCTCCAAGACCGCTAGGCACCCCAAGCCATCATCACAAGACCGCCAGGGCCTTTTTGGTAGCCAAACGGTCGTTTGGTAGACCGCAAGGGACAAGAAACGGTCATTTGGTAGACAACTTCTAGATTCTGGCAGTTCTGCGCGTGTGCTCACAGGGCCCTGTTCGTTGATGAATAACTTTCGTTCTTGGAGTCCGATTGTGCTGATTTTTATTCCTTTGGATAGCCCTTTGTATTGTCTTTCCATCCATATACTATTTGCATTATTTGGGTTACATTTGCATTGTTTAACATTGTCATCATTTTTAAGTTTTCTGCATAAAGTCTGTAGGTAAGCATAGGGACAGGTTCACAGGTACGTCTTTGCTTAATGATTTGATTGCCTTCCCAAGGTCGAATTGCCTTATTCTTGGGCCCATTGGATAGTCCTTTATATTGTCTTTCCATTTATATCTTGTTTGCATCATTTGGGTCACATTTGCATAATTAAAAAGTGTCTCCATTTTTGCATTTTGTGCATACGGTCTGCGCATAGGTTCATAGGGGTAACTTTCTTAGACGATTTGATTGACCTCTCGGGGTCGGATTGCCTTATTTTTGGGCCCATTGTGTAGACCTTTGTATTTCCCTTCCATCCATATATTATTTGTATTATTTGAGTCACATTTGCATAGTTAAATATTATCATCATTTTCGCATTTTATGCATAAAATTTGCATGCATGTTCAGGGGCAGACTCACAGGTACGCTTTACATTGGTGATTTCATTCCCTCCCGGGTTCTGTTTGTGCTTGTTTCCAATCCTACATTGCTGTCCTTTGTATTAGCTTCAGTTTCATATATGATTTGCATGCATTTGATCATGTTAGCAAGGTTTAATCTTGTCTTGATTTTCTAGTTTTAGGCTAGAATTTACATGCACTCCGGTGCACATAGGGCCATGCATTGCATCTCATAGTTGCATTCCCCCTTGGTAAGTGGTCCTCTCGCCTCCATATTCCTTGGGGTCGACTAGGTGATTTTATCTGAGACCTCCGTATGTCCCCGTGAGCCGTGGATTCTCACACGGACGTCGGGCCAGTTGTACCTTTCCACCCCTTAGGCTTGCATTTGCATAAGTGTGAGAGAATTAACCTTAGTCAACCCAAAGTTTGGACCTTATTCCCATAGGATTCCTATCTTGAGGGAATTATGTTTAACTCACATCATTAAAAGGTCTATTCAAATTTCTAAAATATTTCCCATCATATCAACTTGTTTGACTTGGATGAAAACTCTCACATTTCATTGTTTGTGTTGTTTGGGCTTATCCAAGCCCATTAGTGGTGTTTGTGTTACATTTCCATCATCATCCACATGTTTTGTTGTTGATAGGCCCACTTAGGACTGTCCATTTGGTGTGTCCATTGTCTAGTCCATTGTCCAGTCCCATTCTCCCTTGGTCTTTGCATTAGTGGGTCAGCCCCCTCTTGTCCTCAAGCCCATTAAGCCCTTGCTTCCCCACCTGTATTCTCCTTGATATCCTTGTATTAAGTCTCCACTTGCCCTCATGGAGTGTCATTCCAACCCCTAGTATCATCCTTCTTCCCAATCTCCTTCTATTCCCGCGCAGAATCCTCTTCTCACGCGGGCCCATCTTCCCGTGGTCCTTCTGATCTATCCGAGGAACAGGCTAATCTCATGACCCACTTATCAAGCCTTGTTCGCCAAATGGACCCGGCCTAGGCCAAACGTCTCATTGTATCTCATCTTCATGGGCCTTATTCTCTTAATGGTCTTTCTTCTCTCATTAATGGGTCTCATCATCTTAACGGGCCCCATTCTCCTAATGGGCCTTATTTTTCAAATGGGCCTTATTCTTCTTCTCCTTATGCTGCCGGCCCAATGGATCCTTATGCTCATGCTTCTTCCAGGCCCACATATCCTTCCACTCCCGAAATGGGCCCTTCTTCTTCTCAGCCCGGATCCCCTCATCCAGCCTATTATCATCCTGGTTCATATTCACAACCTCTTGCTCAGGTTGGCCCACTTTATTCTCGATCTCTCCCTACTCAGGAGATGATCGCTCAAACCCAACACCAGCTTGATGAGCTTTAACACCGAATTGATCCCAAAACCTCCTTGAGTGTCCCGCTTGCATTTCAAAATCTTCGGCTTCCGCCACCATCGTAAATTCCCGCATATCGCTGTTATGGTGGAGTTGGTGATCCGTATGTGCACTTGAAGGAGTTTATTTATGAGTCGACCCAATTTTGACATGACCAATGTTTGATGGCTTATCTATTCGATCTGTCATTGGAAGGCCCGGTTCGGGATTGGTTCTTTTCTCTTCCGCAAGAGAAGGTTGTGAACTTTCATGTTGTCCAAGATAGATTCATTCAGTAGTTTCAAGACCTGGTTGGGCCCATGAGAAGATGAAGCCTGAAGAGGAGTTCTGCACCTTTTCTAACCGCTGGCGTCGCCTCACCGCACAAGTCCCGGAGCACATTCCAGAGTAGGAGCTGATCAAGATGTTGATTTCTAATGCAATGCCCGAGTACCGCTTGATCTTAGCCCTCAATGACATCACCTCCTGGCAATAATTCTATAGTCCAGCCCGCTTCATTCGCCAACAAATCTACGATTCCCTTGACCCCGAGTCTTCTCCGCATCCTACGCCCACTTACACCTCACCATCTACATCTACCCCTACATATCAACCTTCCACATATCAACCCTCCATGAGTCAACCTTCCACTTATATCGCGCCCACCATGAGTCAGCCTTACATCACATCCACCTCCATAAGTCAACCCCCTACGAGTCATCCCTCCACCCCCTCGTATCCACATTCATCTCCTCCTATCAAGGGAACATCATACCGTGATCAAGTGGATGTCGTCCACTACATACATACCCACTCCGCTCCATATACGCCTCCATCTAGTCCCTCCACTAGTCGCCACGCGTCCTTGCCTATGCAACCCCCACAACCATCTTCATTACCTTCCCATGTCCCTCGGCATCCACCTTACCCCAAGCGGGCTCCTCACTATCCTCCATTGCCGGAGTGTTTCACCGACATCTTCCGGGCTTTGATGGCTACTCACGCGTTGCAGCTCCCTCCGATTGTGCCTTGCCGACCCGCGGTGGGGAATATGCTACAAGTCAGTGATTATCATCGCCAACAGGGGCATTTGGTTAAGGATTGCCCCGAGTTCTGGGAGTTTGTTTACGACCTAGAAGATAAGAAAAGGATCGATTGGGCCGTGATTCGTAAGGTTGTTCTACATCTTCGCAGTAAGCAACAGCAGCAGTAGGCGCCGCTCAGGCAGTCGTCTCCATCACTACAAGGCCAGGGGCAGCCCTATGATTCTTCATCTGGCGTTGCGCTCGCTCCGTCATCTATTCCATCACCCGTTCCCTCACCGAGGACATCGCCTACCCTATCATCTCCACCTATTCCATCACCTACCTCATTACCTTCACCATCTCCTACTCCGTCTTCATTGCCTTCACAAACCCAAGCCCTTGCGCAGGCTAGTGCTCCCACTTCCTCCACTTCTTCTACCACTACTTCCACTACCAACGCCGCCCGACGCGTCATGTCAATACGTCAACGATGGGTGCCACGGCCTTCCCCATTGCCCTCTTCACCACTGCCATCTCCACCACCAGTGCCTTCATCACCATCACCATCCTCTCCTCCAACTTCCTCGCCGCCCGAGCCTGAGCAAGCCACACCTTCACCTTTGCCTTTGCCGCCTACACCCGAACCTATCATTGCCACATTACCTTTACCGCCACTTGACACCACCATTCCTGTTGGAGCCTCCGTGCCTTTCGAGCCTTCACCTCCGTCATCCAAACATGTTACCTCCACTTTTCCATCCACTCCCACCCCACGGAGCGGGTGTGCACTGCCTATGGTGCCCCTCGGGTCTGGTCCCCAGGGAGACAATGAGTCAAGTTAGGATGATTCTATGTTGGTTCTGCATTTCAAGATTCAGGATTTTATCTGTCGCATGCCAATCTGCGTCTTGGTCCTTGGCTATTTTGGGGATGATGTGCTTGTACTCCCGATGACGGTTGCCAAGAAGAGTTCCCTCGCACTGATGCTAGCTTCTTCAAGAGCGAGACCGGTGGCAATATCATTGCTCGCCGGAAAGTTCACCATTGATGCTGTTATCACATCTCGCTCGATTGATGTTCAGTTCACTGGCCAAGAAGGGCTCTCCACTCGAGTTGTGCTAACTCATACGGCCGACAAGAGTTTGATGAATTCCATGTTCAAGGGGCAATTGGATGTATTCTCAAGATTTTCCAAGGACATTCGACACTTGTTATGATATCTTCCTCGGTTTGATGGTATGTCGGCCACGTCAACGCCGCGCATTACTCTCCCTCAGTTTCGTCTTGCCCTTCTGATAAGGGAGTTATGCTTCATGCCCGATTGTCGAGTGGAGATGTTGAATCTCATGCTGCTAGTGCCAAGTGACAAAACTCCATGATTTTTTGATATTTATTCATTTGAGGAGTTTTATGTTCAAGAATGTCCGCCTATGGTTAGCACGGGATGTCTAGGGGCAACCGCCCCAATGAAGCATCATGTTCATGATCGGGCCATGCCATCCGCCAAATGGGCTCGTTATTTGAGAAGATGTTGTAAGATAAGAAGGCTGAAGGTCCAAGTCCGCGCCAGGCAGGTCCAGTACAAGAAAATTTCTACCAAGAAGAGGCGGTGGCGCAAGTTTAAGGGCCGTCAGTTGTGCACTCGGGGGTTCACTTCTCCTCCTTCTTCTTCATTTCATTCATCATCTTTTCTCCTGCTTACTTCCCACCCTTGGGTGGTGTATCTCCCCTCTTCTAGCTCTGTCTCCACGATCCTCTCATTCCCTCTCGGGTCCGCGAACCCCCACTCCTCATCCTTTCCTCTGAGGCCTCTAGTTTTTCCACATGTTGGCTGTTCTAGGCCTCAGATTATGTCCTCTTCCCATCCTGATCTAGGGATTTCTTCTTCTGATCCTTCTCCTCCGGTATCTCCGGGTTCTGTCTCTAATTTTCCTTCCCCGCCCCTGTCGGGTGGTCCTCATTCTCTTTCCCCAACTCTGTCGGGTGATTCTAATTCTCCTTCCCCGACCATGTCGGGTGATTCCCATTCCCCTTCTCCGATCACGTCGGATGATTTTCCTTCTCATCTTTCTACTCACTCCTCTTCACCCTTTCGGGGGTGTTGCCCTTTTTCATGCTACTTTCGAGGCTTTAGTCCGCCTTGATTTCAATCAATCCCTATTTATTCTATATCGGGTTCCTTGTTATCAGGGTCTCTGCATCCTAACGAGAGAGCTCTAGCCCTCGTCTCTCTTCCTTTTTATCCTTCTTCGTCCAGTTTGATGTCCACCGCTCCTCCATGATGAAGAATCTCGATCCTTGTTATCCTTTCCTTTTCATGTCAAGCAAGGCATACAAAAGCTCGTGCTACGCGAAGCTCGCTGATAAAGATTGCTTCAGGATGTTACTTTCACATTGTGGATTTGCAAGGTATCTTTATTTTGTGCAAGAAACGTGCTTTCATTTCCATTATTTCTATTATTTTTGTGCATGGTTATAATGTTAATTCCTTAACATGATTTAGTGGCTTTAGGAGTCTTTGTTTAATTAGATCTTAACTTTGTGTCAAATAAAAAAGTTCGCTTCTGCAGCATCTCGGACTGGTGATAGCTCCATGCTGGGAGTCTAGTTTCTTTCCCCGATTGTTGAGGGTGATCTTGAGCATGGGTTTTTCACACACTTCACGGTGAGCTATAGCCGATCTCTCTAGATTAACATCGTTGCTACTTTGGCCATACCATGGGTATGCACGAAGGCCTTTTCTTTTCTCTGCTCGGCCAAGTGCAGGGGCAAGAGATGGATGGATGAGATGACCAACCTAGGCGCTCCCCAATACAGGAAAGGTCTCAAATAGGGGTAGTCTTAGAAAAAGAAATGAATGAAAAATACCATGAAAAATACCCTTGATCCTAGTAACCGGGCCTGCTTCTCCTAAGATAAGAGATGATGTTCACGTAAAACGGTGAAGGGTAGTACAGCATCATGTGTGTATCAAATCAAAAGTGGGCTTTATTTCAATATCTGGCCGATAAGGGCTATGTCAAAATCATATATGAAAATCAATGTAAAATTATAAAAATCAAAGACACAAAGTCCCGGCGTAACAGACTATATCTTTGAGGGGTAGTGCCCTGGAAGGAATTCAAGTCCGGATATCTCCCATCCTGTATTAAGCTTATCCCCATTGTTCTTCTACTTCTCCCTCTTAGGCTGGGTTGTATCCTGGGTATGGCCTTAGTAGGGACACAGTTCTTTAGAGACGGTTGGTTATGGTGAGCCACTCTCAAATACACGCCTTGCTCAAGAGAAATCTTTAATGAAAGGGGGAGGAACGACGACCCCTAGCCAATAGTTTAAGCCCGTCTCTGGGTGCTGCAGATAGCTTTATTCAAAATTCTAAAAAAAATATTCTCAGAATTCTAAAAAATCAAATATTGTCAAAATTTTAAAAAAATTAAATATTGTCAAAATTCCAAAAAATCAAATATTTTCAAAATTCCAAAAAAATTAAATACTTCAAAATTCCAAAAAAAACAAATACTTCAAAATTTCAAAAAAATCAGATATGTCAAAAACCTAAAAAAATCAAATATTTCAAAAATCTAGAAAAATCAAATATTGTTAAAAATCCAAAAAAAATCAAAAAATTACAAAAATCCAAAAAATGTGTCTTTTGTTTTCTTTTTCATGCATTTGTATTTGTTTTAAGGACAGATACGTAATCCGTTTGTTAAGTGTGTAGGTTGCAGGTGCTTCAAGTTTCCTTGCTCTATCTCTCGTTTTGCCTCCTGTTCACGACTTCTGATCTGTTCTCTCTTCTTCAATCTATATCTCTCAATCTGTTCTGAAGCTCATGTCCTTCTCAGCTCTCGCTTCATCTCATCATGTCTTTATGAGAGGGCTTTACCTCACGATTATGAATCTGGCGGTTCTGCTTCATCTAATCTTGGGCTTTGATTGAAGAGCGTGTTGTCATGTCTTATGTCCCGCCGTGTCCTTGTCACACGTGTTGTCTTGTCCCACCGTGTCCCACGCACGCCTATTGTTTGTTCTTGTGATGTTTTGCTTCATTCATCTTTGTTATGCTATGTTTCGTTCATCTTCACTTATTATGATATGATTCATTATTATGTTATCTTCATTCACGTGCTTGTTTTGTTTGTTGTTGTCTTATATCAGAAAATCTAAAAAAATGTCGTTTCGCTTGGTAGGTAAGTCAGGTATGACACTCTATCCCAGCTCCCTATTGCATTACTATATGGTATCTACATTATTATAGCCTCTCAAGGATCGGCTGGTTGCCCGTGTCTTCTGGGATCTGATGTTCCCCTTTAAAAAAATTGATGATGATCTAGGAGCATACGGTTAATCGTTGGATAAGCTGTTAGTTTGAGTCGGGTGGGGGACGATGGATTCTGTCTCGCACGCCGTGGTTACAAGAAGACTCTTGACCCCGTCTTGGCTCGGTCTAGCAATAGTATCCTTGAATACTTTCTATTTTTTCATTCTTTACATTCGTTTTGATGATTTCTTTATTTTAGCCCACCATGCATCATGTCATTTTTGAGCATTCACGCCTCATGATTCTTTCAAAGGTTTCTCCTCAGCAATGGTTGATTGCACTTCAATTCTCTTGCGTAAGAGATCCTCATTCCACTCTGAATTTGATCATTTTCTCTGGTTTTACCGCTCGGTCTGGTTGGCCAGCGTGATTCCTGTCTGGATTTTATCTTAATTTCAATTCTCCTTTTCCAACTCTTATGCTGTGTTTCCTTCCGATCCCCTCATTATCCGTGGATTGTGTACCTGATGAGGTTGGTCATGTTTCCTTTCCTTTGCTCCCTTAGTTTAGTTCTCCAGGCATGTCCCATCCACGTCATCCATTCCAGGAGGTTAGTTCGGCATTTTCGGGAGAATTCTTATCGCTTGTTGGTTGTGACAGGTGTCTTTTGCCTTGATGCCTGCTTATCAGTTCTCTCTGCTTCATTTCCGCTTCATCTCCATTTCACGTCGCTGTCGCTTTCGCTCCATCTCCTTTCCATTTCACCTCCGCATCATTTTCGCTCGTTCCCTTGCAAAGCGGACATCAAGGAGGGGCATCTATTGACACCCGTTTTAGCCTGCAAGTTGAGTCATTTCTCTTATTCGTCATTTTGATGTCCCGAATTACCCATTATTTTGGAGCCTTATTTGGATCGATTTCGAGCCCATTTCATTATTCCCTAACCTTTGGACTTCAGAGATCATGATTTCTTAGAGTCCTGGAGCTTATTTTATCAACTTTCGGCCTTCCAAGTTGACTTACGGCCCATTTAGGTCGACTTTTCATCAAGCATTCGGCTCCTTTTGTTGCGCAGTCTTGAAAATGGCCCTTTTTCATCCCCATCCGTTCCTCTATTAAAAATGTGCACTTCACCAAAGTTGTTCGACCTTCAAAGCTCTACAATTTCTTCTTCTACGCCATTGGCCGGTTTTACACCAATTTCAAGTTATTCATATTTTTCTGGCTGGCTGTGCTGTTCACCTGCGTCCCAGAATTTTCTCCCTCTATACTCGCCCCATTTTCTCCCTATTCCTCTCATTTTCTCATCTTTCTCTCTTCATGAACGGTGTTCATCTTTCTGTCATCTATAATTGCTTCTTCTACGACTTTTGCTATTTCTGCACCGTTTGAGAGATATGCTATGATTTATAAAGTTACACGTAGTCTACCTTTTTTTTCTTCCCCATCAGCCAAGCGGTCATTTGGTAGACCGCTAGGCCATAAGAAATGGTCATCACTAGACCGTTTGGCTCCAAACTTGCCCGAAATCGTTTCGTTTCACCCTAGGAGCCTTGCGATCACCCCCTTGACCGTTTGCCATAGCCTTGCGGTCCTTCCTAGACCGTTTGGCTCCGTATGCGGCCGTACGATAGACCGTTTGCCAGACAGAGAGTCCTAAACTTCCTGAACTCTGATTTCTTCGCCGTGGGACTCTTAGAAAACCTTGTTTGATCTATTTTCTCCAAGAAGAAGCTTCCTGATTGACTCTAATTGATCCAGGACTCTTATTCCCACTATTATCCATGAGATTTATCAATCTAGAGGCTTATTTTGGGTGTTCATCTCGGATTTAAACTCAAGGGCTTTTCTACTCCTATAAATAGATGCCCAGTTCGCAGTTGCAAAGCAGGGCTCTTTCTGGACGTGGGGCGAAGCCATGCTGCATCTCCAACTCACAACTTCAACCCCATCTTGAAGAGGGAAGTATTAGCTTTCCATTCCATCTTTCTGGGCTTAATTTGGTTGTCTATTCTCTTAGTTCTCCTCTCCTCAATTTCACAAATCATCATAGTTTTCTGCACTCTCTGCTACACCTGCACTTTTGCACATTTTGCAGCAACGATTTCTCCCTATTCTTTGCATCTTAACTCGTGATTTCAACTCTCATGCATCCACAACACACACACCTATCTTTTGCACCCTTCCACAGGGGTTAAAAACCTCCCACGGGTAAGTTTGCCCTCAATTTCTACCCTTATTTTATCACTATGGGATTGATACTACACTTAATGGATCTAATGGGTTTTTTCTCTTGTGTGTTGTCTTTATTTTGCAGGAGAGCATGAATAGAACGTGAGGCCCTCTTCCTCTAGTCGGCTGGAAGGAGAGGAGGTTTATCCCACATTATTCGCCGCACCCCTCGATTGCATCCCTAAGGTTTTGATGAGGTCAAACACCATAAGTCCATCATCATTAGTCAAACATCATAGGTCAACCAAAAGTCAACGTGTTTGCATAAAGTTTGTGCACATAACTTTTTACTAAATAACCTGTGTGCATGAACTTCACACTACATTGTGATTATATAGAGTCAACGCCAGTTGAATCATGCATATCTAGGGTCGGTGCTAGTTGTGGTTTCATACAGCTAAGGTCGGTGCTAGTTGCATCCTCACATAGCTAAGGTCGATGCTAGCATCCCACATATTGCATTCAGGGTCGGTGCTAGTTGTGGTTTCACATAGCTAAGGTCGATGCTAGCATTCTACATATTGCATTCAGGGTCGGTGCTAGTTGTGGTTTCACATAGCTAAGGTCGATGCTAGCATCCCACATATTGCATTCAGGGTCGGTGCTAGTTATGGTTTCACATAGCTAAGGTTGATGCTAGCATCTCACATATTGCATTTAGGGTCGGTGCTAGTTGCACCTTCTGCAGACAAAGTCTGTGCACATTTTGATATGTGCACATTTGAAGTTGGTGCATACCATGTTCATTCATGCTCTAAGGTCGGTGCATATAGGCCATCCTGCATATCCAAGGTCGGTGCTAGCTACATTTCACGCATACCCAAGGTCGACGCTAGCACAATGTGTAGTACATATAGGGTCGGTGCTAGTTCTGCTAAGGTCAATGCTAGCACGATGAAGCCGATGCTAGTATAGCATGTATTGCATATGAGGTTAGTGCAAGTTTTTTTTTTTGTGGTAAGTAATATGGTATTTGTATTAAAGGACAAAGAACTGTACATCAGAATTCTGCCAAGTAGATGGAAAAGCTAAGGACCACATAGGTTGTGGACTCAAAGCTTAATGAGGAATAAGTAGAAATCTATTAAAAATTCTTTTTTCCCTTGTTGTTAGCCTCTTTTGCCTTTACATTTCCATGCATCATCTTGCATCTTCAATAATATTGATGAGAAGACTTGTTTTAGAGCTAGTACAATCCTCAAAAATTCTCATACACCTTTCTTTCCAGATTTTCCATATTGCTATTCGGAGAAGAATTCGGACCAATTTTAGCAGTTGATCTGAATTCTGGAATTGGACCTGCAACTGGTTCAGTTCTTGGTGCAAGTTCCTATAGTACTGTGCATACGGTCAGTGCAACTTTTCACACCATGCAGACAAAGGTTAGTGCTTGTCTTGTTTATTCATGCATAAAGGTCAGTGCATATTTTTCTCTTAATGCATATACAAGCTCAGTGCATATGCATGCATATAGGAGACCAAAGTCGGTGCACGTTTCTGTAGAAACACATCTAAGGCCTGTGCATCTTCTCTAAATTGGCATGCAAGGGTCAATGCATGTTTTCATCCTGAATAAAGTAAAGTCTGTGCACCTTTATGACTGATGTTTACTAAGCGATTGATGAAACGTCTTTCTTCTAAACTTACAGGATTAAAGCATCACGTGAGGTCGAACTAAGAACATGCACGTGTTCCAAGAATGGCGTGATGCTGGCACATGGACCCAAGGAGTGAATGATGGGGACGTGATCCTAAGCACTTTATCAGAGGAACATTCTGAAGTCCCGCGATCAATGACACCCAAGAGGGGGGTGAATTGGGTGTTTACCAATTTTATGAAAACTTTTGGCCTTTTTGAAATATGTGATAGAATGCTAGTTAAGAGATACAAAACTATTTGAACACAGATTGGATTTATCAAACTTTATGTGATAAGATATAGATTATGCAATATATACGTAGATAAATCCAGAACAATAATTTACACTAACACTCATGTAGAATGGAGGTAGAGGAAATGGATCAAACCACACAATTCAAACCATATTGCACAGCGATTTTTAAGGTGGTTTGGATGCAACGACGGCAATCCTACGTCCACCCCTCACCAAACCCGGTGAGGCTTCACTCGGGGATAAATCCCCAAACGGAGACGACGCTCCAACCACACACGCAGGATGACGCTTGCACACACACACACACACACACACACACACACACACACACACACACACACACACACACACGGAGACAAAGTCTCCAACACGATCTGACAACTAGATCAACAACACAAACACCCGCTGCCACAAGTGCAGCAATCCACACACACGTGACAAAACGGATCTAAACAGACCCACACACACACAAACGTAGATCTAGGAAGATCCACGCACACACGAATCAAATACGACACACACAAACACGACCACGGATCCAACAACGATCCACACACACACAAGTTTTTGCAGTCTATACAAAACACGAACATGAACTTAAAACACAACAAGGCACAGTTTAGAAATCCCTTGATTTGGGTTCCCTTGAATGCATGTTGCGGGGTTGAGAATGGATGAAGAACACTTGCTGCACGGAGTACTGTTCACGGCTACAGTACCCTTCTTCTTCACTTGGACAATCCTTGTATCTCCTTGATGCTTGTGAGCTTGTTCTCTTCCTTTGAGATTGCTGACTTCAACCGGAGCTAGAGTACCTTCAAATGATGCTTGAATGGCTCCTTCTTCCTTGTAGCATCCTTCTTCTTCTTCTCTTTATAGGCTCCTTGGTTGATAGGCTCTCCTTCGATCTCTTCTTGTTGGATGCTTGCTTCTTCAGCTCATAGGAGGATGAAGGCTTCAAGAACGATCTTGGATCTTCAGCTGCTGGATGGAACTTGATTCACGGACTACTGTTCATGCTACAGTAGCACTACTCCTCCTTTTCACTTTGACAGCCTCCTCTTGATCTCCTCTTGAATCCCCTTGGATGGTTAGGGTTTGTGACTCCAAATGAGAGTTTTATAACTCTTGAGTGGCCCTTGGACAAGCCCCAGACCAGATCCACGAATCCTGGTGTAATTGGGGGCAAAAGGATTAAATAAATGGGGTGAAACCCCTCTCCTCGAGCTTGACACAAAAGTCAACAAAAGGGGGCTCGGGGTTGGCGGTCGACCAGAATCATGGGGCGGTCGACCGGAACCTGCTGCAGTCGGAACTTTTAGGCTCTGGCAAAACTGGTCGACCGGCCCTATGGTGGCGGTCAACCAAAACCTGTAAAATGTGGAATTCTTAGGCTCTGGGAAAACTGGTCGACCGGCCAAGGCGTGTAGGTCGACCGGAAAGACCTATACCTGCAAAAATGAAGTGTTAGCTCAAGAAAACATGTCCATAATTCAAGGGCTTCATGTCCATACCAAATCCATGCTTTATGGAATTGAATTCAACTTAGAATATGCTTTGAACATTTATAAATTTTGTTCCGGGGGCGAGGGCGCACGCTGGCCAGAAGGGTTTCATGTTCAATGTGCATGAATGAGATGTATATGAGATACACATGGTGAGATCATTGCTAAACATGAGATACACAAGGTGAGATCGATGGTAAGACAAGGTAAGAGTCTCACCAATGGTCCTTGACAGAAAATGACATATACCACCTGTTTTGGATTGTAAAGGAGCAGAGTTTTAGTTCACTAGGTGACTGCAATGAGTTTGATCCTGCATGGAAGATAGTCAGGGTTAATTGCATGCTTGTTCACATTAAAGAGGTTATGAAATCTCTTGTCTCTTGCAAACCCAACATAAACAGCAAGATGAATGAACACAATCATCAAGAACATGTGTAATCAACCACAGGTTTAGTTATCATCATTAAAGCCATCATTAAGTTTTAGTTATCATCAAAACCATAACTTAACAAACACAACATTCATCAAAACCATAACTCAACACATTCTCGTCCCTACCACGTGGACCAATAGGGTTTCAGTAGGTTTTCTCTGCCACATCCACACGGTGCCCCTGTTCCTATATAAAGGTGCCTTGCCCCACGAAGGAAGGTGTGGAAGCTGCGGCCATTGTTCCCATTCATATTTTCAGAGAGAGAGCTTCCCCCCTAAAGAAGAAGAACGAGTGAGCCTCCCCCAGATCAAGAAACATCATGAGGATCAATTTTAGACTTGAGAGCAGTCACCCGGTGCATCCAGAAATGCTTCATTGAAGCTGCATTCTGTCTTTTCCTTTTTCGTTTTCTGTTTTCTTCTTTGTTCTGTGCTTCAAATTTGGTTTTGGTTCCCTCTGAGTGTTCTTGGAGGAAGGGAGATAGCTTCTCCGGTTGCGAGTTACTTGGGGTCACTCGTGGGTTCCCTCTGGTTCAGAGGAAGGGAGAAAGGGTTCTCCAGCGTCTGGACTTGTGGTTTGCAAGCCCAGGGTGCAGGTTCTATGGATGCAGGACTTGGGTTGAGGGATTTGTCTCCCTCTGGGAAAGCTGTAAGGCAGCGTTCTGTCGCAGACTGAGTCTGCTTCTTTTCTAGCCAACAATAGTGGAAACCTCGTTCAGTGTGAACGAGGGGTGGACGTAGATTGTGGTTTGTAATCAAACCACCTAAAAATCTCCTTGTCTCCCTGTGCGATTGTTGCCTTGCTCTATGTGCGATTTCTGATCTTCTGTTGGTTGAGGTTGTTGTTTACATTGCTTTCCTAGACATATCATCTGCTCGATCATTTGCTTGTACATCACTGATGGCCTTTTGGGTTTACCATTTCGTTGTTGAATTCTTCTTCTAACGTGTGCTTAGCATATCCGCATTGCTACTCTAAGCGCATCTACTGAGCTCTTGGATTTATTTTTGAAAATTGGGGTGATCTATTCATCCCCCCTTCTAGATCACTCTCTTATATTTCTATCAATTGGTATCAGAGCAGGTTACCCAACATGTGGTCTAATGACCAGGGTAGACCTGGGTCTAACAATCCTCGCAGCTTCATTGCCGAGGGACATTCGATTAACCGTCATCCTCTTTTTGATGGTATCAATTACCTTTATTGGAAGAACAGGATGGAGGTGTTCTTAAGAGCGAACAGTCACGAACTCTGGAGAGTGATTACTTCAGGACCGTTTGAGCTACCAGGTGAAGAGGATACATGGTCAAGGGAACAGATCAGGCTTTCCACCGTGAACTGGACGGCAATGAACATAATGCACTACGTGGTCCATCCAGAGGAGTATGCTAGGGTATCAGTCTGCAAGACAGCAAAAAAGATGTGGGATGAACTAGAGCTCATGTATGAAGGTACATCCCAGGTCAAGGCTACAAAGGTAAACATGCTGACCTCTAAATATGAACTGTTTAAGATGAATTTGGAGAAAAATTTTTTGAGATGTACGCCAGGCTGTCGTTGATCACGAACAGCCTCAAGGGTCTCAGAAAATAGATCCCAGAAGCGGATCTTGTAAGGAAGATTCTTAGGTCTATGACCCCATTGTGGCATACTAAGATCACAGTTATAGAGGAGTCTAGGGATTTGTCTAAAATGATTGTCACTGAATTAATCAGATCCCTGATGACTTATGAAATCAACTTAAAAGGGAATGTTGAAGAAACAAGTGAGAAGGGCAAGAACATTGCTCTCAAAGTGTCTCGAAGTGTAAGTAGCAGTAGCAGTAGCAGTGAGGAATTTGAAAATTTCTTAGATCTTGACCAAGAGCAGCAAGCCATGCTGACTCGTAGATTCCAACAATTCCTGAGATCAAAGGGTAAGCCATTTAGGAAAGGTAGGGGGCAATCCTCTGGTAGGAATTTTAACTCCAAAGCTAGCAAATACAAGACTACTGACAAGCTTACTTGCTTTCACTGTCATAGCCCCGGTCATATGAAGAGTGACTGTCCAGATCTACCAAAGAAGAATACAGGGGTGCAGAAGAAGAAGAAGCCCAAGGCTATGATCAACACTTGGAGTGATGAGGAGGAAGATGTTGAAGAAGGATCTTCTGAAGAGGAAGAAGAAAGACTGTGTCTGATGGTAGGTGCAGACATTGAGGTAAGCAATCCTTTTGAGACATACACTCTAGATGATTGGGAGGATGCTTATGCTGATTTACTTGATAAGTTTAATTATCAAGCAAAGGATTACAAAATGCTGAAGAAAAAATTGAATAACATGACTGAGGAACAAAACTATCTGAGAAAAGAAAATTACAATCTCCAAGTTGAATGTGAAAAGGCCAATAGGAATCTGCATGAATTTAAAGTAAAACATCAAGAAATCCAGAAGGAAAATGCACTTATTTCTGAGAAATATGAAGCCATAAAAACCGCCAACTCTGAGATACAAAAACACAGTAAAAAGCTTCATAAAGACATTGAAGATAAACAAAACACCTTGGAGAAATTTGTGCAAGGCAAATCCAATCTTGACACCCTGCTATGTGTAAGAGTGAATTTCAACAAGGAAGGATTGGGATACAATGCCACAGATAAAAGGCCTTTTGAGTTTAAAACCACAACCTTTTGTCCAGAAAAGGGAAAGGAGAAGCTGGACACCCCATCCAGCTCAAACACGAAATCCAAAAAATCCGTTGGAACAAACTTCACTCCACCAAAAGTCATCAACAAAAACTTTTATGCTAAGCCTACAATGCATCAGAGTAGCAAGACTACTCCCTCAAGGAATTCTGGTGTCTTCAACTCTGTCCATTATAGTAGAATGCGTCGAGGCAACAATCCAAAGGCCTCAACACAGTGGAATCAACACAAACCACCTTTTCATAAATGGAACTGGAATTATTATACTCAAAATTGGGTTCATCCTAAACCTTCACAGAGGTATCCCTATCAGAAAAGGTTCTGGAAAAGTCCACAGAGAAAAAATTACAATTGGAACAACTCATACTACATTAAGAACAAAATTCATCAAAACCCAATGACCAGAGCCAATAAAACCTTCCATGCTGAAGACAAAAATGTAATACACAAGAAAGGAACCAGACAGATCTGGATTCCTAAGACTATTCTTGAAGGAATGAGCAACTTGTTTAGACCCAACCTTTCTTGGGTTCCAAAATCTCTCTCTGTCTGATTTGATTGCAGGTTGGTCTGGTAGCCGAGCATAATAGATGGTACCTGGATAGCGGCTACTCCAGGCATATGACAGGTGACCAGACAAAATTTAGCAATCTGGAAATGAAGATGGGAGGTATGGTCAAGTTTGGAGGTAAGAATAAAGGCAAGATCATAGGAATAGGGACTGTTGGTAAGTTTTCTTCCAATATTATTAAGAAGGTTTTGCTTGTAGAAGGTCTCCAACATAATCTACTTAGCATCAGTCAACTGTGTGATAAGGGTCACAGAGTAGTTTTTGACAATAATGCATGCAAAATCTTTGAAATAAATTCTGACAAAGCCTTGTTTTTAGGATATAGGGTAAATAATGTCTACATTGTAGACCTAAATGAAAATCCTGAATCAAATCTCTGTTTATCTACTGATGTAGATAATAATGCTTACAACTGGCATAGACGATTAGGCCATGCTAGTTACAGTACTTTAAATAAATTGGTGAAATATGATCTAGTTAGAGGTTTACCTAAAATAAAGTTCAACACAAATTCAAAAATCTGTGATGCTAGTTCTCTAGGTAAACAAACCCGGAAGTCATTTAAACTTAGATCTGAGCCTTTATCATCTAGGCCGATGGAATTATTGCATATGGATTTTTTGGTCCCACTAGAACTCTCAGTTTGAATGGGAAAAGGTTTGGTTTCGTTATTGTTGATGATCATTCTAGATTTTCTTGGATTTTCTTCATAGCAAATAAAATTGATGCCTTTCAAAAGTTCAAACTATTTTTCAATAAGGTCAAACAAGAAGGAAAACATAAAATCTGTTCTATACAGTCTGACCGTGGAGGTGAATTCGAAAACTCCACATTTTCAGAATTCTGTGACTGTGAAGGACTAACCCATGGATTTTCTTCTCCTAGGACACCTGAACAGAATGGGATTGTGGAAAGAAGAAATCAAACTATTGTGGAGATGGCCCGGACCATGCTGATCGAAAGTCAATTACCAAGAAAGTTCTGGGCAGAAGTGGCCAACACAACAACTTATACAATAAATAGGGCCATGGTAAGATCGATTCACAAGAAAATCCCTTATGAGCTATTGAAAGGTAAGAAACCAAACTTGGCTCATTTCAAAATTTTCAGTGCTAAATGCTTCATACATTATAATGACAAGAAGAATCTAGATAAGTTTGAAGCAAAAAGTAGCCCGAGAATCTTCTTAGGTTATTCCGAAGTATCAATAGCATATAGGGTTTTCAATGTTTCTGAACAAACAGTTGAGGATTCTGCACATGTTGTTTTTGATGAAACACTTAAGTTGCTAATCTTGAAGATGATGACAGGGAGATCAAACATGATGGAGAATTTCTAGAGGATAAACAAGAAGAGGAGATTCAGCCAAGTGCAGCACCAAATGCTCCAAATCAAGTAAGGCCAGCTGAAGCAGGTGAGTCTTCAACTAATGTCAGATTTCCGAAAGACCACCCTGTTCAAAACATCATAGGAAATTTAAATGATCCCCCTAGGACAAGGTCCTATCTTAGAGATGTAAATAACCAAGACCTAGTTGCATTATTGTCTCAAATTGAACCCAAAACTATAGAGGAAGCCTTAATTGATGAATCTTGGGTTAATGCAATGAATGAGGAACTAGGACAGTTTGAAAGAAACAATGTTTGGAAACTAGTTCCTAAACTTGAAAATGCAACTATCATTGGAACAAAATGGGTCTTTAAGAAAAAAATGAAGGAAGAAGGAATAATTTCTAGGAATAAAGCTAGATTATAGCTAAAGGCTACTACCAGGAGTTTGGTGTTGACTTTGAAGAGACATATGCTCCTGTTGCTAGATTAGAAGCTATAAGAATCCTGTTAGCTTTTGCTTGCTCTAGAAACATCAAACTTCAACAGATGGATGTTAAGAGTGCCTTCTTGAATGGACTCATCAAGGAGGAGGTCTTTGTAGAGCAACCCCCTGGATTTTAATTATCTGCACATCCTAACCATGTTTTCAGGTTGAACAAAGCCCTTTACGGAATTCTTACGTATTATAAAAAATATTGAGTTTTCGAGTAAAGGGTAGCTTCCGCCAGGCGCTTCTCTCTCCCCAGAGGTGTCACGGTGGCTTCGTCCTCCTCCCCCTCCTCCCCTACGGGGGAGGCTGGGGGGAAGCTTTGAGAGGTACTGTTGATGCCTAAAATAAAGATAATAATAATAGCATCAATGAAATAATAATAATAACCCTAAAATACCCTTATAAAATGTCTTATTTCTGTTATCTTGTTTTCAGGAATAAAAGAAGAAAAGAAGAGACATCCGGCTCTAATAGAGAACCACTGAAACGAGACACAAGACCTCGGAAGATACTCGGGACCATCCCCGAATGAGCAAGAAAGAGGCTCAGCCAACAAGATATGTCAGCCGATGAGTCAGCCCTCACAACTGAAGAAATGAACATAAGAAGCCCAAAAGCCCTAAATGGGCCAATACCTGTGGCACCGAGAAGCTGCTGAAGAGGCCCACGGCCACCAAAAGGCGCACCGATAGTGGCCACGTCGAAAGCCCAACAAGGCCCATATGGGGAAGAGGCGCCGAGAAGCCTACTGCTTCCGACTAAGGCGCGCCGGGAGCTGCCATCGACACCACCTGCCGCGCCGGGAGCCTCGTCAAGGGCGTGCCGGTTGCTGTCGGCCGAGAAGTCAGTCAAGGTGCCTATATAAACCCACTCCTTCGATGAAACGAAGGGGGGCGGACAGAAGAGGAGAGAAATCAGAAGAAAAAAGAAAGAAAAGGGAGATATCCAGAGGATAGCCAGAAACCAAAAGAGAAAGAGAGAGCCCGAGGAAAAGGCAATCGAAGAAGCGAAGAGAAGATCTGAAAGGAAAGAAGAAGGAAAGGCTCCAGGTGGGCTGCTCCAGGGAGGGAGAGGAGTCAATGCTCCGCCCTCCCCCATGTTTTCTTCCCTTTTATTTGATGTAATCTAGCGAGTTTTCTTCTCGATTTATCAGATGTAGCCGGACAATCCCGGTTCTACTTTGTACCTCTCTGCTTCTTATATTCCCTTTCATGGTTGATGTAAGTGTGAGACGATGCAATGAAATGGAATCCTGCAATTGTAGTGATGAATATTGGGCAATCGAAGTTCTTCCCCTTTTCGTCCTGTGGATATGTCTTCTATTTGAAATGCATAATAGTTTATACAGTACCGGTTTCAGAATTCTCGTTGGTTCTCTGGAGAGGGATGAGGATAGGACCCCCACCCCCATCTAATGGGTGATTGGGCTCCATTTCCTTCTCATTTCCTGTCTCAATGGCAGATTCTCCGCATATGTTCCAAGTGTTTCCCTCGAGCCCTTCATGTTGTTCAGGAACCCGAGATACCAATCTCTTGGTTCCCTGAACTGCCAGGCTTTGGTGAATGATGATTTCGATCCCTGGGTCCTCCATTCTAAGCCTTGAATGCTTAGGGCCTGGAGTTTCGGTGCTAAAAATCCATCCATCGCCAGTTTTCGACGCCATTGGGTTTGTCCAGGGGATCAGAGACAGTCATCTCTTGATCCCCCAGACGGCTGACGGTAAACAGAGAAAGTTTCTCAGGTCCGGACGATGATCTCTCTTCTGCCTCTGATTTGGTCTCTCGGCTCCCTTGGCATCCCTCTACCAGAGGCATCCATGAGACCACCTCTTACACCCCAGATCCGGTCGCAATCCGAGCCAGAAAACTCAAAATTCCCAAAACAGAGCGCCGCAATCAAGCCCTGAAATCCTTAACCTTTTTACCTTCTCGGCGTGATAATTTCCCCGCCGAGAACTATGCTGCCGAGAGGCCTCCCTCTTCAGCAAACCGACAAAAATCACTTCAAACCCGTTTCAGGGCAAACCTCCCAGCCCACAGGCTCCCGGCGCGGCGAGGAGCGCGCCGAGAAGCCCCACGCCGAGACCCTCTTCAAGCCATTTCCACGTGAACCCCCCCAGCCCTTAGCTTCCCGGCGCCACCTTCCCGGTGCGGTAATGGGCACACCGAGAAGCCCCACGTCGAGACCCCCTTGGCCAACCACTAAAACCCATGCCGAGAGTCCCCCCTTCTTTTTGTCAAGCCGCGCCGAGAGCCTTCTTTGGGCCAATTAAAGCCACGCCGAGACCCCCTCTTTTGGCCGAGTAAGCCCTGGCCGAGAACCCCTCTTTTGGCCGACTAAGCCCATGCCGACAACCCCTTTTGCCAATACAAAATCATGACGAGGGCTCCCTCTTTGGCCAATAGAAAGCCACGCCGAGATCCCTCCTTCGGCCAATGAAACACAGTCAGAGGCCCACTTCTGCACCATCATTTTTAACCTTTCGATCTCCCTACACATCTGCCTAGGGGATGTTCAGAGACCATCATACATGTCCTGAGGAAATACAGTAATGGGGAGGACCTTCCCTACATCTCTCGTTCCTGATCCGGGTTTCTCTGCTACCTTACGAACCCAAAGAGCCATGTTATTATATGCGTTCTGAGGAGTTCAAAGGGAATATTAATCGGGGATAAACATCATTGGGGATAACTCCCCTACATAACCTTACGAGTCAGGGAAGCTCTGCCACTGCATAAGCTTCAATGGCCTCAAAAAGGATATCAAGCTGGTGCTGCAAGCACATACACGGGCTAGGGGTCCCATACCCCCTTTTTTTCTGGCTTTCATCCCGGCACTCCGTGGGTGATCGTCTATCATCCCCTGGCAAATGCTAAGTCTAGGGGAGGTGCTGTCAAAATTCTCCCAGGATGATGAAAGTCAATATTAAGCTGTCCCCGGGACTTTGCACACTGGTGGCGGGGATTCTCTGCACCTTGATCTTCCCGAATGCCCCTTGGAGCCCGATGTTTCTATAAAGCTCAAGCCTAATCCAGTTCAACTTTGAGGCCCGGATCTATTTTTGACCCCGAAGAAACCCTTCCCCTTTTTCCTACAGTAAGCCGATAAAACCCCGGCCCTGTTCATTGGCCATTAAGAGCCCTTTTCAATATAGCCTTCCCGGCGCCAGGCTCCCGGCGCGGTGACGAGCGCGCCGAGAACCTTGGCGCCGAGAGCCTCCCTTGGTCAATAAGACCCACGCCGAGAGCCTCTTCCTCCTCTTTTCAACCAGGCCGAGAACCCCCCTGGCCATCTCCCCTTCGCGCCGAGAAGCTCTCCAGTTGGCGCGCCGGGAACCCTGGCCATTTTGCCTTCGCGCCGGGAACCTATGCACCCTTGAACTGCACCGATAACCTATCCAAATTTTATTACTGGGCCTTCAATCCAAATTTTTGTTCCGGGGGCGGTGCCCCCTTGACCCCCGCGACCTGACCGGGCAGGTCGATCCCCGTGACCTGACCGCGCAGGTCGATCCGCGTGCGAGGGCACAACATTGAGCGTTCGCTCACTTTCCGTCGTCCCGCACCGGGTTCATGAATAACCCCTTTAGCTCGAGAGGGCTCTGCCACTGCATGAGTTCCGCCGGCTTCTACAGGGAATATCAAACATTGCCCCATGGCAGATATGCGGTTCGGGAAGTTCAGCACTTATCTCTTTCAGCTTTCATCTCGGCACTCCGTGGGTGATAGTCTATTTCCCCCTGGGCATAATCCAGATTAAGGGGAAATGCTGTCGAAATATCGATCGATGCTTTGAACCCCCATCATGGCCACGGCCCAGTCTGCCTGTGACTGAAATTTTCCCTTCCCCCTTAAGCCCGGTCTTTGAACCGCTGACTTAACGATATCATCTGTATCTATGGTTGATGTTATTATCTTGCCCGCCTCCCTGGCTCCGATATGAAGTTCCATTTGCGCACATGAATATATGTTTGCCTCTCGAGGCCTCCTATTTTTGGCGTTTAATCAAGGGTTGTCCTTCTTAGGAAGGGCGTAATTAACGTCATAACCTTTATGGTATGACGGACTTCTGGTCCAGACGCGATCACTCACAATCGACTGACCAAGTTAGATCGAGCGCACAATGAAATCGTCACACATGTGACTGGCACGCCAATAAATCAATAAATAAATAAATCAATAAATAAATAAAATAAACTAAATAAAATAAATGTGTCAAACAGGTACATCCGGCACAGACTTCTTTCGCATAAGTGCTGGCTGCTTCCCTGCGGCCTCGGAAGGTTGTTCTGGACATGCGAGAGCCGGCTTTCACAGACGCCGATGAACATGCCGTGTTCTTTTCCAAGGCCGAGATTCAACGCTCAGAGGACCCGTTAAAGTTTGCCATTGTGGCAAAGTGCTCATATGGAAGGTCGAGTTTCACTGAGGTTAAGTCATGTTTGATGCAGCGTTTATCGCTGCAGAATCATTTTGTTTTAAGTTCCCTTAACCCACGGCATGTACTGTTGAGGTTTGAGGCGGAAGACGATTTCATAAAGGTGCTAGTCCGGAAAAGCATGTACATCAAAGGTTTCTTATTCCGTTTCTTTCACTGGACAAGCTCTTTTGATTTTTCTGCTGATCCCTCTCTTATTCCGATGTGGGTAGGATTCCCAGGGTTACCTGTCAATTTTTATAATGAAGATTGTTTTAGATTGATTGCTAGCAACCTTGGCCAAGTATTACGCATTCATGATGCCACCTTAGCATGGACTCAAAAGGCTGAAGCCTTGGTTTGTGTGGATCTCGACATTGCGAAGCAACTTCCTGAAAGAATATGGATTGGTTGTGGCGATAGTGAAGCCGTCCGGCGTGATGATTCTTCAGCAGCATGGCGTGTCGCCAAAATAATGACAGGTTCCTCTAAGCCATGCACATGCAATGGCCTTTGCTGAATGTTCGAGTCCTCACTCGGTAGCGAGATAACCTTGGTTGCTGTATCACCATTCTCAGTTGGAGATACTGAAGAAACAATGGCCAAGTTATCCTGGTTTGTATTGCCAGAAACTAGATTAAGGCATTCAAAAGGGTTCTGCATAGCAACATCTCTCGGCCCAGCAGAGTATGAAGGGGAACGAGTATTTCCTTTAGCTACCAACCTCCACTCCTTCTCAGAAGGAATCTGGGATGGAGGGTGTGAAACTTGCGCATGGCCCGCAGGGACGTGTCTAGCCGCTTTAACTTTTTTCTTACAATCACCGACCCCATGGCCAATTCTTTTACAGAAGGAGCATATAGTAGGAAGTGGTGATATTTGACAATATCCGCCAAGAATGGAGGGGCGCCTGCGACATCATCTCTTGCCTCATCAAGAGCCTAGGCAGAGAACATGCTAATGAGAAAGATGGTCCCACGGGACTCTTGCATGGATCGTCTCATTACGAGATCAAAAGCCAAGGAAGCTACGGGACATCCTGGGTACGTTTCCTCATGATTAGTACCACCATTTTTTGGAACATTAGAGGCATATCCAGCAATGCCTCCAGAAGCACTCTTAAGCGGCTTAGTAAAAAGCATAATGTTGATTTCATTGCCATTTTTGAACCCAAGACTTCTCTTAGCAACGCTCCGACTGTCTGCCGGGAATTGGGTATGGACAATTATGCTACGAACCTTGAGGAGGACTCAAAGATTTGAATTCTCTAGAAAAATCCTTGGGATTTCGAATTGGTTGCCAACTCCACCCAGCATGTTACTGGAGTGGTTAAGCGAGGTGGTCTACCTAACTCTATGGTTTCGGCTATCTACGCAGCATGTGATGTTGCCGAGCGCCGGTGTCTTTTCGATGACTTGCTATCTATTCTTAATCCTACTAATCTCCCATGGATCGTTGGAGGTGATTTTAATTGTGTTGCTGATCCCTCTGAAAAGGAAGGTGGTCGCATGCCTGCAACTTCATCCATGCTTGATTTCAATGCCTTCATTTCCTCTTCAGGTCTTTTGGATGTGGGTTTCTGTGGCTCTAAATACACTTGGTCTAACAATAGAGTGGGCGAGGCTACGATAAAGGCTAGACTGGATTGGGTGCTCCTTAATATCCAATGTCAAGATACTTTCCCTGGTCTTGTTGCCCAACACCTCCCCCGCATTTCCTCTGACCATGCCCCAATACTGCTTCGGCCTCAAACCAACCAGCCTAACCCATCTCGCTTCATCTTCCAAAAAATGTGGTTAGACCATGAGTCCTTCTCTCAATGTGTTAGGGATGCCTTGGCGCAAGCTGACTCCTGGCACCCCAATCCTCTAATCAGATTACAATTAAAACTTAAAGCCACCCGTAATGCTCTACAATATTGGAACAAGCATGTTTTTGGCAGGATTGAGGTGTCTTTGAAGGCTGTTGAGGATTCCTTGAGGACTAAACAGTAGGACTTCAACGAAAACTCTACTGAAGACAACAGAATTGATCTTAACATGGCTGATGCTGAACTGCGGCAGATATTGCATCGACAGGAATTATACTGGTCCCAAAAAGCTCGGATGCAATGGATTGAGGGTGGTGATAGGAATACTGCCTTCTACCACGCGGTTGTCCAAGGAAGGCGACGGAAAAATACAATTCACAGACTAAAAGTTGATGGCGCATGGTGTGACGATCAACAGATGTTGCGAAGTGAGGCGGTCAGTTTCTTCTCTAAACTTCTCTCCTCAGAGAGCCACTCCATGGAGGAGTCTTTGTTGCAGGTTATTCCTCCCATCATTACTGAACAGCAAAATCAACATCTAATCTCCCCCCCAACCGCCCAAGAAATCAAAGAGGCAGTGTGGAATATGAATGGGGACAGCGCGTCGGGCCTGGATGGATTTACGGGCTTCTTCTAGACTTCTTGCTGGGACATTATATGTGCGGATGTTGAAGCTGCAATTGCAGGCTTCTTTCTAGGCTACCCTCTCTCTAAAGGCGTTACTTCTAGCCTCATTGCTCTCATTCCGAAAACTCAGCTCCCTTCGCACTTTGGTGAATTCAGGCCAATAAGCCTATGTAATTTCTGCTATAAGATTATCTCTCGTATCTTTTGTGCAAGACTCACTGACATCTTGCCCATGATTATATCTGAGGAACAGGGAGCTTTTGTGAAGGGAAGGCATATCCTTGATAATATGTCCTTGGCTAGACAATTGATTTCTGACCTTGCCAGGAAAGTGAGAGGCCACAATGTAGTCTTTAAGTTGGATATGATGAAAGCCTACGACATAGTCGAATGGGATTTCCTTCTAGCGGTGCTGCGGAAGTTTGGGTTTTGTAACAGATTCAACTCATATATAGCCATGCTCATCTCAAATTGCTGGTTCTCTATCCTTTTCAATGGATCACCTGTTGGGTATTTTCATTCTTCACGCGGCATCAGACAAGGCGATCCCTTAGCACCGGCTCTCTTTATCATTATGGAAGAAGCATTAAGCAGAGGCCTCCAGAGTCTCCTAGCTAATGGCGCCATCACACCATATTCAGGCCCCTGAGGATGCCTCGTCATTACACATTTGCTCTACGCAGATCACACTCTTCTCTTTCTAAATGGGCATGCTTCCAATCTACACAAGCTTATAGATTTCTTAAAAAGCTATGAGCGAGCTTCGGGCCAGAAAATTAACCATTCCAAGAGTAGCTTCCTTCTATCCCAGACTACACCTCGAAGGGTGGCCACAAAAATTGCTAACATCACTATTTTCTGCCAGCAAAGTGGTGCTCTTACATACTTAGGTGTGCCTATCCGGCAAGGAAGAACTTTGGTTATGGATTACAAGCCTCTCATTGAGAAGATTAGCGCCCGGATCTCATCCTGGAAAACCAGGCTGCTATCCCAAGCTGGAAGGATTACCCTTATTAATTCCATACTTTGCTCCATGCCAATCTATGTTGCGGCTGCTGCTGCTATTCCAAAAACTATTTTAGCTTACATCGAACGCCTCTGTGCAGCTTTTTTCTAGGGGGACTCAGATGGACACTGGCGGCGCCACTGGCTCTCTTGGAGTGTTATGCAGCGTCCATTTATTGAGGGTGGCCTGGGCGTGCGTAGTGTCTGGCACATTCAGCTCTCCCTCACCGTTAAACTGGTGTGGACGATCCAGCAGGGTAACTCCCTATGGGCTCACTATGCGCGTCACCGATTCAAGAATGTGTTTGGATCGACTTTTCATAGGTCATCTCTTGCCCCTAAATACCCGCATGGCATCCACAAGAAGATCTTCAGAGCAGCTCTGGACGTGGCTGCCAACAACTCATGGTGGATTCTGGGAAACAGAAACAAGATTGATTTCCTTGATGATAATTGGGTGGGGGATACTACACTGTGGCAATGCCTGGCAAATAATTACCTGGGCCCTCCTGCTACTGTGTGTGAAGTACTCCCCAACGAAGCGCATCCCATCAGAGCTTATTTGGCTGACAACTCCATGATGGATGGGATTAAACTTTCGTCCTATGAAGATCATTGTGTCTAGTTTGCTTCCAGCTCAGGGGAATTCTCACTTAAGTCTACTTATAATAAAATTAGACCTGTGGGCATCAAACGCACACCATGGTCTGCGCTTTGGAATCTGGTGTTTTAGCAGCGTGCATCCTTGTTTGCTTGGCGCCTCCTGTACAGGGCTGTTCCTATTGACAGTAGAGTTTCTGAATGCGGAATATACATGTGATGTGACACGACCCCTTGGACCTGAATTTGCAAGCAAGCAACCGGGCCGAACGGCGATATCTCACAAGCGGGTTCACCCGCGATGCGCGCACCCGGGCCCGTAGGCGGACCGGCGATGATGGTGAGGGTCTGAAGTTGGACCTTGGGGTTCCAAGGATATGGCTGGCTGGGGATGGACCCCAATGGGATAGGGATGCCCAACTTCAAGGGCGTCCGGCACGCCGAGGGCGTGGGATGTAGTGTCTCCCTCACAACTCACCCGCGGTGGCACTCGAATTGATGGAAAATTGGAACGAGCTCTCTCTCACTGCCGACGGCGCAACTAGAGATAATACTAAACTAAGCAAAAGTAAGAAACCAACAGAGGAGAGTGGTCCGAAGTTCACCTGATCGGTGTGAAGACACCGATCCCGGCCGGAGACGAGGGCGAGCAAGGGAGTGTGGGTTCCCCGCACACTGCGTCGGTGTAGCTTCCCTTGTTCAAATATTACATGCACTACTCCCCACGCAGGGGGGTTGGACTAGGGAAAGGTAAATTTTAGTTACAAACAAACACTACCTCCGCACAGGGAGGGGCGTTAAGCCGGCCAGGCGGGGTGGGGTGGTGAACTAGCTAGTGCCGGTCGGTCTGCCCAGTCCTGAAATGATCGGGTAGGGAGCTGATGTAGACGCTGCCACGCCTTCCTCCGAACTCAGAATCCAACGAAACTGGCGCCGAAACGTCGCTGACAGACCCTGAAATGTCTGTAAAATTCTGTAGGTGGTTCCGACCTCATCACCGGATGGGGCGATCTCTGGAACAGGGTCCCTGCGCTCTGACTCAATCTGATCCCAGGGTGCCGTAGCCGAAAGATTCGGGTGCCACGACCGCTCCCGGATCCCAAACGTGGCGAGACCAAAACAAGAACGTCCGCTGGCGAGTCTTCTTCGAGTAGCAACCAGGGGGGCACCAGACGATGTCGGGGCAGAGAGGAAGAGCCCGTTGAGTGAGGAGGGGTCTGGACAGATCCTGAGTAGCCTGTTCAGCGCACCTGGGGGAGAAAATTCGGAACGGGCAGCCCCGGACTCCAATCGAAGCTCCGTCTGTGGGGTTGCGTGGGGGACTGGTAGAACTTCGACCCGGTCAAGCGGCGTGCCCTGGAAGGGAAGGGTAAGACCGTGGCAGCTTCTGCACTGCAGCTCTGGCTTCCAGCCAGGGCCACCTTGTGCAGTCGGGGGAGAACGGGTCCACCGGACAGCAGGGATGTCGGATGCCGGCAAGACTACCTCGGCTGCGAAGATGACCGGTAGAGCTTTCCGTCAATGTAGGCCAAACTTTCAGGGGCTCCGGGATGTGGTCGAGGGCGGTGCTGCAACAAGCTGTCGATCTGCAGGTCTTCAACTGCACACAGATTAGAAGATAGAATGGTTGAGGGGGTGGTTTCTTTGGTGGAGGGGAAGGGGATATGGATGTTTTGGTGGTGGGGAAGGGTTGGGAGGTGGGAAGGGAAGGTGGGGGAGGGTGGCAGGGGCGGAGCTAGCAGGGGGAGAGGGGTGGGTGTGCAGGTGGCCTTGGAGGAGGTGGTTGGGAGATGGGGGCGCAAATGGCTTGGGGGAATGGGGAGGGCTTCTCTTTGATTTGAGTGGAGGGTTAATAGAAGGGTTAATGGTGGCCTAGGGAATGGGAAGGGTTGTCTTGCGGAGGGGAAGGGGTGCTTGGGAGAAGGGATTCCCCCTTGGGAAGGTGAAAGGTTGTATGGGGAAGGGGAAATGTTGCTTGGGAAGTGGTGGGAGTAAAGGGGAGTTAAGGGGTCTTGGGGAGATGAAAGGTTGGGGGGGATGAGGTGGAAGATGAGGTGGCAAGGAGAGGAGAGAGAGGGGTTCAAAATTTGGAGAGAGAGGGGAAGAGAGAGAGAGGGGTTCGCCCCCTTTAGAGAGAGAGGGAGAGAGGGAGAGAAAGAGAGAGCTAGAGAGAGAAGGAGGCACAACTCTTGTGGATAAATTCTTTTCTCAATAATTCATTAGCTCCAAATGGAGGGATTGGGGTCCTATTTATAGGAATCCCACAATTTAACATAAGACCCTGAGTTTTAGACTAATGACAATAAACCAAGGGGGGAAGGGGGTGCCCATGGGCCAAGCCCACTTAATTGGGCCCAACTGACTCATTAACCACCCTAATGCCAATTAACCTAGGGACTTGACTCAAATAAAAGGAAAATTACATAATAAGAAAATGAAAGATACATAATATGACTCAGAATAAAGTGGCGAACAAGATGTAGCACTGCTGGCGATCATCAGGAACCCCAAAAATGTGGAGTGGTCGGAGATGTCCCCATCATACCCCCGGGGTGCGGAAAACTCGACTCCGTCGAGTAAATGGTCCTCTAAAGCAGCTCGGGGTGAACCTCGACCTCCAAACTCAACCCTGCATTCGTAACCAGGGGACGGTCCTTCATCCTCTCACGGTGTCTTGGGCACACCCTCTTGCTGGTGATGGTATCCTGCTTGCCCAGTATTGCCTCTGTGTGCGCACGTCGGACTCTCAGGCTGATATGTGGAGGCTCTCCGAGGGTATCACTCACAAAGGTGGGGGTAGGCTCAAGGTGCTCACTGGGTTCCACCGCGGTGCCCATATAGGCTGCCAGATCCGCCGCGCCAAAAGTTGGGTGTATCCCAAAACCTATTAGCAAGTCCAACCCGTAAACCGGGTTGCCAAAGTCACTCGGAACTTGGCAAGGTCCAAGTCCTCGTGCCCTCAAGTTGGAGGTGACTCTAGGGTAGGGCCACTCCAATGCCACCATCGATAGGGTGCCTACTTGGAATTCGAAGTGGCGCTCGCGAGCCTTTTCCCGCTCTTTGTGAACCTCACCGCTCGTTGCGATTTTCTTGCGTGTGTGCTCATGCCATGCATTATGATGCGGTGAGTGGTTGTGAAAGTGGGTAGTGTGAAAAGGTGGACCGGGGCAACCATAAATTGACCTATCATGCTTAGATGTGATGAAGACTTTCATGGACTCAGGGGGGTCGGGGCAACCATAGGTGGATCTATCGGGCATGGTGGCGATAATTACCGGGGGACCCGGACATCCATGTATGTTCCATTCATGCGTAAGAGCTATGACGAATGTGGGAGGGCCAGCACATCCAAATGTGAGCCAGTCCTACATTGGGCCTAAAGTGTGTGTGACATGTATGAGATGACTGGGCTTGTGACCCCTGACGAATGCTGTGATATGCCAAGATAGGTGCACTCTTATCCTAGAGGTGACGACCATGTGTGTGGGTATGGGGTGGTCCTTGAGCTCCCACTTATAAGGGTCGAAGGGGTCAAAGAAGGTATGTATCATGGAGTGGGGCACCTCATTATTTCCTAGGTGTATTTCACCCATGGTCATTGTAACGCCCGGTAATTTTGGAATAGGAATAAAAATATACATAATGATAAAGTCAAGTGATATTCCTTTAAGGCTGCTCAGATCGAACCTGCCTCTGATACCCAGGACAAGGACGAATAAAAGTTAAAGAAATTATAAGGAATAAAATCTCTATATACATATAAATTATTAATAGGTATATGAGGGTTAGTAAATAACAAATAGATTTATATATATATAATGCAATGTAGATAAATATAATACAACGTAAATAATCAAGGCTAGACTCGATACACAACCCCCTGACATCCTAAGAAATCTCACAAAAAGAACTCATGGACCCTACCGTTATATTATAATAAATTTAAAGAATAACATGTTATATTTTTGTAGGCATTTAATGCATAATATAATTTTATTTAAATTTAAAATCAATAAATCTCGAAGAGAACATCAATTTGTATTTTATTAATAATTTATAAAATTTAATATTCACATTTATGACATTTACTATATTAGAAGGGAAAAGGATATATAAATATAAGATTTACGTATAGACTTTGGACTGATGTACAGACTTTATAGATGAAGGAATGTGTAGACTTGGCATTGTATAGACTTGTGAATGGGTAGACTTGGCATTGTATAGACTTTGTGAGTGTATAGACTTAGGGAATGTGTGGACTTGTGAGTGTATAGACTTAGGGAATGTGTGGACTTGGCATTGTATAGACTTGTGAATGTGTAGACTTTGCATCGTATAGACTTTACATTGTATAGACTTGGGGTAATGAGATGCTCTGGAGTGTACAGACTTAGGAATTTAGGCTTGTAGAATGTAAAAACTTCAAGAATGCAAAGACTTTGATAATGTATAGACTTGTGTAGTAGGATGTATAGACTTCAGGAATGTATAGACCCCCGATTAATAAGCAAGAATAAAAATATTCAAAATAAAATGATCAGGTTGTATAATATATATATATATAATTTCCACCCATTTTACATTAAGAATAAGTCAAAATGTAAATAACGCCTCTTATTAAGGCGTGACTTAAATAATTAACGCCTTTACCTAAGGCGTTAGTTTCAAAAGTGACGCCTGTATCAAAGGGCGTCAAATCTCAAAACACCTAAAGTGAATAAAAGGAAAGAATAATTAACGCCCCATTCCTGGTCGCTAATTGCAAAAGAAACGACACCATGTAAGGCGTCAATTAGAATTAACGCCCTAACCCAAGGCATTAATTCCATTTATGTTCCGTTCGACCCAGGAGATTATCCAAGGTAAGTTTCTGGATTACTACGTGTTCGATTGATTATGGTAAGGACTCTATCACGGAAACTAGAGTTCTAATCAAATTCCAACCCTAAAGGATTCCTGGAACCCTATAAATAACCTTTCCTGTCGAACCCTAATAAGCTATTTGCCGTGCGTGAAGAATAGGTATGTTCTTCTTCCTCTACCTTCAGTCAGGTACTATGAAGAATACTAATGTTCTTCATCTTCTTCTGTAGATTGCCTGCAGTAAGTAGTAACTCTCTCGTTCAATTGAAGAACGTGGGTTCTTCATCAAAACATCCTCTTCTTCCAATAACAGTAAAGGAGGGAAGCTGTGACTTCTCCACGTCCAAAGTCCGAAGAGCATCTTCCTCTCATCTGCTATCACCCTGCATCCCTCTATGTGCTGCTGTTGATTATCGGGTTAGAGAGTTGCTGTTTATATCAGACCCAGAAGGCTCTGTTTTAGAACAGAGTATCGTCCTCTCATCAAATCCTTCAGTACCATCAACCCAGATCATCAATAAGGTAGGTTTTCTCAAGGATTGTAGCCCAAAGTAACTTATGAAAACATATTAATAACATATATTCGTGCATGCATATGGTTTCATGAGCTTTCAATGTATTCTGTGACTTTGGAAAGAAGCGACCCAGCTTAGGGCGCTAATTCAAGAAAGGACGCCCGACACAAGAGGCGTTAATTTCAGATAATTAATTAATACACATGTTTAGAAATTGAATAACTATGAAACCTGTAAGGTAATTCAATGCATGATCTCATATATCAAATCCTGCTATTTTTCTTGTCCTGACCCTGTACTAGTTTACTTAAATTTTATTATCCTTGAAATTACCACTGTTCATATTAATCCTGGAACATCTTGAATTAACGACCTGATGCAGGCCGTTTCTTATAGAACTGACGCCCCACCAAAGGACGCTAATTGCAAAGTAACGCCCCTATCCAGGGCGCGTTTTTGTTAAAATTCTATATTAATTGAATTCTACAAAATAGAAATACAGAATGGACGGCTGCTGTACAAGCCGTCAATTTGTAAATAAACGCCCCTGTATAAGGCGTTAATTCCATGATTAATGACTTTAGATAAGTCGCTATTTTCCTGTGATACTATTTTACACTGTTTCTACTAACCGAGGGCTTCATTATCTATATATATATATATATATATATATATATACACGTGAGTATGTATATCGGCACTATATTTCCATTCCGTGAATATAGTCCCATGTTTCATGATGATTTACCGATTACCCACTAATTCTCGGTGACATACGAGCTCTCCATTGGACATTCCGTTCCTTTGGACTAGCGAGTTAGTCATAGAGACCTTCGTAAGACTCCTCGAGCCTTGGATTCCCTCAAGACCGACTGAGCAGGTTGTACCATAAAAGCCTATTACACTATTTTGCCATGTCACTCTATAGAAACATGGTATACCGGCCCTCATGATATGCTATGTGGATATCATGAGAATATTCTTAATGGGATGTGGAAATCATGCCATTATTATGATGTTCTTGTGGACCTCAATTCTATATCAAATAGGTGACCATCTATATATGGACACTTAATTGTCATGGTACCCAATTAGGGAACCAATTCCACCTAGTTTATCGACATGTCATGGTTTATATGCTTTGCGTGAATTTTATCGCCAGTATGTCCTTACTCAAGGGCCTTGCCCTTGAATTTCATGAAAATCTTATCTTATCATCCTATTAAAGCTTGTTCTTGAAATTCCATATTGGCTATACTATAAAGTGGATGTCTAGATCTATCTTTAATGCTGTGCATATAAGGGCCCGATCTGGTCCTGGGAGGAGCACCCAAAAGTACTTGTGCCCATGGTAGTTATATTGATCACGGTGTCTAGCATTGCACCGAAGTACTTTCTCTCTTGATCTTTGGCATTCCACACACTCTCTCTCTTTCTTGCGTGCGTGACGTGATTTGCGTGACTTTACTAGCGTAGCCCGACACGGGCAAAGTACTTGCATGAAATAGCCAATAATCTATAAAGTCTCTCGTGAATACCTTTTGTTTAAGACTCACTTGAAAGTTTTGCACGACGTGTTATTCTATTTTTAGTTTTCACTTGCTCAGTTATTTCTACATGCATAGCCATATTGCATTTACATGTGAGAAAAATTGTAATTACTTAAACCCATTGCTAGTTCTTGAGATATAATTTCCTACTGAGCGCTCGCTCACTCAATTTTATTCCAACATTTTTCAGGTAATCAGGTGGCTAGCAAGACTGTGACTCACATGGGAGGGACAAGTGTGCAAGCGAGCTTCGGAAACTAGTGAACCCGTTTATCTTTCTTGAGTCTTGCTTAGCGTTTCTTATTCAGTTATCTTGTCTAAGTCTATTAGTGTGTCATCTCCTTTTCTTTCATAGTGACGTAGTTGAGTCTTCAAGTTCTTGTAAGAGATTTATATTTGAAATATAATTTTTATTGCTGTTCCAAATTATTTGATCTCATGCCATTGCTCTTGATCGTTCACGACTGTAACTGCCACGTTCCGAGCAAACGACACGTTCCGCTGCTATCGGTTCGGGGCGTGACAGAGGTGGTATCAGAGCTTCGGCTTTCATATCCTCCAGTTATTAGGTCCCAAGGATAGGTCATCCTTATCAGTTATATCAGAGCTTCGGCTTTCATATTCTCCAGTTATTACGTCCCAAGGATAGGTCATCCTTGTCAGTTACATCAGAGCTTCGACTTTCTAAAGGTCATTTAAGTCCAAGAGATAGGTTGAGTATCCTTATCAGTCATCCTATAGGAGTTTCGTGAGAGATGGGTAGAACTTGGGGTTAAAGTTATAAAAGAAAGATAAAGTATTTACATTTCATTAACATTAATTCTTGCGTCAATAAATTATCTCCCCACTCATCCTTGCAGGAACCTAGATAAAATGGAAGCATCTAAGCCAAGCTTTGTTCATGAGATGATCTTAGTGGATATCCAAGCTTACGCGGACCTTGTCAAGAGAGTTCAAGAGCTAGAGAAAGTGGTGGAAGAAAAAGAAAGAGTTGAAGGGAAAGCGCATGATTCGGGAATGTTCAACACTACCAAGAAAAGGCCAAACGAGGGTGGTAGTTCCCAAGGGTGTAAGAAGTGCAAACTGTGTAAGTCCAAGAATGGAAAGTTTAGGGTGGCACCAGTCAGCCAAACTCAAGAAAAATGCTGGCATTGTGGTAAAGGAAATCATCAATCGAAGGAGTGTTATCGGAAAATAGGGGCGTGTCTGCGTTGCGGGAGCTTAGATCATAAGATAGCGGAATGTCCTATTTTGATCCAAAAGCTTCCAAGAGAAACTCGAGCTGTGGCCGAACTTGTCAGGAAAGAAGCTGTGGAAGGTATCCCTCACCCGAAATCCTAAACTAGCTCTTTTCCATACTTAAAATTTCTTATGTATAAGCTCATAATAAGTTATAGCTAGTCTCTGTTAGGAATGGAAGATGATGTGAATTTGGGGACCAAATTCTTTTAAGTGGGGGAGGGTGTAATGCCCGGTAATTTTGGAATAGGAATAAAAATATACATAATGATAAAGTCAAGTGATATTCCTTTAAGGCTGCTCAGATCGAACCTGCCTCTGATACCCAGGACAAGGACGAATAAAAGTTAAAGAAATTATGAGGAATAAAATCTCTATATACATATAAATTATTAATAGGTATATGAGGGTTAGTAAATAATAAATAGGTTTATATATATATAATGCAATGTAGATAAATATAATACAACATAAATAATCAAGGCTAGACTCGATACACAACCCCCTGACATCCTAAGAAATCTCTCAAAAAGAACTCATGGACCCTACCGTTATATTATAATAAATTTAAAGAATAACATGTTATATTTTTGTAGGCATTTAATGCATAATATAATTTTATTTAAATTTAAAATCAATAAATCTCGAAGAGAACATCAATTTGTATTTTATTAATAATTTATAAAATTTAATATTCACATTTATGACATTTACTATATTAGAAGGGAAAAGGATATATAAATATAAGATTTACGTATAGACTTTGGACTGATGTACAGACTTTATAGATGAAGGAATGTGTAGACTTGGCATTGTATAGACTTGTGAATGGGTAGACTTGGCATTGTATAGACTTTGTGAGTGTATAGACTTAGGGAATGTGTGGACTTGTGAGTGTATAGACTTAGGGAATGTGTGGACTTGGCATTGTATAGACTTGTGAATGTGTAGACTTTGCATCGTATAGACTTTGCATTGTATAGACTTGGGGTAATGAGATGCTCTGGAGTGTACAGACTTAGGAATTTAGGCTTGTAGAATGTAAAAACTTCAAGAATGCAAAGACTTTGATAATGTATAGACTTGTGTAGTAGGATGTATAGACTTCAGGAATGTATAGACCCCCGATTAATAAGCAAGAATAAAAATATTCAAAATAAAATGATCAAGTTGTATAATATATATATATATAATTTCCACCCATTTTACATTAAGAATAAGTCAAAATGTAAATAACGCCTCTTATTAAGGCGTGACTTAAATAATTAACGCCTTTACCTAAGGCGTTAGTTTCAAAAGTGACGCCTGCATCAAAGGGCGTCAAATCTCAAAACACCTAAAGTGAATAAAAGGAAAGAATAATTAACGCCCCATTCCTGGTCGCTAATTGCAAAAGAAATGACACCATGTAAGGCGTCAATTAGAATTAACGCCCTAACCCAAGGCATTAATTCCATTTATGTTCCGTTCGACCCAGGAGATTATCCAAGGTAAGTTTCTGGATTACTACGTATTCGATTGATTATGGTAAGGACTCTATCACGGAAACTAGAGTTCTAATCAAATTCCAACCCTAAAGGATTCCTGGAACCCTATAAATAACCTTTCCTGTCGAACCCTAATAGGCTATTTGCCGTGCGTGAAGAACAGGTATGTTCTTCTTCCTCTACCTTCAGTCAGGTACTATGAAGAATACTAATGTTCTTCATCTTCTTCTGTAGATTGCCTACAGTAAGTAGTAACTCTCTCGTTCAATTGAAGAACGTGGGTTCTTCATCAAAACATCCTCTTCTTCCAATAACAGTAAAGGAGGGAAGCTGTGACTTCTCCATGTCCAAAGTCCGAAGAGCATCTTCCTCTCATCTGCTATCACCCTACATCCCTCTATGTGCTGCTGTTGATTATCGGGTTAGAGAGTTGCTGTTTATATCAGACCCAGAAGGCTCTGTTTTAGAACAGAGTATCGTCCTCTCATCAAATCCTTCAGTACCATCAACCCAGATCATCAATAAGGTAGGTTTTCTCAAGGATTGTAGCCCAAAGTAACTTATGAAAACATATTAATAACATATATTCGTGCATGCATATAGTTTCATGAGCTTTCAATGTATTCTGTGACTTTGGAAAGAAGCGACCCAGCTTAGGGCGCTAATTCAAGAAAGGACGCCCGACACAAGAGGCATTAATTTCAGATAATTAATTAATACACATGTTTAGAAATTGAATTACTATGAAACCTGTAAGGTAATTCAATGCATGATCTCATATATCAAATCCTGCTATTTTTCTTGTCCTGACCCTGTACTAGTTTACTTAAATTTTATTATCCTTGAAATTACCAATGTTCATATTAATCCTGGAACATCTTGAATTAACGACCTGATGCAAGCCGTTTCTTATAGAACCGACGCCCCACCAAAGGACGCTAATTGCAAAGTAACGCCCCTATCCAGGGCGCGTTTTTGTTAAAATTCTATATTAATTGAATTCTGCAAAATAGAAATACAGAATGGACGACTGTTGTACAAGCCGTCAATTTGTAAATAAACGCCCCTGTATAAGGCGTTAATTCCATGATTAATGACTTTAGATAAGTCGCTATTTTCCTGTGATACTATTTTACACTGTTTCTACTAACCGAGGGTTTCATTATCTATCTATTTATATATATATATTTATATATATATATATATATATATATATATATATATATATATATATATATATATATATATATATATATATATATATATATATATATATATATATATATACATGTGAGTATGTATATCGGCACTATATTTCCATTCCGTGAATATAGTCCCATGTTTCATGATGATTTACCGATTACCCACTAATTCTCGGTGACATATATATATATATATATATATATATATATATATATATATATATATATATATATATATATATATATATATATATATATATATATATATATATATATATACATGTGAGTATGTATATCGGCACTATATTTCCATTCCGTGAATATAGTCCCATGTTTCATGATGATTTACCGATTACCCACTAATTCTCGGTGACATACGAGCTCTCCATTGGACATTCCGTTCCTTTGGACTAGCGAGTTAGTCATAGAGACCTCCGTAAGACTCCTCGAGCCTTGGATTCCCTCAAGACCGACTGAGCAGGTTGTACCATAAAAGCCTATTACACTATATTGCCATGTCACTCTATAGAAACATGGTATACCGACCCTCATGATATGCTATGTGGATATCATGAGAATATTCTTAATGGGATGTGGAAATCATGCCATTATTATGATGTTCTTGTGGACCTCAATTCTATATCAAATAGGTGACCATCTATATATGGACACTTAATTGTCATGGTACCCAATTAAGGAACCAATTCCACCTAGTTTATCGACATGTCATGGTTTATATACTTTGCGTGAATTTTATCGCCAGTATGTCCTTACTCAAGGGCCTTGCCCTTGAATTTCATGAAAATCTTATCTTATCATCCTATTAAAGCTTGTTCTTGAAATTCCATATTGGCTATACTATAAAGTGGATGTCTAGAGCTCTCTTTAATGCTGTGCATATAAGGGCCCGATCTGGTCCTGGGAGGAGCACCCAAAAGTACTTGTGCCCATGGGAGTTATATTGATCACGGTGTCTAGCATTGCACCGAAGTACTTTCTCTCTTGATCTTTGGCATTCCACACACTCTCTCTCTTTCTTGCGTGCGTGACGTGATTTGCGTGACTTTACTAGCGTAGCCCGACACGGGCAAAGTACTTGCATGAAATAGCCAATAATCTATAAAGTCTCTCGTGAATACCTTTTGTTTAAGACTCACTTGAAAGTTTTGCACGACGTGTTATTCTATTGTTAGTTTTCACTTGCTCAGTTATTTCTACATGCATAGCCATATTGCATTTACATGTGAGAAAAATTGTAATTACTTAAACCCATTGCTAGTTCTTGAGATATAATTTCCTACTGAGCGTTCGCTCACTCAGTTTTATTCCAACATTTTTCAGGTAATCAGGTGGCTAGCAAGACCGTGACTCACATGGGAGGGACAAGTGTGCAAGCGAGCTTCGGAAACTAATGAACCCGTGTCTTTTATCTTTCTTGAGTCTAGCTTAGCGTTTCTTATTCAGTTATCTTGTCTAAGTCTATTAGTGCGTCATCTCCTTTTCTTTCATAGTGACATAGTTGAGTCTTCAAGTTCTTGTAAGAGATTTATATTTGAAATAAAAATTTTATTGCTGTTCCAAATTATTTGATCTCATGCCATTGCTCTTGATCATTCACGACTGTAACTGCCACGTTCCGAGCAAACGACACGTTCCGCTGCTATCGGTTCGGGGCGTGACAGTCATGGTTCCCTTGGTGTTGACCGGGTTTTGGGAGAGGTGGGCTTGATCCAACATGGCTGGTTGGGGTAGGAAAAGGTTGGTGGTGAGTAAGGTGGGTGGGTATAGGAAGGGATCGAAGGGGTCATGGTAAGGGTCACCTACGGAGAGGAACTCTAGGTCCTCATGGTGCTCACATAGTGGTGAGTCATCCTCCTTTAATCGAACAATTGGGCCGAAGTTCTTGGTGGGATGGTCGGCCATGAATGGAGGGCTTGACGTTCTACCCGAGATAAGCAACTCTAGTTTGTGGATAGCATCGGGCTCAACAGGTGTAGGGAGGAATAGAAGAAGGTCGCTAGTGTAGCAACCCATAGTGTAAATCGAGGAGATGGACCCGACACATAGGTGTAGGAGGTCAAGGCTTCTAGGTCGGTCGGCCACTGTGGTCAACCTGCCAGTTAACTCCATTTGCCAAAATAGACCCTTAAGGAGATCCCCTAATGTTTCCACTTGATAGGATGATTGGATTGTGGTGTGATAGGTGGATAAGAGTACTATGGGGAGGTGTTGTTCCACTGAAGGGTAGGCATGGGGCAGGATAGGGTGAGCCCGGTTTTCCACTAGCCATCTAACCAAGGGCCCACTTATTATAAGTTCACTCCCAATTGGCGGGGGTGGCATGAAAGGTGAAATTTCTTCCTCGTTTTGGGCATGACTTTCCTCCAAGGTGGGGAGTGGTTCTGGGGTGTTCCCTACTAGGGGGTCGGGTGTGGGGATCATGGTTTCCTCTACCAAGGAGGTGTGTTGGTCCTTTTTTGGTGGGGTGATGATGACTGGCACATGGCACTTTTGGGGTGGTAGGTAATGGGGGACTTGGGATAGGATGGGGAGGGGTAGTAGTGGAGGCCTAGGTTGGGCATCTTGTAACTCACGGGGGGGGGGGGGGGGGGGGGTGCACCCAATTTGTCTCAATGGGTTTTCTTTGGGTAGGAATGAGTTCCCTTGACCCAATTGGGCTTCATATTCTTCTTCCCAATCTAGGGGAGCCTCATGGACTTCGGTCACCTCCTTAAGTTCCTTTTGGAAGGGGGTGAGAGGAGGATTTGTGGGCCGAATTGGGGTACTTCCGTTTGGACATGGCATGGGTGTCTTCAGGAGAGAGTCTAGGTTGGGACGGGGTCCCATGTTATTGGCATCATCCGTTCGTGGAGTAAGACCTAGAGAGTCGAATCATTCTTGAGGATTGGTTGTCTAGGTTATCCCGGGGACGTCTCTCCTCATGCCCGTAGTGTTGGGACCTCTCATAAGGATCATAGTCTAACCCTTTCCTATCAAACTCATCCCGTGGAGGCAAGACTCTAAGGCCATAGCTCCTAAGTGGGGGTTCATTGGCTTCCCATCCAGATCCATCCTGAGGTGACCAAGCTCTAGGGCCATGGCTCCTTTTTGCTTCAAACTGGTCAAGTCGGGTGGTGAGGGTATCTAGACAGTTATGAATCTTGTTGATGACAGTGTCAAATTGGTCCATGGGTACTTGGGTCATCTCCCTAGGGTGGTCATGCAAGGATCAATGGAGAACACGATGCAAGGGAGACCCAAATGCCAATGCCTAGGACTAGACTCATAGAGACAAGTCTAAAACTTGCTCTGATACCATTTGATGTGACATGACCCCTTGGACCTGAATTTGCAAGCAACCGGGCCGAACGGCGATATCTCACAAGCGGGTTCACCGGCGATGTGCGCACCCGGGCCCGTAGGCGGACCGGCGATGATGGTGAGGGTCTGAAGTTGGACCTTGGGGTTCCAAGGATATGGTTGGCTGGGGATGGACCCCAATGGGATAGGGATGCCCAACTTCAAGGGCGGCCGGCACGCCGAGGGCGTGGGATGTAGTGTCTCCCTCACAACTCACCCGCGGTGGCACTCGAATTGATGGAAAATTGGAACGAGCTCTCTCTCATTGCCGACGGCGCAACTAGAGAAAATACTAAACTAAGCAAAGGTAAGAAACCAGCAGAGGAGAGTGGTCCGAAGTTCACCTGATCGGTGTGAAGACACCGATCCCAGCCGGAGACGAGGAAAAGCAAGGGACTGTGAGTTCCCCGCACACTGCGTCGGTGTAGCTTCCCCTGTTCAAATATTACATGCACTACTCCCCACGCAGGGGGGTTGGACTAGGGAAAGGGAAATTTTAGTTACAAACAAACACTACCTCCGCACAGGGAGGGGCGTTAAGCTGGCCAGGCGGGGTGGGGTGGTGAACTAGCTAGTGCCGGTCGGTCTGCCCAGTCCTGAAATGATCGGGTAGGGCGCTGATGTAGACGGTGCCACACCTTCCTCCGAACTCAGAATCCAACGAAACTGGTGCCGAAACGTCTCTGACAGACCCTGAAACGTCTGTAAAATTATGTAGGTGGTTCCGACATTGTCACCGGCTGGGGCGATCTCTGGAACAGGGTACCTGCACTCTGACTCAGTCTGATCCCAGGGTGCAGTAGCCGAAAGATTCGGGTGCCACGACCGCTCCCGGATCCCAAACTTGGCGAGACTAAGACGAGAACGTCCGCTGGCGAGTCTTCTTCGAGTAGCAACTAGGGGGGGCACCAGACAATGTCGGGGGAGAGAGGGAGAGCCCGTTGAGTGAGGATGGGTCTGGACAGATCCTGAGTAGCCTGTTCAGTGCACATGGGGGAGAAAATTCGGAATGGGCAGCCCCGGACTCCAATCGAAGCTCCGCCTATGGGGTTGCGTGGGGGACTGGTAGAACTTCGACCCGGTCAAGTGGCGTGCCTTGGAAGGGAAGGGTAAGACCGTGGAAGCTTCTGCACTGCAGCTCTGCCTTCCAGCCAGGGCCACCTTGCGCAGTCGGGGGAGAACGGGTCCACCGGACAGCAGGGATGTCGGATGCCGGCAAGACCACCTCGGCTGCGAAGACGACCGGTAGAGCTTTCCGTCAATGTAGGCCACACTTTCAGGGGCTCCGGGATGTGGTCGAGGGCGGCACTGCAACAAGCTGTCGATCTGCAGGTCTTCAGCTGCACGCAGATTAGAAGATAGAATGGTTGAGGGGGTGGTTTCTTTGGTGGAGGGGAAGGGGATATGGATGTTTTGGTGGTGGGGAAGGGTTGGGAGGTGGGAAGGAAAGGTGGGGGAGGGTGGCAGGGGCGGAGCTAGCAGGGGGAGAGGGGTGGGTGTGCAGGTGGCCTTGGAGGAGGTGGTGGGGAGATGGGGGCGCAAATGGCTTGGGGGAATGGGGAGGGCTTCTCTTTGATTTGAGTGGAGGGTTAATAGAAGGGTTAATGGTGGCCTAGGGAATGGGAAGGGTTGCCTTGGGGAGGGGAAGGGGTGCTTGGGAGAAGGGATTCCCCCTTGGGAAGGTGAAAGGTTGTATGGGGAAGGGGAAGGTTGCTTGGGAAGTGGTGGGAGTAAAGGGGAGTTAAGGGGTCTTGGGGAGATGAAAGGTTGGGGGGGATGAGGTGGCAAGGAGAGGAGAGAGAGGGGTTCGAAATTTGGAGAGAGAGGGGAAGAGAGAGAGAGGGGGTTTTCCCCCTTTAGAGAGAGAGGGATAGGGAGAGAGAGAGAGAGCTAGAGAGAGAAGGAGGCACAACTCTTGTGGATAAATTCTTTTCTCAATAATTCATTAGCTCCAAATGGAGGGATTGGGGTCCTATTTATAGGAATCTCACAATTTAACATAAGACCCTGAGTTTTAGACTAATAACAATAAACCAAGGGGGGAAGGGGGCGCCCATGGGCCTAGCCCACTTAATTGGGCCCAACTGACTCATTAACCACTCTAATGCCAATTAACCTAGGGACTTGACTCAAATAAAAGTAAAATTACATAATAAGAAAATGAAAGATACATTATATGACTCAGAATAAAGTGGCGAACAAGATGTAGCACTGCTGGCGATCATCAGGAACCCCAAAAATGTGGAGTGGTCAGAGATGTCCCCATCAACATGGTGTCCCATTGTAATTGCTGTAGGGACCCTCATACTGAACATCTGGATCATCTTTTCTTATATGGCGACCTTGCCAATTCGCAATGGAACTGGCTACTCCCACTTCTGGATGTAGGGCATGGTTCACGACCTCATATAACTCAACGGCACTGGGACATCCTCACTCTCTACAGCGTGCACACACCCCATGGTTTCATTGTCATATACGCCTCAATTCTTATTGTTTGGGAACTCTGGAAAGCTAGATGTAAAATGCGATTTGAGGGCCATCATGTTTCTAGCTCCTCCATTATCCGAAATATCCATTCTCTTATTAGTGCAGCTCTATACAAAAAAGTCTTCCAGCAGCATTCTACCAGCAAGCAGCTGGAGCTCATCGCAAACTCCGGATTCAAGCAGCGAATGGCTCATATCTCTATTAAGCTTGTAAGGTGGATTTCTCATATCCGGGGATTGGTTCTTAATGTTGATGGTGCGAGCAAAGGGAATCCAGGACATAGCAGCGAAGGTGGTTGTATCAGAGACGGCCGCGGGTCTCTTCTACTGGCTTTCACGCATTACTATGGCTTTGGTGCAAGCATTACTGCTGAAACACGTGCTATGTGTGATGGCATCCGTCTTGCCACCGAGCATGGATTGACCATCTCTGAAATACGCACGGATTTGGCGAATTTAGCTTCATCTCTTCGGGCGGGGACATCTCCTTCTTGGCAATGTTTGAGATGGTGGAGGGAAATTAAGGATGTTGTTCAGTCCTTGGATATCTCTGTTTCTCATGTATACAGAGAAGCTAATCAGGTCGATGACGCCCTTGCAACATACGTTTGCCACAATCGAAACAATCATGTTTTCCTCTATTCTAGAGATCTCCCTAGGACATGTTTTGGCCCAATTGTGGGCGACAGGCTAGGTCTTGTTGCTATCAGGTTGTCTTAGTTGTTTCCTTTACCTCATTCAGGTGGTTGTTTCTTCAGGGGTATGCCCCTTTGATCATGTATGTTTATCAATTATATTAATAAAATCTCCCTTGGGTCATTGTGTCTGCCTGGAGGAGTGAGCCCATTCCCCTCCTGGGGGGGGAGTGCACTCGACCGGTGCGGACTCTGCTGCCCCCTTATTTAAAAAAAAAGCCCTTTACGGACTGAAACAGGCCCCTCGGGCCTGGTATGAAAGGCTGACAGATTTTCTGCTCAGTAAGGGCTATAAACGAGGTAAGGTGGATCAGACTTTATTTACGAAGGTTTTGAATAAAGATCTTATCATAGTTCAGGTATATGTAGATGGCATTATTTTTGGTTCCACATGCACTGAACTATGCAATAAATTTGCAAAATTGATGTCCAATGAATTTGAAATGAGTTTGGTAGGTGAATTGAAATATTTCCTTGGTCTACAGGTTCAGCAGTTTGAAGATGGATGTTTTATCAACCAGACCAAGTATACCTTGGAAATCCTCAAGAGGTTTGGCATGGATAATCTGAAGCACATCTCAACACCAATGAGTATCAATTCAGCCATAGATGCAGATGAAACAGGTAAAGAAATTGATGCAAAGATATACCGAGGTATGATCGGATCCCTACTCTATTTAACTGCCTCGAGACCTGATATTCAATTCAGTGTAGGCATGTGTGCTAGATACCAATATAGGCCTACTGAACTGCATTTAGCTGTTGTAAAAAGAATCTTTAGATACATTTCTGGTACTCATAAGTTAGGACTGTGGTACCCTGCATCACACACCTTAGATCTCATATCATACACTGATGCTGACTATGCTGGCTGCAAACTAGATAGGAAAAGCACAAGTGGACACTGTCAATTCTTGGGTGGGTGTCTGGTTTCTTGGGCTTCCAAGAAACAGCACTCTATGGCCCTCTCTACTATAGAAGCTGAATACATAGCTGCATGGGGCTGTGGTACATAGGTAATCTGGATCAAACATCAGCTGCAGGACTACCAAGTAGACCTGGGCTGCACCCCCATATATTGTGATAATACTAGTGCCATTAATCTTACAAAGAATCCTGTCTTGCATTCACGAACCGAACACATAGAAATCAGACATCATTTCATAAGAGATGAGGTTTTTAAAGGAACTTTTGAATTAATCCATGTAGGCACTGATCATCAGATAGCTGACATTTTCACTAAGCCACTGAACAATGAAAAATTCACCACTTTAAGAAGAGAATTATGCATCTTTAAATGTTTCTAATTTTTGAATAAAATGTATCCATGTTCTATGTCCACATTGAGCTGCATACAGTCCTCATTTGCATGGATCTTCATTTAGTATTTGTCAAATTTTAGTGAAATAGATTGGCATGCATAATCTGTTGGAATATTAAATGATAAGCTGGGAGAAGGTCAGATTTCTTCTGACTGGAAACCCACATCATGTGTGAGGAGGTGTTATGACCTACGTTCTCCACCTGGTACCGCATGCTCATTCTCATATAGATCAGGTTTAATATCCATAAATTATCTTTTCTGTATTACAATACATTTTGCATTCGAGTTGTCTGCATACTTGAGTCATATTATGAGGGGGAGTTTCTTTATTCTGCCAGTTAGTAGGAGACTAATTCAAGGATTTTGAGAGATCTTGATGCTGCATAAAGCTCTCTGAACATCTTATACAGTCTATTCATAAGAAACATGAATTCATGACTCTCTTAAATCTTTAAGTTAGAATAACTGAAACATGGCTAAGAAGCTTCTATTTAATAATCCTGCAAAGACTTGGACAAAGCTCCTGTAGAATGTCTCCTTACAAATTTAGTAAGCATGGATCAAAGTTAAACTTGTTATGTCATGTATGAAATATTCTAAATACTTGAAACTCAGACTTCTGGAAGCAATTTTTCTTGAAAATTAGTACATGTTGTATTGACTTCAAACATCACATAACAAATTAGAAAATAATTTTGGGGTTTATCAAATCTCAGAGCAATGATCTGGTTATTGAGAAACTAGATGGCTCATCAAAGAAATGACACACATCCTATGTCATGAAGTGCCAGATTATCTCTGTTTAAAAAGTTTGAAGAAAATTATTTTTCATGGCAGAGCAATGGCATTAAAGTGTTGAGTAACTGGGGATTCTGGCCTCTGATCAAGGTGTCTCCTCGCGTAGAAAGACACTTCAAATGCTAATTTTGTTCTCTAAAAGAGAAGTAATACGATTATCACACTAAGTAAATGGATATTCTGGCCTCTAATCAAGGTGTCTCCTCATGTAATAATGTGTGATTTAGCAAAACTACTCAATGCCATGTTCTCTGTGCCAAAGAGAAAAATCTGCAACCCCACAATTTCTGAAATCTCCTATAGATTGTTTGTCCTCAATACAACTGGCACATCTTTCAATAGTTGCATCTCTAGATTTTTGATTAGTACAGTCTTTTGGAATGATCTCTCTTGACATAACTGCTAAATCTTGATCATCCTTATGAGGTCTGTATGATGGCATTCTTCATTCTTACTCTATGTCTTTCCTGATTATTAGCCTTGAAGAACATGAGCTTAATTCAGTTCTCTTACTTACTCCTCTAAGAGATGGACTTGAAATCTTCTAAATTGTGCGTTTATTGTATATTCTCTCGATTGTTTAGCAGCACCTTTTCTCTCTCCACTCCTTTTGATGATGTCAAGGGGGAGAAAAATGTCAATGTGCTATACAGTTACTTTTGGCATTTATGGGAAACAGTAGTTTGTCAGTGAAAGGGGGAGAGTGAAAGGGGGAGTGTCGGTGAAAGGAGGAGTGACTGTTCTTTTGGCATGAGTTTTAGCTGATCATGATGTCAGGGAGAGTGTGTGTTAAACTGCATGCATGACTGATCAGTTTTATTGATTACATTGATAATGATGGACTCATAGTGTTGTCATCATCAAAAAGGGGGAGATTGTTACATCCCTAAGGTTTTGATGAGATCAAACACCATAAGTCCATCATCATTAGTCAAACATCACAGGTCAACCAAAAGTCAACATGTTCGCATACAGTTTGTGCACATAACTTTTTACTAAATAACCTGTGTGCATGGAATTTGGTCGAGCAGGTGGTGTGCATGAACTTCACACTACATTGTGATTATATAGAGTCAACGCCAGTTGAATCATGTATATCTAGGGTCGGTGCTAGTTGTGATTTCACACAGCTAAGGTCGGTGCTAGTTGCGTCCTCACATAGCTAAGGTCGATGCTAGCATCCCACATATTGCATTCGGGGTCGGTGCTAGTTGTGGTTTCACATAGCTAAGGTCGATGCTAGCATTCTACATATTGCATTCAGGGTCAGTGCTAGTTGTGGTTTTACATAGCTAAGGTCGATGCTAGCATCCCACATATTGCATTCAGGGTCGGTGCTAGTTATGGTTTCACATAGCTAAGGTCGATGCTAGCATCTCACATATTGCATTCAGGGTCGGTGCTAGTTGCACCTTCTACAGACAAAGTCTGTGTACATTTTGATATGCGCACATTTGAAGTCGGTGCATACCATGTTCATTCATGCTCTAAGGTCGGTGCATATAGGCCATCCTGCATATCCAAGGTCGGTGCTAGCTACATTTCACGCATACCCAAGGTCGACGCTAGCACAATGTGTAGAGCATACAGGGTCGGTGCTAGTTCTGCTAAGGTCAATGCTAGCACGATGAGGTCGATGCTAGTATAGCATGTATTGCATATGAGGTCAGTGCAAGTTCCTATAGTACTGTGCATATGGTCGGTGCAACTTTCGCACCATGCAGACAAAGGTCAGTGCTTGTCTTATTTATTCATGCATAAAGGTCAGTGCACATTTTTCTCTTAATGCATATACAAGCTCAGTGCATATGCATGCATATAGGACACCAAAGTCGGTGCACGTTTTGTAGAAACACATCTAAGGCCTGTGCATCTTCTCTAAATTGGCATGCAAGGGTCGGTGCATGTTTTCATCCTGAATAAAGTAAAGTCTGTGCACCTTTATGACTGATGTTTACTAAGCGGTTGATGAAACGCCTTTCCTCTAAACTTACAGGATTAAAGCATCACGTGAGGTCGAACTAAGAACAGGCACGTGTTCCAAGAATGGTGGGATGCTGGCACATGGACCCAGGGAGTGAATGATGGGCACGTGATCCTAGGCACTTTATCAGAGGAACATTCTCATCCCTGCCACGTGGACCAATAGGGTTTCAGTGGGTTTTCTCTGCCACATCCATACGGTGCCCCTGTTCCTATATAATGGTGCCTTGCCCCACTAAGGAAGGTGTGGAAGCTACGGCCATTGTTCCCATTCATATTTTCAGAGAGAGAGCTTCCCCCCTAAAGAAGAAGAACGAGTGAGCCTCCCCCAGATCAAGAAACAACGTGAGGATCAATTTTAGACTTGAGAGCCGTCACCCGGTGCATCCGGAAATGCTTCATTGAAGCTACATTCTATCTTTTCCTTTTTCGTTTTCTATTTTCTTCTTCGTTCCGTGCTTCATATTTGGTTTTGGTTCCCTCTGAGTGTTCTTGGAGGAAGGGAGACAGCTTCTCCGGTTGTGAGTGACTTGGGGTCACTAGTGGGTTCCCTCTGGTTCAGAGGAAGGGAGAAAGGGTTCTTCGGTGTCTGGACTTGTTGTTTGCAAGCCCAGGGTGCAGGTTCTGTGGATGTAGGACCTGGGTTGAGGGATTTGTCTCCCTCTGGGCAAGCTGTAAGGCAGCATTTTGTCGCAGACTGAGTCTACTTCTTTTCTAGCCAGTGCTAGTGGAAACCTGGTTTAGTGTTAACGAGGGGTGGATGTAGATTGTAGTTTGCAATCGAACCACCTAAAAATCTCCTTGTCTCCCTGTGCGATTGTTGCCTTGCTCTATGTGCGGTTTCTGATCTTCTATTGGTTGAGGTTGTTGTTTACATTGCTTTCCTAGACATATCATCTGCTCGATCATTTGCTTGTGCATCACTGATGGCCTTCTAGGTTTACCATTTCGTTGTTGAATCCTTCTTCTAACGTGTGCTGAGCATATCCACATTGCTACTCTGAGCGCATCTACCGTGCTCTTGGATTTATTTTTGAAAATTGGGGTGATCTATTGATCCCCCCCTTCTAGATCACTCTCTTATATTTCTATCACCCTCATCAAGCGCGATCAAGCCTTCATCCTTCTCCAAGGTACATGGCGCCGTTGCACTCTTTTCTCCATCCCTTTGGCGTTGTTAACCCTTGGTGGCAATCACGTTGAGTTTTGCTATTTATTCATCGCCCCTTTGTTCATTATCTTCCTTGCTTGTTCATGCTCATATAATACATGCATAGTTTGGGGTGTTAAAAGGGGTAGATAGTTTATCAACACCTGCCATTGTAAGGGAACTTGAAACATTGATGGGCCATTGATGGGATTCCTAGGGTTTGTTCGATCCATGGCCCCCCAAGAATGGCTTTGTATGCCAGGTCGACATCCAGGACAAAGAAGTCTGAAGACATGACCACGGGACCTAGGCCGAGTTGTAGGGTCACCTTGCCTTTTGTGCACCGTCTCGAGTTGTCATATGCTGAAATAGTGTTCCACACCTCTCCTAGGTTCTCCTCTTGCAGACCAATCCTTTGGATAGTTTTCATAGGACAGACATTTATGGATGCTCCCGTGTCAATCAAAGTGGAGTCAACCTTGACTCCGTTGAGAGTAACGGTGAGGCACAACGGGAGTGACTTGCTCTCGGGTGGAGCAAGATCTTTGTCGGAAAAGGATATGGAGGGACCCTGAGTGAGGGCTAGGATGGCATCAGTCACGCCAATGGCTGGGAGATCTTCGTTGACTGTGATCTTTTAGAGGAATTGTAGCAGAGTGGATTGATGGGACATGGACCTCTTTATGAGATCCAGAATGGAAACTTTTGTTGGTGTCCTATGCAGGTGTTGAAGGATATCATACTCCGTAGGAGGAGCATGGGAATTGACCCCCTCTTTGGGCTAAGATTGCCTCTGGGATGGGGGAATGATGCGATTGTGAAGGGTGACATTGATAGTGGCTTCCTTCGGGACCTCCGACACCAAAGGTTTTGGATGAATCATCTGTAGGGGAGTAGGGGATCCGAAGATGAATGAGAGGGAAGCCGATTCTTCAACTGGAGCACTAGGAACAGGCGAAGAGGCCAGCTCAGGTGGGAAGGTTTTAGCAGAACCAATGGACGTTCTTGCCCCGCCCGGGCATCCTTAGGGATAGTTGACTCCTGAAGTGGGGATTGTGGGGGTGTGATTAAGGTGAGAGGACCTTGATGTGATGCCGGTGGTTGGCTAGGAGGTGAGATCAACGTCCAGGGCTAAGACTCCTGGGTGAACATATTGACATCGGCCCACAGCTCGTCGACTTCTACTTCAAACTTTCCATGCCAATCGAGAAAGCCTTATATGCCCCACATTTGGGTTCTCTTGAGGACGCGTGGTTCTAACCCAATCTCGGTGTTCACCCTTTCATTCTACCTCAAAGTTGAGGGGTCCTTGTTTGGTTGATGAACATGTAAGGGATTTTGGACAATGCCCAGATCTCGATTGGGCTTTTTGAGGTTAGCAACGGCGAGCTTAACATCGGACCAATTAATCCTCCCCTCATCATGCATGTCGTGTACCTAGTCCCAGAATTGGAAACAAATGTAGATTTCATGCCTGGGACAACGGTGATACGGACAGTATTTGGACGTGCCGGCATTGGGGTGGACCTAATTCCTTTGAGGGGGTAAATGGATGACCTGAGATGACATGAGGGCAAAGAAAATGTCACCCAAAGTTTCGAGCAACGGGGGATAAGAGGCCCGCTTAGGACTGGCGCGATTGTAACTTTGGGGTGGAGGGACATTGGAATATGGCCTCGAATTTCCTTGACCTTGGTTAGGACCAGCTTGGTTGGATTGTGGAGCTTGGCGGTTGTTGGTCCTAAAGGGAGGGCCTAAGGCATTGACCTGCTCATTTACAGTGACTCCCTCGGTGGTAAGGACAGATGCGGCCTTCCGACCTCTAGTGTAAGTTTCAAAGAAGGGCGGCAAAGTGGAATCCTTCATTTGGGCTTGAACAATTCGAGCTAGATTGTACAATTGTAAAAATGTGTGGAGCTCGCTAAGCATTAAGATAGCCGTAAGCTGCGACGTGGCATTGTTCACCAGCATGGTGATGGCCTGAGATTCAGGGATAGGGACCTCCGTCCGGGAAGCCATAATCCTCCAACAATTAGCGAATTGGATGAAGTCCTCGTCGGGCTTCATCTTTTCCATGACCAGATCGAACAGTGTGGGAGCTATAGAGGACATGTGACCAAAGTGAGCGAGGAATCGCTCAGAGACTATATCGAAGTTCAAGAGGTCAATAGTCGGGAGAGAGGAGAACCAACGCAGGGCCTCACCCTCGAGGGACTTTTGAAATAGATGGACCAGCAGCACCCGATCATATAACAACTGATGGGAGTCCATAAGGAAACCTGAGAGGTGGTGGTGGGGATCGGTAGTACCATCGTACTTCCAATATTTGGGAGCCTTGAAGCCAGGCAGAAATTAGGCATTAGGGAGCTTGCAATATTGGGCCAAAGACTGGGGACGGGAGATCGGCATGCTTTCGGCCACCACTTGCCGAATATAGCTTTGGATTTCCTGCTTGGAGACAAAGTCCATTCCCCTCGAAGGGGCGACCATGGTTGGTGGAATCGGGGGTTGAGGAACCCCTTGAGAAGCCATGGGATGGCTGGATTGAAGTGGGATTTCTCGAGCGGGCCGACTAGAGGACCCTTGGAAGGGAGTTTGAACCCGAGGCGGTGTGAAATGAGAGGACATTTGGGGTGAGACCGGGACATTCCCTCAGGAGGCCAAAGTGACCAAATCCTCAGGCATGTAGCGAGACAGCACGTTGATCAACTCTTGATCTTCGCGCGGAGATAACGTGGGAGCCCTAGGGCTAACTTGGTCGTGTTCACTATGGGATGATGCCGAATCAGCATGGACGGCCTCGTTCGGCGAAGCCAAGAACATGCCTATAAAGGTGGCCGGATGGCTATCCTCTATTTCGAATAAAGGATTGGCTCTAAGCTCAGACTCATATTGGGGAGTAAACTCCTCCTCATAGCCCGGGTTAGTGAAAACTCGTTCCATCTAAACCAAATCCTTCTCGATTTGAAAGGTTCAACTCTAGGACATATGCTACCGAGAGGATGTATTTTAAGCAAACAAAGGTTTCACAGCAACATCCCAATTTTTTTGTCTTTTTCTCTTTTTTCCCTTTTTTTCCCCTCATTTTGGTTCTGTCGGGAGAACAAGGGAAATCTAAGGGTGTAGGCTTGTTTCTCTGGGAATCCTAGTGAGAACTCACTCAAACCCCAGGGGTGACTAAACGGGACTGCATGGGTACGACCAGCCTGACGACCATGTGTGAATTCATGGTTCGCGAGGACTTATGGAGGTTCCCGATTGGAAGGAGCTAGTTACACCCTATTGGGTGTCCTCTGTAGTTGATCAACAGTGTGGAAACTGTTGTGTGTTGATTGTGTTTTGAATGATTGGCAACAGTAGAGTTGACTTGGTTGGCTATAGAGTTGACGTTGGTGACTCTATCTTGACCATGGTAATATTGTGTATTTTGTTGAAGTTCTGATATGTCAGACCTTTTCATAGAACACTTCTGCACACTTTGTTATTCCACACTTAAGGTCAGTGCACGTCTTCTATGACACTATACAAGATCGGTGCATGTTTTGTAGAAGTACACATAAGGTCAGTGCAGACTGTGTTATGCGCATCTAAGGTCAGTGCATATCATTTTGGTGATTGCATATAGTCGGTGCATGTTTCTGTAGAAACACATGTAAGTCGGTGTAGGTTTTGTTGCGAGCATATAAGGTCAGTGCAGGCATCTGTCTTGCACTAAGTAGTGTCGGTGCAAGTAGTGCCTCTCACACACCTCAGGTCATGGCTAGTCATCATTTTCACTTAGTGAGGTCGATGCAAGTTACCATGTGCATACAAAGTCGGTGCAACATCTGCATTGAGCAAAGAAGGTCGGTGCATTCTCTGTTCTATTACACCTAAGGTCTTTGCACTTTTTGCCTTACACATAATAGGTCGGTGCATCGTTTTGCCATTTGCATGCAAAGGGTCGGTGCATTGTTTGCTTCATGCATATAAAGGTCTGTGCATGTTTTCATACATGCGTAATAAGGTCAGTGCACACTTGTATCCTGCATAACCAAAGTCAATGCATTGTTTACCTTATGAGTGTAGATGGTCAGTGCACTCTCTGTTCTATATCATAACAAGTAGTGCCTCACGCACACTTAAGGTCAGTGCATGTGTATTTCAGGTCTGCGCTAGCTGCATGATATACTATGTGCTAGTTCTTCTTGCATCTGTGCCTATACACATAGACATGTGAATTGTCTAAGTCCATAATGCGTGACTGATACTTTGTTCGTTACAATGACAGGTGAGACTCATGATCAAACACCTGACGCGTGTCCCAACTACCTGCGAACTTTAAGTCACGAGCAACTAAAGTACCAAGATGAAAGGCACGTGATCCAAGACAAAAGGTGAAGCGTTGTGTTTGACACGTGGAAAGCAAACAAACCCAGATGCTGCCACGTGGCCATCTCAACTCAAATCTGAACGAATTTTTGGGTGGGAAATGTGGTTTCCACGTGCCCATCATCTGATGTCTTATAAAAGGGAGCAGAACGCCCAATCTCAAAGAAGAGAATATACAAAGAAAATAGCAACAGCCAAGTCAAGAGAACCAGAGCAAAAAGAGAGAGTGAACCTGAGAAGATCTCAGAGTGAGAATTTGAGAAGAAAAGAAGAGGAGCTTTGAGAGAAGGGCAGTGCATCGTTAGAAGGGTGTGAGTCTTAGCTTTGCAAGATGTTGTTTCTGACTTCTTGGTTCAGAACTAGAGTCGTTCCGCTCTTTGTAATAGCTACAGTTTTTGTTTTGCTTTTCTGATTTTCTATTTTTGATTTGAAACCTTGTTTTACAAGCTGTGTGTCAGCAATTGTTGGCAAGCTGTAAGGCCCAGCTGTAGAGGTGGGTTCCTCTGGGTAGCTTAAGTTGTAAGGCTCAGCGTGTGTTGGGAAGTTTTCCCCAAAGCTGTGGATCAGCGGATTGGAAGCTGTGAATCAACAGTGAAGCCACACTTGGTTTAAGTGTGGGGTGGACGTAGATCTCTGCAGGAGATCGAACCACCTAAAAATTACGTGTCTATGCTTGATGGTTTGTGATTGTTGCATTTATTCACCTGGCTGTTATCGTGTTTCTTTAGATTGATATATTGAGTATTCAAGAGTGTGAAGAAGGTATATCAAACGGTACTGCTCGAAGAATAAGTCGGGCTTATCTGAAAAGTGGTTTATCTTGAGTGAGGACACTCATTGAGTTCAACCTCCGCCAAGTACCTCTTCACATTTCATTTATCTAAAATTTAGTTCTGCTGCTGTCATGGTTTAATTGTCTATTAGATTTCACTCATTCTCTCCATTGATAGTTCTCACATATCACTTGACTACGTCTTCTAGTGATTCTGTGTCTGAATTGGTTGTTCTGATTAAGCAATTTTTAATTCCACATTTATCTGCTTAATCTTGTTTTAAAATTTGGGGTAGATCTATTCACCCCCCCTCTAGATCTATATCACATGGTATCAGAGCATAACTCTTCTACAGGGACTAACACCTTGAAGAGATAGACATCATGGATACTAGAGGAATGACAGTCGAAGGACAATCTACGACCAAGCCTCCATACTTTGATGGTTCAAAGTATGCATACTAGAAGAACCGAATGAAAGTTTTCTTGAGGGCAAAAGATTATGAAGTCTGGAAAGTTGTTAGCAAAGGCCCCTTCGAATTGTCGAGGATGAGGATTTATGGACATGAGAGCAGATCCGAAGATCAACACTTAACTGGAGCGCTATCAATGCCATCCAGTGTGCCCTTTATCCCACGGAGTTCTCCAAGATCTCATCCTGTTCAACAGCTAAAGAGATGTGGGATAAATTGGAGGTTATATATGAAGGGACATCCCAAGTGGGAGAGACTAAAGCCAACATGCTAGTCTCTGAATATGAGGCGTTTAGGATGAGGCCGAATGAGACTATCACATAGATGTATGCTCGCCTCATGATTATCACCAATGGACTCAGGAGTCTTGGCAAAGTGTACTCTGAATATGAGCTGGTGAGAAAGATTCTGCGTTCCTTAACTCCGATCTGGCACACAAAGGTGATTGTTATTGAGGAGTCTAGGGACTTAAAGACCACCAAGGTCGATGGGTTAATCAGTTCACTCATGACATATGAGATGAACTTGCCAAAGGCAGATGAGCTGGAGAAGAAGAAGAGACCCATTGCATTGAAGGCCAACTCCTGTAAAAGTGGGTCATCCAGCGACCACAGCTCCTCAGGGTCAGAGATTGAAGGTGATCGGCTCGCTATGCTGACTCGACAGTTCAAAAGGTTTCTGAGAAAAGAGGGAAGAGACTTTGGAAGAAGACAACATAGTGACAGAAGACAAACAAGATATAAAACTAATCCTGCCAAAAAGACTGACACCACTGTTTGCTATCATTGCAGGAAAGCAGGCCACATGAAGGTAGAATGCTAGGAGCTCCAAAAACTGAAGGAAAAAGTAAAGAAGAGAAACCTGAAAGGCAAAGCTATGATAAGCACTTGAAGCGATAAGGATGAGAGCAATCTCAGCTGCACCTCAGAGAGTGAAGGAGGAAGGAAGTCAAGTATGCCTGATGGCCAGGGACTGCGATAGAGACGAAGAAAATGATGAGGTAACATCTCCCTTCGAAAATTACACTCTTACTGATTGGGAAGATGCTTATGGTGAATTGTTAGATAAAATTGATGATGTTAGAAAAGAAAATAGACAGTTAAAAAGAAAAGTCAATTCTCTTGTTAATAATACTACCATGTCTGACAGAATTGCATATCTTGAAATAGAAAATAACTGTCTAAAAAATTCTGTTGCTGAAGTTGATGAGATAAAATCTGTTTTAATTTATGCTAGAAATGAGAATGATATGCTGAAAAATGTGATTGATGATTTAAAGCTGAGATTACAAAATTATGAAAATGAAATGAAAATTGTCAATGAAAAGTATGAAGCTGTTTTGAGTGTTAATGTTGAATTGAATAAATCAATTGAAAACCTTGAGAAAGAAAATGAGGATAAACAGAAAACTCTTGAGAGCATGACCCAAGGTACAGAAAACTTAATTGCTCTTTTGGGGAAAAAAGTGAATTTTAGAAAAGAGGGTCTTGGCTTTAATCCAACTGCTAAAAGAAGCTTTGAATTCAAAACTGGTTCATTTGTAGCAGAAAAGGGAAAGAACACCCCTCTTATTAATATGATCAGTGAAAATAATGTTAACAATTTTTTTGTAAAAACTGCTAGTCAAAAAAAGTCCAGTGCTCAGGACAAGGGCAAACAAAAGGTGAATGTGTCCAGCAATTCACGCACACACAAGTCTACACCTCAGGGCAAACACCAGAATAGGGGTAAAACTTCTACAACATCAAAACCCCAGAATAACTCAAATAGGTCTCCACAGAAAAACAAATGGAAGACACAACCCACTCCCATGCATTTTCCAGGTGGACCTACAATTGTCAGGAGTTCGAAGACTAACAGAAACCATCCCAGGCCTCAGACCTACCATACTTACCATTATGCACAGTCGTATCAGTTTAGTAGGTCTAGAAGGGATAGAGTTTATGGCAGGTCTGCATACCATTCAAATCCTACTCAGAACTACAGACCTTAGAATAGAAATTGGTTTGGGCAATCCAGGACATGGAATCCAATGAAACACACTTCTTATGGTCAACCTAGGACCAACCCAGGGTACACCTGTCACGCCCCGAGCGCGGAAGGAACTCGGAGACGCGTGACGAGTTTATATCGATCATGTCAATTAGAGCGTTAGTGTATTCAACACAAAGACAGAGTGCGCAAAAAAATAAAGATAGCCCAATCCTTTAACCAATCATAACATCAAAAGTACTTCTATTACAATTAACTTGATGAAAGTGTTAAGACTCAAAAAAAAAGGAAAAGTACAACGATTGACTCAAAAATATAGGAAGATAAGACTAGAAGACGCTTGGATAGACTGGGAGTTCTAATCTCTTCACTCTTGACTTTCCCCATCCGATTGAGTTTCGTCCTCGGACTTACCTGAAAAAAATAGGGGAAAAACACTAGATGAGCGAACGCTCAGTAGGAATTATATCTCAAGAGCTAGCTTGCTTTAAGTAAATTACATGTTACATGAATGCAATAAAGCTATGCATGGTTGCGTAAAACGATAAGAGAGAGAGTATAACAAGGGATAATTGAGTGAACTATCATGTCATTCAAAAATTCATGTCAATAATGATCAAGGCATTCAAGCAAGTATGTTTTTCAAGTCATGTCAAGGATTGGCTATTATATTTCAAGCAAGTAACAATAAATACCCTTTCCGGGTCACGCAAGTCATGTCATGTCAAGTCGAGTACGAGATTATGGAATGTCTATCAAGCTAGTCATGCACTTCGGTACAATGCCATACCATGATCATTACAACTCCCATGGGCACTAGTACTTTCGGGTGCTCCTCCCAGGACTAGATCGGGCCCTTATATGCGCAGACATTGATCATGTATTTCGACATCCACTATAGTTATAGCCAATATAGAATTCCAAAGGGATTCAAGCTTGTAGGAACTCTAAGGTAGATCATAGAGATTAGGATTTCAAGGATGGAACATGATACGTAAGGATGGTAATAACGGTGTAACCACGATTAACGATAAAACTAGGTGGAAACGGCTCCCTAGATAGGTGCCATGATATTAAGAATAAGCGCTCATGTAGAAATGGTCGCTCATTCTTGTACATGATAAGGTAGATAGAATTAGTGTCCACAAGTATGGCACATCATTCTTAATCAGTATTAATGGCATGGTTTCCCATTCCATTAAAGAGTATTCTCATGACATCAAAATAGCATATCATGAGGGCCGGTATACCATGTTTCTTTAGAGTGACATGGAAATCAAGTAGTGTCATGGGTTTTGATGGTACAACCTGCTCGGCTGCCTTGAGGGAATCCAAGGCTAGCGAAGTCTTACGGAGGTCTCTATGATAAAGTCACCAGTCCAAAGGAACGGAATGTCCTATGGAGGGTTCATCTATCATCGAGAAATAATGGGTAATCGATAAAACAACGTGAAACATGGGACTATATTCACGGAATGGAATATAGTGTCTATACATATAACCAACTAACAGTGGTTTACAGAAAAACGAACGATCAGTAAAATCGTAAATTGACGCCTTATAGAATGTCTTCATTTCATGAAATGGCGCCCTTGTTAGGGTCGTTAGTTCAGTATATGACGACTGTTCAATCAGTCGTCATACCTATATTCTGTTAATAATAAATTTTAGTAAAAATTATCTATCTCAAATATTATGCAAATGACGACTTGGATTAAGTCTTCAATTCATTGAATATCGCCTTAGTCAGGGGCGTCATATATCAAATTAAAGGGCAGCATATATGTCATCATTTCAATATCCAAAAATATTATAAACATTTCAATAATACACCGTTTATCACTAAATTGACGCCCATTTACATGGGCGTTTATTCAATTGACGACCTAATCAGGGTCGCTAATTCTTTGTCATATGATTTGCACCCACAGGTACAATCCTAGACACATGGATTTTGGAGTAGGTCCATTCAAGGATCTAGAGACATGATCAGATAGAGAAAAATAGCAGAAATTTACTAATATAATCATGCATTAGTTAACTCATCAGGATTCATAGTTATTAAATTTTGATCATGCGTAATTATTAACTGACTAGTGCAATTGACGACTATTCGCAAGGGCATTAAATCAAAATAACACCTTAAGCTGGGGCGTCATTTCAATAAATACAGAAATCATGAAAAATTGATATATCAATAACACCTACTAACAATTCTACATGCATGCAGATGGCCTAATAACCATAGGTTTTGCTAATCTCTTGAGAAAACCTACCTTGGTGATGATCTGGTTGATGGATCGTGAAGAATATATATGAAGATTTGATCACAAACGATACCCTGTTTGAAACAGAGCAACCGCGTAGAAGGAAAAAGACACAGTAGCTTGCTCTTCTAACAGCAGTAGCAGCTTCAATCCTCCGTGCAGCAAGGAAGAAGAGAAAGGATGAAGAACTTCTACGTTCTTCACGTTCACCGCAGTAGAACGAAGAGGAAGATGATGGGAACCCTCCTCGTATTACTAGCAGCAATAGGTTTGATGAAGAAAAACTAACAGGTTGGCTCGATGGAAGGGGTATTTATAGGGAAGGAATCCTAATGGGTTTTTAAGAGTTCGTTTAGAACTAAAATTTCCATGGTAGAATCCTTACTAAACATAGATATCCACGTATGGATTCTTCCCTAATCAAGAAACCTTCCTGGCTAATATCCCTGTTCGAACCAAACACCAACGGGTCGGTTTGTAAATGACGCCTACGGTTGGGGCGTTATTTCTAAATTGACGCCTATGTACGCGGTCTTCAATCATTCATATGACGCCTGTCAAGGAGGCGTCAATTACTCTTATCCTTTCCCTTTCCCTATTATCGTATTAAAATGGCGCCCACTCAAGGGGCGTCATTTATTAAATTAGCGTCTGTTTCAACGGTCTTCAATTAAATGACGACCTGATAAGAGGCGTTATTTATTTGCAGCCCATTTGTTATATGTTTAAGTGTATATGAGTTGGGCCTTTGTCTTTAGTTTAATCTTTTAATCTATTTAAGATAATTAAGATTTTATTCCTTTTTAATTTACCAGGGTTGCTACACCCTCCCCCACTTAAAAGAATTTGGTCCCCAAATTCAATCGTATATAAACGTGGAGAGTGTAGAGTACATACCTTTTAAAATAAGTCTGGAAATCATTTCCTCATAGACTCCTCGGTCTCCCATGTTGCTTCATGTTCTGAGCTTTTACTCCATTGCACCTTAACCATGGGAATAACTTTGTTCCTTAACGTTCGTACCTCACGATCGAGGATCTTCATGGGCTTTTGTTCATAAGTGAGATCCTTTTGAATCACCAGGTCACCATGATCAATGATATGTGACGGATCGTGCACATACTTCTTCAACATAGATATGTGGAATACATTATGAACTTCGGACAATTGAGGAGGTAAGGCGACACGGTAAGCAACCTCGCCAACTCTTTCTAGTATCTCAAAAGGTCCGATAAACCTTGGTGTAAGCTTGCCTTTAACACCAAATCTCCTTATGCCACGTCCAGGTGATATCTTGAGAAATATGTGGTCTCCGACTTGGAATTCGAGATCTCTTCTTCTTGTGTCAGCATAAGCCTTCTGTCTAGACTGAGCAACTTGAAGTCTTTCTCTAATCAACTGAATTTTTTCAGTGGTATCCCTTACCATGTCTGGACCTAATAGTTGTTTCTCGCCAACTTCGTCCAAGCATAAGGGTGATCGGCAACTCCTTCCGTATAAGGCTTCGAAAGGTGCCATTTGTATACTTGCCTAGTAGCTGTTATTGTATGCAAATTCAACCAAAGGTAAGTGATCATGCCAGCTTCCACCAAAATCAATGATGCAAGCTCTAAGCATATCTTCAACTACCTGATTGGTTCTCTCGGTCTGGCCATCCGTTTGAGGATGAAAAGCTGTACTAAAGTTAAGTCTCATCCCCAACGAATGTTGTAGACCCTTCCAAAAGTGGGAAGTAAAACGAGGGTCTCTGTCGGACACGATTGAGACAGGTACTCCATGTAACCTGACTATCTCCTTAAGGTATAGTGCAGCAAGAACATCAATTGACCATCGACTCTTGATTGGCAAGAAGTGTGCCGATTTGGTCAATCAGTCAATGATAACCCATATTCCATCATGTCCTCCTTTTGATTTAGACAGACCCATAATGAAGTCCATACCGATATCCTCCCACTTCCATTTGGGAATACCTAGAGGATGTAGCTTACCGGCAGGCTTTTGGTGTTCTGCCTTGACTTACTGGCACGTGAGACAGCGAGACACAAAGTCTGCTATTTCTCTTTTCATATTGGGCCACTAGAAGGTCCTTTTCAAATCTTGGTACATTTTAGTAGACCCTGGATGAATCATGTACCTTGATCTGTGAGCTTCCTCTAAAATCTTCTTCTTTAGCTCCTGACAATCTGGTATACAATTTCTATCTCTGAACAACAATCTTCCATCCGAAGCTATCTTGAAATCTGATTGCTCTCCAATCTTGCTTTTGATTTCCACTAGTACAGGATCATTATCCTGAAGTCCTTGTATTTCGGATAGCAAGTCTGGCTGTTTGCTCATATGGGATAATGTGACACACCTACTGTCCATGTCTATGCTTATATTAAGTTTAGAGAATTGTTCTAGCAACTTCCACTCTTGAATCATACAATTTGCTAAAATTGCTCTTGGCTTGCGACTGAGGGCATCAGCTACAGGATTACCCTTTCCAGGATGATATTCTATAGTGAAGTTGAAGTCCTTGAGATATTCTAGCCAACGTCTTTGCCTCATGTTCAATTCCTTCTGTGAGAAGAGATACTTGAGACTCTTGTGATCGGTGTATACAATGAACTGCACTCCGTATAAATAATGTATCTATATCTTCAGTGCAAACACTACCGCTGCCAATTCTAAGTCATGGACTGGGTAGTTCTCCTCGTGCTTCTTTAATTGGCAAGAAGAGTAGGCTATAACTTTCCCTTGTTGCATTAAAACACATCCGAGACCAACACCTAAGGCATCGGTGTATACTTCAAATTTCACGCCTTCAATTGGTAAAGCTAAGACCGGGGCAGTAGTTAGGTGATCTTTGAGGGCTTGGAAGCTTCTCTCACATTCCTCGCTCCATTCATAACGGATCTCCTTACGAGTTAGCCTAGTGAGTGGTACGGTAATTTTGGAGAAATCCTTGATGAATCGTCGATAATAGCCTGCAAGACCTAAGAAACTTCGGATCTCGCTAGCGTTGGTCGATCTTTCCCAATTTCTTACAGCTTCAACCTTTGATGGGTCTACGGATAAATCGTCTTTTGATATAACATGCCCCAAGAAAGATACTTCTTCTAACCAGAATTCACATTTACTGATCTTTGCATATAACTGATTTGTCCTCAATATCTGTAATGCAATCCTCAAATGCTCCTCATGCTCCTCTTTGGTCTTGGAATAAATCAATATATTATCAATGAAAACCACCACGAATTGGTCTAGATGAGGCCTGGATATACTATTCATCAACTGCATAAAGGTAGCAGGGGCATTTGTTAGTCCAAAAGGCATAACAACAAATTCATAGTGCCCATACCTGCTTCTGAATGCGGTCTTATAAATGTCCTCATCTTTGATCCTTAGTTGGTGATATCTCGACCTGAGATCAATCTTTGAGAAATACTTGGATCCAGATATTTGATCAAATAATTCATCGATTCTCGGCAGTGGATACTTGTTCTTGATAGTGAGATGATTCAACTGTCGATAGTCGATGCATAACCTCATGGATCCATCCTTCTTCTTTACAAATAGCACGGGTGCTCCCCACGGGGAAGTGCTTGGTCTAATAAAACCCTTCTTAAGAAGTTCCATCAATTGCTCCTTCAGCTCCTTGAATTCGGCGGGGGACATCCTATATGGTGCCTTCGAAACTGGACCAGCACCAGGGATCAAATCGATGGTGAAGGCCACTTCTCATTGTGGGGGTAGTCCATGCAAATCTTTCAGAAATACATCTGGAAATTCTTGCACAATAGGGATATCTTCTACCTTAGTCTCCTTAGTCTCCTTAATGGTGACAAAAGCAAGGAAAGATACACATCCTTTACTTATTAGCTTGCTGGCTCGGAGAGCCGAAATAAGAGGTGACTTGCTTCGACTCTTGGGGCTAGTATAGACCAATTCCAGGAATTCCCTGAAAGTAACTTTGCTATTACGGCAATCCACAGTTGCCTGATACTTGGATAACCAATCTGCTCCTAATATGACATCATAGTCCTTTAGGTCTAAGCAGATGAGGTCGATAGGAAGATTTCTTCCCTTTACCAATACTTCACAGTTTTGATAATGGTGAGCAAGGTCAACTTCGCTTCCGAGAGGGGTTGAAAGAACTAATTTCATCCATTCCGGTTCCATGGGTAATGGATTAGCAAACTTCTTAGAAATAAAGGAATGCGAGGCACCAGTATCTGATGTGACACAACCTAGGACCTAAATTGCAAGCAACACAACAATTTGGCAATGTCACACAAGCGGACTCACTCGCGTTGGCACACTCAGGTCCGTAGGTGGACCGGCGATGGGGTGAGGGTCCGAGGTTGGACCGGAGGTATCCAAGGGTACGGCTGGCTTGGGGAGGACCCCTATGGGTCAGGGGTTGCCCAAATTCATGGGCGGTCAGCACGCCGAAGGCTTGGGTTGAATGATCACTCTCACAACTCACCCGCGGTAGCCACACAATTAAACGATAATTTGGGTTCGGGCACTCTCTTAACGCCGACGGCACTAAAATGCAATACTAATTAAGCAAAGGAATCAAACAAAGAGGAGTGTTTAGTGGCTCACCTGATCGGTGTGAAGACACCGATCCCGGCTGGAGACGAGGGCGAGCGAGGAAGCGTGGGCTTACCCGCACGCCGCGCCGGAGAAGCTTCAACCTGAAATTTCAGATTACATGCACTACACCCCATGCAAGGGGGGGATCTTGAGGAAGGAAAGCCAGTGACTACACTCAAACACTACCTCCACGCAGGGAGGGGCCTTCAGCCGGCCAAGCGGGGAGGGGAGAAATCAAGCTAGAAGTAAAGAACGGTAGCCGATGCCGATGTTGTCCACCCTCTACGCTTCAGGATAGACAGTTGGTCCTCTGGATGCTGTGGACACTCCAGAATTTTTCCAATGACGAAACCACTTGGAGATTGCTCGTAGTTGGGCCGGGATGATGCCTGAATTTTGATAATTTCTTCGGGCACCGGTGTTGGTCGGATAGGAGCTTGAACAGGGGAGCAGATTAACAGTTCTAACTGTCTCAGGATCTCAACATCAGGAAGCAGAGGATGCCACGACCGCTCCCGAGCTCGGAATCAGGTTCCGCCAGAGTCGCTGGAACCGTGGACAACTCCTCTTAGAAGAAAGACCGACGGGGAAGCCAAATGTTGTTGGAGCAGGCCGGTAGACTCTGAACACTATGGCAGGGTCGGTGCAGACTAATTGGAAGCAGAACTGCATACCCCGAGAAGAAAAAATGATAACTCTCAGGTCCGGTCTCCAAACTGGGCTCTGCTTCTTGGGGATGAAAGAAGACTCGTAGTAGAAGATTTTTGTAGGATGACTTTTGTCCTGATTCACGCTGGATTTGTCGTGGCAGAGCTTCCAATCACGTTTAGGTGCTCTGTCAGGAGAGCTTCGCGCAGTCGAGGGAGAACGGCTCTCCCGGGCAGCTCGGTGCTCGGACGACAACGAAACCACCGCCGTTGCGAAGAAGACAGGCAGATGCTTCCGTGGGTACCTCTTGGGCCTTCAGATTCGCGGGGAGGTGGTCGGGGTGGCCGCTGCTAGCAGGTGATCCTCTGCAGGTCACCAGTCTAGATGGTGGAAGGTGGGGGTGATGGAGAAGAACAATGGGAGAGTGGAGGAGATGAGAGAGAGGGGGGGTGACCTAGGGCTGTAGAGGGAAGGGGGATTTCGAAATTCAAAGGCCTAGGGAGGTGGAGGGGTGCTTGGGGTAGTGGGAAGGGTGCTTGGGAAAGTGGGAGGGGTAGTTGGGGGTTGGGTGGTGAGGAGAGGATTGGTGGAGGGGGTCTTGGGAAGGGGGGAGTATTGATGAGGGTTGTGGGGAATGGGAAGAGGCTTTAATGGGGTAGGTGGGGAGTGGAGGTGGTTGGGAAGGGAGGAGAGAGAAAAATTTTGAAATTGGGGTGGGGAGGAGAGAGAATAGGGGGCGCACCCCTTAGGGAAGGGGAGAGAGAGAGAGAGAGAGAGAAACTCACAATTATGGTGGATTTCAAAATTCATTCATTGATTCATTAGTTCAAAATGAGGGGAATGGGGTCCTATATATAGGCAACCCATATTTTACAAAAAGTCCCTGACATTTGACTCAATGACGAATAACCGAGGAAGGTGGGGGGGGCGCCCATGGGCCAGCCCAATGAATTGGGCCCAATAACAACCTAATCAATCCTAATGACACTCAAACTTAGGTAGATGACTCAATGACCTAGGTACTTGACTCAAATAAAAGGAAAATTACAATGACATGACTCAAATAAAATATGAAAATTACATGACTCGATTCAGAAAAATATGACGGACACAATGGAGCTATGCCGACGAGCAATCAAAGCTGTGAAACAATGTGAAGGGCGAGAGATGCCCCCATCATACCCCCGGGGTGCGAAGAACTCGACTCTGTCGAGTATAGGTCCGCCGGGGAAGAGGTCCTCCAATGCAGCTCCAGGTGAGCCACAACCTCTAAACTCAACCTCGCATCTTTAGCCGGGGACTGCTCTTCATCCTCTCAAGGTGGCTCGGGCACACCTTCTTGCTGACGATGGTACCCTGCTTGCTTAGTATTACCTCCGTGTGCACACGTCGGACTCTCAAGCTGATATGAGGAGGCTCTCCGAGGGTGTCACTCATAAAGGTGAGGGTAGGCTCAAACTGCTCACTGGGATCCACCGCGATGCCCTTAGGGGGTGATAGATCCGCCACGTAAAAAGTGAGGTATATCCCAAGATCCCATCGGTAAATCCAACCCGTAAGCCAGGTTGCCAAAGCCACTCGGAACATGGAAGGTCCAAGTCCTCGTGCCCTCGATTTAGAGGTGACTGTAAGATAGAGCCATTCCAAAGCCACCATCGTAGGGTTGCCTACTTGGAATCCAAAGTGGCACTCGTGAGTTTTTGCCCGCTCATTATGAACCTCACCGCTCGTTGTGGTTTGCTTGCTTAAATGCTCATGCCAAGTACTATGATGCGGTGTGAGTGGGAGATGCATGATATGCAAAGGGGGGCCAGGACAACCATGCGTAGACCAATCATGCAGTGATGCCATGGAGACTTTGAAGGGTGTGGGATGGCCGGGACATCCATAGGTGTCCCTCTCATGCGTGGGTGTGATGAGTGCCGGAGGACCCGGACATCCATGAATGATCCTAACATGCTTAAGACTCATGATGAATGAGGGCGGACCATTACATCCGAATATGGACCACTCATGTTTCCGACTTAACATGTGGGTGATATGAATGAATGTACCCGACTTATGAATCATGCCAAGTGGTTCGAGGTGCCAAGTCACATGTTTTCCTAACCCGAAAATGACATTGATGTGTTGGGGTATGGTTTGGCATTGGAGTTTCCATTCAAAAGGGTCAAAGGGGTCAAGGAAGGTGGACATCATGGGGAGAGGCACCTCCTTGTTCCTTAGGTGTAGATCTTCCTTGGTCATAGCTACCCTTGTGTCGCCTGGGACTTGGGAGAGGTGGGCTTGGCCCAACATGGTGGGTGAGGGTAGGAAGGAGTGGGTGATAAGTGATGTGGGTGGATCACATGGGTTCTCGGGTTCCCATTGGGAGGGGTCAAAAGGATCAACATAAGTGTACCCGGGGGAAAGGAGCTCTAAGTTCATCTCAACATCCTCAAGGTCCTCACAATATGGTGTTGGATCATCCTCCTCTAATGAAATGATTGGGCCGAAGTTATTAGTGGGTGGATCGGCTATGAAGGGAGGTTTTGGCTTTCTACCCGATATAATAAACTCCAAATTGAGGTGAAGGTCGGGCTCATCGGGTGTAGGGAGGAATAGGAGGAGGTCGCTAGTGTAGCAACCAATGGTGCAAACCGAGGTGATAGACCCGACACAAAGGTGTAGGAGGTCAAGGCTCCTAGATTGGTGGGCCATGGGGGTCAACAAACCGGTCAACTCAAATTGCCAAGCTAAGCCCTTGAGAAGGTCCCCTAGTGTCTCCACTTGATAAGATGATTGGATGGTGGTGCGATAGGAGTTGAAGGGCACTATGGGGAGGTGTCGCTCCAAGGGAGGGTAGGCCATGATTGGGTGAGCTAGGCTCTCTTTTAACCATCTAGCCAAGGACCCAATTATGATGAGTTCACTCCCTACTAGGGGAGAGGGCATAGAGTGAAGATGCAAGGCTTTGTCCTCATCTTGGGCATGTGTTTCTTTCAAAGTGGGGGTTGGATTCGGGGTGTTCACCACTATGGGGTAGGGTGTCAAGATTATGGGTTCTTCTACCAAGGAGGTGGGTAGGTACTTTGTGGGTGGGGTGATGATGATCGGCACATGGTGCATCTGGGGTGGTGAACGAGGTCGGACTTGGATTGAGGTTGGAAGTGGAAGTAGTGGTGGCCTAGGTTGGGGTAAGATTGGGGTTGGAAGAGGAAGGTGGGGTGGGTGCGGAGGCTTGGTTTGATTTGTTTTGGGAGGTGGGTCCCTTTTAGGGGGCGATGGACGGGTAGTGGTGGGGGCCAAGGGGTTTTGTGGGGTATGGGTTTGGTGAGGGATTTTGGGTTGGAGGGTGGTGGCCATCATGGGCTTCGATGGAGGGGTGGACATAGGGTCCAATTGGGTATGTGGACATATGGTTGTGGTGAGGACTTGGAGGTAGGGTGTAGATGTGGTGGTTGGGGTAGGAGAGGTGGAAAATGGTGGGGAATGTGTGATTAGGGTCTTGGGTTGGCTAAGGGGAAATGAAGGAGTTGAAATACTCTTTGGGCTTCGGTGTTCGGAATGGGAGGGAAAAATATATCTAGCCCTAAGTTGTTCCTTCATGTCCCCCCATGTTGTGAGGGGAGCTTCCCTTCTAATTATCCTTAAGCCTTCAATTTTCAACCAATGAGTGTGGGCCCGTTTGGTAAGTTGCAATTTGGCAAATCGGACTTTCTCATCCTCAGACATGGGATACCAAGTGAAGTAATGGTCCATCGAGACTTCCCAATCTAAATAGTCAATAGGTTGAGTTCCATCAAATATGGGAGGTGGGGGACATGTCCTTCTATCGTCCGTCCTTGGGGCGGGCCCATTTTCTCCAAGTTGGTTGAGTCGACCCGATATGTTATCAAGCCGCTCATTGGCATGGGTCAAGGCCTTCATGAGGTAGTTGACATGGTGTGGACGCAGATTTTATTTTATTTCATTATATTATTTATTTATATTTTATTTGGATTTTTGATTTATTAGGCGTGCCAGTCACCGGGGTGACAATTTTATTATGCGCTCGACTTGACTTGGTCAGTCGATTGTAAGGTCCGAGTCGGGACCAGAAGTCCGTTATACCATAAAGGCTATGACGTTAATTACGTCCTTCCAAGGAAGGACAACCCTTGATTAAACGCCAAAATAGGAGGCCTCGAGAGGCAAACATGTATTCATGTGCACAAAATGGAACTTCATACCAGAGCCAGGAAGGCGGGCAAGATAACAACATCAGCTGTAGAAGCAGACGGTATCGTTAAGTCAGCGGCTCAGAGACGATATCGTTAAGTCAGCGGTTCAAAGACTGAGCCGTGGCCATGATGGAGGTTTAAAGCATCGATCAGTATTTCGACAGCATTTCCCCTTTATCTGGATTATGCCCAGGGGGAAATAGGCTATCACCCACGGAGTGCCGGGATGAAAGCCGAGAGAAAGAGAGAGGCCAAACCTCCCTACCTATATATATATCCCATGGGGCAATGTTTGATTTTCCCTTAGGGAAGCCGGCGGAACTCATGCAGTGGCATAGCCCTCCCGAGCTAAAGGGGTTACTCATAAATCCGATGCAGGACGACGGAATGTAAGTGAACGCTCAATGTTGCGCCCTCGCACGCGGATCGACCTGCGCGGTCAGGTCGCGGGGATCGACCTGCCCGGTCAGGTCGCGGGAGTCAAGGGGGCAGCGCCCCTTGCGGGGGTTTCCGAGGGCGGAGCCCCCGGAACAAAATTTGGATTGAAGACTTAGTAATACAATTTGGGTAGGTTATCGGTGCAGTTCAACCGTGCATAGGTTCCCGGCGCAAAGGCAAGATGGCCAGGGGATTGCCGGCGCGTAGGCAAAATGGCCAAGGTTCCCGGCGCAGGAAGGGGGGTTCCCGGCGCGCCCAGGAGATGGGGTTCCCGGCGCGCCCAAGAGATGGGGTTCTCGGCGCGCCCAAGAGATGGTTCTCGGCGCATAGGGAAGCCAAGGGGGGGGGGGTTTCGGCGCAAGGGCCAAACGGCCAGGGGTTCCCGGTGCGCTAATAGCAAGGCTCTCGGCAGGAGGCCAAGGAGGTGGGCTTCTCGGCGTGGGGTTCCCGGCGCGGCCCTATGGTGCCGGTAAGGTTTGACGATACTCTGTTCTGGGGTTTGCTGGCGGGTCAGAGGATTTCCTGGAGATCCAGGTCAAAGTAGATGGGCCCTGGGTGATCAAAATGCATCTATTCATCAGGCTTCAACTGATTTTGGTTTGTGTTTCAAAAGAAGGCCAGAGGCTGAGAGGAACTAAGGAAGACCAATCCAGCATAGAGGACCTCTTTCACCATTGATGTGCAGAGTCCCGGGGACAGTTCAATATTGTCTTTCATCATCCCGGCAGAATTTTGGCAGCACCTCCCCTGGACTTAGCATTTGCCATGGAATGATATAGCCTGACATCCACGGAGTGCCGGGATGAAAGCCGGAAGGTGAGGGAGCACTAAGGCTCAAGGAGACTGTACATGTCTCTAGCATCGGTCATTATTCCCCTTCTCGGAGACCGACGAAACCCTTGTAGAGACAAGGTCCACCGAACCCGCGGGGTCGCATGTGAATCCAATTCGGGACATAGGAATGTGGGGGAGATCCTCCCCATTACTGTATCTCCTCGGGGCGTATGTGATGGTCTCTGAACATCCTCTAGATAGATGTGTGGAGAGATTAAAGGGATTGGAGGGTGATGGTGCGAAGGTGGATCTTGGCCTGGGTTTTATTGGCCAAAGAAGGAGCCTCGGCGTGGGTTTTATTGGCCAGGGGGGAGCTCTCGGCGTGGCTTTTTTTGGCCAAGGGGGGGTTCTCGGCGCCAAGGGTTCTCGGTGCGCTCGTCACCGCGCCGGGAACCTGGCGCCGGGAAGCCCCCGGGCCGGGAAGGGTGCATTGCAAAGGGGTCTTCTTGGGCAGTGAACAGGATCGAGGGTTCTATCAACATGCTGAAGGCAAAAGGGGGAAGCCCTCTCGGCAGCATAGCTCTCGGCGGGGCAACGGCCGCGCCGGGAACCATTTACCCAACGCTCGCGCCGGGAAGGTGGAAGGGCTCAAGGCCAGAAAGGGTTTATGGCTTGATTATGATACTCTGTTCTAGATATTTTTGGGATTACATGAAGATTTCTGCTAGAGGAATGCCAAGGGAATTGGAAGGTGAAGTCAGTAGATGAAATAAGACCCTCTCGCAACGTCCTGTGGAAATTTTTATCTGTTTGCCGCCAGCCGTCCGAGGAGATCAAGGGATGACTGCCTCTGATCACCTGGACGAGCCCAATGGCATCGAGGAAACAAACCAGCGATGGAGGAACGACACAACCCTTGGCACTGGAATTCTAGGCCCTAATCATTCAAGAGTTAGAATGGAGGGCCCAGGGGTCGAGGTCATCACTTATCAGAACCTCGTGGGGTTGCATTCATCTGCAGATTAAGCATATATCTCATAACCAGTAGTTCAGGGAACCGAGAGATTGATGTATCTGGTTCCTGAACGGCATAAGGGGGGGCCTCGAAGGAGAACTCAAATGTATGTAGGGGATCTACCATCGAGACAGGAGGGGAGAAGGAAACAGAACCCAATAACCCATTAGATGGGGGTAGGGGCCCTATCTTCATTCCTCTTCGAAGAACAGACTCATAGAAACGACTCTGAAAGCCGAAGCGTCTGGACTATTTGACATTTAGATAAAAGATATATGCATAGACAGACAGAGGGCAGAGCTTCGGTTGAGACAAAGATGAAAACATATAAAGGAAAGACATAGCAGCAGACGGAGAGATAGCTGGCAGATACTTCAATCACCCAGCGCCCAAACGGGCCATTGGAGCGTTTCATTTTATAATATCATTCCAAGACTCAGACCAATTACAAGGAGGGAGTGAGGGAAAGGAGATAAAACAGAGGCCGGGATATCCCGGTTACATCCGATGCATCGAGATAAAACTCGTATAATTACATGAAGAAGAAAAAAAAACATGGGGGAGGGCGGAGCATTGACTCCTCTCCCTCCCCAGCTGCCCACCTGGAGCTTCTTCTCCTTCTCTTTCTCTTCTGATTGATCTCTTCTCTCTTTTCTCAGCGGAGGAGGCTCTCTCTCTCTGTTGGTCTCTTTATCTGGCTATCCTTTTCTTTTTCTTTCTTTTCGATCCTCCTCCTTTTCTCGTGGGAGAAGAAAGGGGTTATATAACCCTGTCCATCGCAAGGGATTCTCGGCGCGCCTATAGCAGGGGTCCCCGACGCGCTCCCATGGAGGGGCTTCCCGGCGCGCCTGTGGCCATGGGGAGGTTCTCGGCGCGAGGGGTATCAGGCCCATCCTCAATAGCACGTTAACAGACCCATTCAACAGGACCATTTTTTTAAAGCCCATATTCTCTTCAGCCTTATTGATTTCCTAAAACATATCAGAACTGACGAAGGCCCCTTTCTTATGGTGACATGATCTCCCCGGAAACAAATCCAAGGTTCTCATTAGTCGGTAGACCAGCGCTTCATCAGTATCGTCGTCTGGATGACGATAACACCGGACATCAGCCAGGCCTGAGAAGGTCCTGGCCGAGCAATTAGTTGGTAGTGAGGGTCCTCCCTCAATCCTGACTTTGCAGGCATCTTCCAGTCTTCGTTGCTGGTCTGGTCCCATCTTTATCTTTGTTCATATTTTAGCTGTCAACAAATGCCCCCCACCTGCAGACAGCGTAAGCGCAGAATAAGCGGCACAGTGTCCGCAGGTGCATCTTTAGCTCAATGCTATTGACTCATTCTTTCAGTTATAGCTTGGCAGAATCCTCATACTGGGATTTCATCCTGGTATGATCTTCTTGGCTTGAGCCTCGATCAGCTGAACATCTATCGGCTTGAACCCTGATCAACTGACACATCTGACATCTGTCAGTTTTAGGCCTCTGATTGGCTACATATTTGACTTCTGTCAGCTTTAAGCCCTGATCGGCTACATATTTGACTCCTGTCGGCTTTAGGCCCCGATTGGCTGAACATCTGGCATCTGTCGGCTTGAAGCCCCGCCCGGCTGAACATCTTGTATCTGTCGGCTTGAAGCCCCGATCGGCTGTACATCTTGTATCTGTCGGCTCGAAGCCCCGATTGGCTATACATCTTGCATCTATCGGTCTTAAGCCCCGATTGGCTGAACATCTTGTATCTGTCGGCTTAAAGCCCCGATCGGCTGTACATCTTGTATCATGTGTTGTTATTTCCTTCATGTGGAAGAGTGGCAGTCTCAGCTACCTTTATACGGACGACTCGTGTTCAGCAGGAGAGCGTCCATCCTCTCAGGGAAAGAATGGGGGCTCGCTCCACCGCGTATCAGTATCTGGTGGGATTGCCTTTGCTGGGCCTGTTGGCTAACGGAAGACATGCATCTGGAGCAAACGAGAGGTCTGTTCCTCAAGGTTGACCGTGGCGATTTGCCGACCGACCAGTGCGTGGTTTCATCGTCGACATTGGGCTTATGTCGATGCAAAGGAGTTTAAGCTTCATCAGAATAGATGAAAGGTCTAAACTGGGTAGGTTCATTGCAGGTGGGACATGAAAGGATATGTAGTTTTATCAGAACAGACGTAAGGTCTATCCCGGTAGGGTTTCATCGTTGATCCAACTGCCTCAGATGAAAGGTCTACACTGGCAGGGTTTCATCATTGATCGGGCGAGGTGCCGGTCGATCAACAGTTGGTTTCATCATCAATGCCCCCCACTTGCAGACAGCATAAGCGCAGAATAAGCGGCACAGTGTCCGCAGGTGCATCTTTAGCTCAATGCTATTGACTCATTCTTTCAGTTATAGCTTGGCAGTATCCTCATACTGGGATTTCATCCTGGTATGATCTTCTTGGCTTGAGCCTCGATCAGCTGAACATCTATCGGCTTGAACCCTGATCAACTGACACATCTGACATCTGTCGGTTTTAGGCCTCTGATTGGCTACATATTTGACTTCTGTCAGCTTTAAGCCCTGATCGGCTACATATTTGACTTCTGTCGGCTTTAGGCCCCGATTGTCTGAACATCTGGCATCTGTCGGCTTGAAGCCCCGCCCGGCTGAACATCTTGTATCTGTCGGCTTGAAGCCCCGATCGGCTGTACATCTTGTATCTGTAGGCTCGAAGCCCCGATCGGCTGTACATCTTGCATCTATCGGTCTTAAGCCCTGATTGGCTGAACATCTTGTATCTGTCGGCTCGAAGCCTCGATCGACTGTACATCTTGTATCATGTGCTGTTATTTTCTTCATGTGGAAGAGTGGCAGTCTCAGCTACCTTTATACGGACGACCCGTGTTCAGCAGGAGAGCGTCCATCCTCTCAGGGAAAGAATGGGGGCTCGCTCCACCGCGTATCGGTATCTGGTGGGATTGCCTTTGCTGGGCCTGTTGGCTAACGGAAGACATGCATCTGGAGCAGACGAGAGGTCTGTTCCTCAAAGCTGACCGTGGCGATTTTCCGACCGACCAGTGCATGGTTTCATCGTCGACATTGGGCTTATGTCGATGCAAAGGAGTTTAAGCTTCATCAGAATAGATGAAAGGTCTAAACTGGGTAGGTTCATTGCAGGTGGGACATGAAAGGATATGTAGTTTTATCAGAATAGACGTAAGGTCTATCCCGGTAGGGTTTCATCGTTGATCCAACTGCCTCAGATGAAAGGTCTACACTGGCAGGGTTTCATCATTGATCGGGCGAGGTGCCGGTCGATCAACAGTTGGTTTCATCATCGATACTGGGTTTATATCGATGCAAAGAAAGTGTTATAAGTTTCATCAGAATAGACGAAAGGTCTACACTGGCAGGGTTTCATCATTGATCGGGCGAGGTGCCGGTCGATCAACAGTTTGTTTCATCATCGATATTGGGTTTATATCGATGCAAAGAAAGTGTTATAAGTTTCATCAGAATAGACGTAAGGTCTAGACTGACAGGGTTTCATCATTGATCGGGCGAGGTGCCAATCGATCAACAGTTGGTTTCATCATCGATATTGGGTTTATACCGACGCAAAGAGTCTCATAGGTTTCATCAGTATAGACGTAAGGTCTAAACCGGATAGAGGATTTCATCATTGATCGGGCGAGGTGCCGGTCGATCAACGGTGGGACGTATGTAAAGGTGTAGGTCTCGTCAGGACAGACGTAAGGTCTATTCCAGTAGGTTTTATGACGGGTGGGACTTTGCCAAGAAATGCGTAGGTTTCATCAGGACAGACGTGAGGTCTGAGCTGGACAGGCTTTAGCAGAATGGTGATGGGTTTCATTGTCGGTGGGACGTTTGAAAGAGGGTATGTAGATTTCATCAGAGTGAACGTAAGGTCTACCCCGGAAAGGCTTTATCATCGGTGGGGCATAGAGCCAGATGACTGACGGAAGGCTTCATCAGTGAAAGGGAGGTAAAGGTAGCGTGCCGGTTGGCATGGAATTTTGAATTACCACATTACCGACCCAAGCGCCCTTTCGGGTTTTCACCGGAGCCGGCCCCCTCTTGCTTTTGTCCACGCGCCCTTTCGGGTTTTCACGTGGCGGGGTACCCGATTTTGCCTGCAGTGCCCTTTCGGGTTTTCACCACAGTTGGGTTTTGCGCCATTTTTGCACTTGTCCAGAATGCCTGAACGAGTCTGACGGGGTATCTCTATTTTCAACCCCATTTTTATATATATACTTTTTTTGTCATTTTCTTTCTCTTTTCCTTTTTCATTATCTTTTCTGGGACCAGAACTTTCATCATATGGACCATGGCGCCATATGTTTATTGTGGACACACGATCATTGATGTGGGTGTCAACATCAATGCAAAGGGAAGTAGGGTTTCATGATCTATCCAGACGAAAGGTCCGAATTGATTTAGAGGATATAAATAGCAGCTCGGGCATGAGGCCGTTTGCTGAGAATGTGAGTTTCATCGTTAATGTGGGGTTTAACATTAACGCAAAGGGATAGAGTTTCATGATCTATCCAGACGGATGGTCTGAATAGATTCAAAGAGCAGTGTTGTGCTATATCAGAGCGGACGGAAGGTCTACCCTAGATGGATTTTAGCGTCGATCAGGCGGTGTATCGCTCTATTAATAGCCACTCTTATCATCGATATTGGGTCTATATCGAAGCAAGGATCTCATGGGCTTCATCAGGATAGACGTAAGGTCTAAACCGGACAGGTTACATCGCTGATCGGGCAGTGTGCCAATCGATCAGTCGCGGGTTTCATCATCGGTACTGGGTTCATACCAATGGAAGGATTTCATAGGTTTCATCGGGATAGACGTAAGGTCTAAACCGGACAGGTTTCATCGCTGATCGGGCAGTGTGCCAATCGATCAACAGCAGGTTTCATCATCGGTATTGGGTTTATACCAATGCAAGGATTTCATAGGTTTCATCAGGATAGACGTAGGGTCTAAACTGGATAGGTTTCATCGTTGATCGGGCAGTGTACCAATCGATCAACAACAGGTTTCATCATTGGTATTGGGCTTATATCAATGCAAGGATTTCATAGGTTTCATCAAGATAGACGTAGGGTCTAAACTGGATAGGTTTCATCGTTGATCGGGCAGTGTACCAATCGATCAACAGCAGGTTTCATCATCAGTATTGGGTTTATACCAATGCAAGGATTTCATAGGTTTCATCAGGATAGACGTAAGGTCTAAACTGGATAGGTTTCATCGTTGATCGGGCAGTGCGCCAATCGATCAACAGTAGGTTTCATCACGGCGGGACGTAAAGAGATATGCAGATCTAGTCGGAACAGACGTAAGGTCTAAATCGGACCGGTTTCTTTGTCGATCGGGCAGCGAGCCCGTTGACCAAAGGTGGGTTTCATCATCGGTATTGGGTTTATACCAATGCAAAGGAATTCATAGGTTTCATCAGGATAGACGTAAGGTCTAAACCGGAAATGTCTTATCATTGATCGGGCGGGGTGCCGGTCGATCAACGGTGAGTTTCACCATGGTGGGACTTTGGATAGGGTGTATAGTTTTCATCAGAACAGACGTAGGGTCTGAACTGGATAGGATTTCATCATTGATCGGGCGAGGTGCCGGCCGATCGACGAGGAGTTTATGGTGGGAGATGAGGCTTTCTTTGGGGTCACCACATTACTGACCCAAGTGCCCTTTCGGGTTTTCACCGGAGCCAGCCCCCTCTTGCTTTTGCCCACGCGCCCTTTCGGGTTTTCACGTGACGGGGTACCCGATTTTGCCTGCAGTGCCCTTTCGGGTTTTCACCACAGCTGGGTTTTAGCCATTTTTTTTGCCCTTGTTCAAGATGTTTGAACAAGACTGGCGGGGTATCTCTATTTTTAACCCCATTTCATTTTCTCTTCTTTTTTTTTATAAAGGGTGGTAGGTCGAAATGCCATTAGATCAAGACAAGGGGTAGCTCGGTTAGGGCGGAGTGCCACTAAACCAAGGGAAGGGTATCTCGGTTAGGGCGGAGTGCCGCTAGACCAAGGAAAAAGTAGCTCAGCTAGGGCGGAGTGCCACTAGACCAAGGGAAGAGAGTAGCTCGGTTAGGGCGGAGTGCCACTGGACCAAGGAAAGGGTAGCTCGATTAGGGCGGAGTGCCGCTAGACCAAGAAAGGGTAGCTCGGTTAGGGCGGAGTGCCGCTAGACCAAGGTAAAGAGTAGTTTGGTTAGGGCGGAATGCCACTAGACCGAGGGTGGATAGCTTGATCAGGGCGGAATGCAGCTAGATCAAGGAAAGGGTAGCTTGGTTAGGGCGGAATGCCACTAAACCAAGGAGAGGTAGCTTGATCAGGGCGGAATGCCACTAGACCAAGGGAAAGGGTAGCTTGGCTAGAGCGGAATGCTACTAGACCAAGGAAAAGGGTAGCTCGGTTAGGGTGGAATGCCACTAAACCAAGGAGAGGTAGCTTGATAAGGGCGGAATGCCACTTGACCAAGGAAAAGGGTAGCTTCACTAGAGCGGAATGCTACTAGACCAAGGAAAAGGGTAGCTTGACTAGAGCGGAATGCTACTAGACCAAGGAAAAGGGTAGCTCGGTTAGGGCGGAATGCCACTAAACCGAGGAGAGGTAGCTTAATCAGGGCGGAATGCCACTAGACCAAGGGAAAGGGTAGCTTGGCTAGAGCGGCATGCTACTAGACCAAGGAAAAAAGTAGCTCGGTTAGGGCGGAATGCCACTAAACCAAGTAGAGGTAGCTTGATCAGGGCGGAATGCCACTAGACCAAGGAAAATGGTAGCTTGACTAGAGCGGAATGCTACTAGACCAAAGAAAAGGGTAGCTTGACTAGAGCGGAATGCTACTAGACCAAGGAAAATGGTAGCTCGGTTAGGGCGGAATGCCACTAAACCAAGGAGAGGTAGCTTGATCAGGGCGGAATGCCACTAGACCAAGGAAAAGGGTAGCTTGACTAGAGCGGAATGCTACTAGACCAAGGAAAAGGGTAGCTCGGTTAGGGCGGAATGCCACTAAACCAAGGAAAGGTAGCTTGATTAGGGCGGAATGCCACCAGACCAAGTTTGAGGTTAGCTTGATTAGGGCAGAATGCCCTTCATTGATGTAGGATAAACATCGACACGAAGAAGGATGGGGTTTCATCATGCAATCCAGACGGAAGGTCTAAATTGATGTTGATGTATAGCAGCTTGGGCACTGGGCCAGTTGCCGGAGAGGTAGATTCATTTGACAGGGACGAAGGGTCCAAGCTGAAGGAATAAGCCGGCCGATCTTGTCGATGATGACAAGGGCCGAAAGATTGTTGGATAGGATTTCGATGGGACTTTATGATGATCGTCCTTCTCGGGTTTATTAGGAAGGGTGAAAAAGGGAACTTTAAATTTTCACATTACTGGCTTAAGCGCCCTTTCGGGTTTTCACCGAAGCCAGCCCCCTCTTGCTTTTGCCCACGCGCCCTTTCGGGTTTTCACGTGGCGGGGTACCCGATTTTGCCCACAGCGCCCTTTCGGGTTTTCGTCATAGCCGGGTTGTTTGCCATTTTTGCACTCGTCCAAGATATCTTGGACAAGTCTGGTGGGGCACCTCTATTTTAAGCCCCATTTTTCTTCTTTTCTTCTTTCTTCTTTCTTCTTTTTTTTTATTGACATAAGGAAGAATAAGGTCTTATTATCTCATCCGGATGGGAGATCTGGACTGATGTTGGTATGTAGCAGCTCGGGCCTAAAGCCATTCGCTGAAAAGGTGAGCGGGTTTTATCGTTGGTGTGAGGTAAACACCAATGCAAAGAAGGATAGGATTTCATCATCTAATCCGGATGGAAGATCTGGATCGATGTTGGTGTATAGCGGCTTGGGCCTGAAACCGTTCGCCGAAAAGGTGGATTTTATCATTGATGTGAGGGCAAACATCAATGCAAAGCAGAATAAGGTTTCATCATCTGATCTAGACGGAAGGTCTGAACCGATGTTGGTGTATAGCGGCTTAGGCCTGAAGCCGCTCGCCGAAAATGTGGATTTTATCATTGATGTGGGGTTGACACCAATGCAAAGAAGAATAGAGTTTTATCATCTAATCCAGACGGAAGGTCTGAACCGATGTTGGTGTATAGCGGCTTAGGCCTGAAGCCGTTCGCCGAAAATGTGGGTTTTATCATTGATGTGGGGACAAACATCAACACAAAGAAGAATAGAGTTTTATCATCTAGCGGTAGGAGGGAAGCATGCTTCAAGGGGAGCCCAAGTCATTGAGTTGTAGCCATCATCCCGGTGGGACATGATGGTCATTGTTGAAGTAGGCTTAAGCCACAAGGGTAGCGAGATAGCGGGCTTTTGACGGCATGTCAAGGCCGAGAATTTCATGGGTAGTGAAAGATAATAGAATAGCAGGTCGCAAGGACCCGGAGATGGTGAGATAGCAGGCTGTACAAGCCAAGGTAGCAGGCTAATAGACCATAAAAGTCGGTATAGCAGGGTAGCAAGCCATAAAGGCCGAGGTAATAGGATCCAGGAAAATGATGATAGCAGGCCGTGGGGGCCAGGGTAGCAGGTTAAATAAGCCAGAGGTAGCGGGCTATAAGAGCCAGGATAGCAGGCTACGGGAGCCAGAGGTGGCGGGCTACGAGAACCTGCGGTAACAGGCTATAAGAGCCAGGATAGCAGGCTGTAGAAGCCAGGGATAACAGGCTGTAAAAGCCAGAGGTAGCAGGCTACGGGAGCCGGAGGTAGCAGGCTATAAGAGCCAGAATAGCAAGCTGTAAGAGCCAGAATAGCAGGCTGTAAAAGCGAGGATAGCCGGCTGTGTTGTCTGGCGGGACTATTGATGGATTTGACTATGCTGTTATAGCGCCGGTGGGGCTAGGGATTAACATTTGAGAGCTCAGCCAAGGCGGGGTGCCTTGAGCAAGAGGAAAAAGGTTTATGGGCCTAGCTCGGCGAGGCTTGATGGGCAGAGTCTCATAGCTCGACGAGGGCGGAGTGCCTCAGGCCAAGATAAGGGATAGCTCGATCAGGGTGGAGTGCCACTAGACCAAGGCGGGGGTGGAACTTAGCTAGGGCGGAGTGCCACTAGACTAAAGGTATGTATAGCTTGGTCAGGGTGGAATGTAGCTAGACCAAGGTGGAGATAGCTCGATCCGGGCGGAATGCCACTAAATCAAGGAGAGGGTAGAACTTAGCTAGGGCAGAGTGCCACTAGACTAACGCAGGTAAAACTTAGCTAGGGCAGAGTGCCACTAGACTAAGGCAGGCAGAACTTAGCTAGGGCAGAGTGCCACTAGACTAAGGCAAGTAAAACTTATCTAGGGTAGAGTGCCACTAGACTAAGGCAGGTGGGACTTGGCTAGGGCGGAGCGCCACTAGACTAAGGCAGGTAGAGCTCGGTCAGGGCGGAGTGCCGCTGGACCAAGGGTAGGTGGAACTTAGCTAGGGCAGAGTGCCACTAAACCAAGGCAGATAGAGCTAGGTTAGGGCGGAATGCCACTAGACCTAGGGTGGATGGTAGCTTGGTCAGGGCGGAATGCCGCTAGACCGAGGGTGGATAGCTTGGTTAGGGCGTAATGCCACTAAACCAAGGAGAGGGTAGCTCGATCAGGGCGGAGCGCCACTAGATCGAGGTAAGGGTAGCTTGCTCAGGGCGGAGCGCCACTAGACCGAGAAAAGAGTTTTATGGGCCCGGTGGGGCAAGAGGTATCTCTTAACGTGTTTGTGTAGCTGTTGTAGTGGAATGCCGAAGGATGGCAAGGATGTATTAGCTATGAATGTAGGTTCCACACTGGGGTAGAGAGTCAATCCCGATGGGACTAATGGGAAGCATTTTACAGGATAAGGAGGAATCCCGTTCTAACATTGAATGAAATGCAGTAAATGAGTCCTCTAAGCGAGAATTTCAAAATCTTTAGCATTCGAGCTCGCCGAACAGTTAGCATCTGTAGCGGGTTGTCCAGCTCACGGTGGGATGTTGGTATGCCCTGAATAATCCCGTTCTCTCTTCTTTTAGCTTTGGATGCCCCCATGCTGGGGTGGATAGTCGGAGAGATCATTCTCCCTTTCAATGCCCCCCCAAGCTAGGGTGGATAGCTGAAGACGAGTTGTTCAAAGCACGTCTTTCCATTGGGTAGCTTGTTCGCTCCACGAGCAGTTGTGTAGGCAGACAATAGTAGGGAAATCCGGCCGTTGGACTCCACCCTCTTCTCTTTTGTTGGCAGCCTCTGAGCAGGGAATAGAGTCTTGTTGTGCCCAGTGGCACCTCAGAGTTTGATTGTAGCTGAGCAACTTTTCATTCTTGTCCCCCATGTCAAATGTGTGTTGAAATAGAATCTCTATTGGCTCCAAGAAGGAGTATGCTGTCAGGTGTCTCTCAGGTGAACCATCCCCATTTGAGAGTTGTTTATTCAGCCGCCCCTTCTTATGCAGAGTGAGGTGCGGATGGAGGTGGGAGTACATCTCCCTCAAAGGGTTGAGCATGCTTCCATGTGTGCTGGAGCATATAGAGCAGCGGCTACGTTGTGCCGGGTCATTTCATTTGGAAGGAGATTCTTCCTTGCATCTTCATCATTTTGCAGTTGGCTTGAAAGTGAATGATCGAATCTTGACATCTGTTGGCCTGAGCCTTGGTTAGCAGAACATCTGTCGGCTTGAGCTCCGATCAGCTGGATATCAGACGCCTGTCTGCTTGGGTGCCGATGTATTCATCATCTTCATCTTGGAGCATCTATCGGTCTGATTACCGATGTATCTATCATTCACTCATCCGAGTGTCATCGTTCATCCATCAGCTTACATGCCGGCACCTTGATGTTTGATATATATATATATATATATATATATATGTTCTTTTTTTGGATCTCATCGAGCATCTGCTGACCTGAACGCCGGTGGTTAGGTGAGCTTCCATCATTCTTCATTGCCATCCGGGACTCCTTCATTTGGATAGTCCCTGACATCAGCAGCAGACGTGCAGTGTAAGAGTCTGCGACAGGATGGCCCTTGAAAGGCCAATGTTCCAATTTTATTCACCACTGCCATAAGTGATCATTGCCCCTTTACAGGGATGAACATATCCAGCAACGGCCATGCATGCTGCCATTGACATTTCATACATTTACCTCTAGAATGGGGAACCATGTGTGTCTTCTATCATTCTTTTGGCGTACATTTGTCCCAAGAACGGGATACCATCAATATTTCTCATTGTTTGGCATACATCAGCTCCCAAGATGGGGTACCACTTAGAACTTCCATCATCTCATAATCATCATTTTTTTTCCTTTCTTTTTTTATTTTTTCTTCTTTTTTTTTTTGATATGCATCCCCCTCCTTAGAATGGGGTATCTGTTGTGTCCCCTGTGGTTCTGGAGTTTTGATGATGACAGATATTATGTCTCATTATGTTTACATCCTTGATGATATAATCCTGTTGCATTATGAGAAACTGTCAGAACAGGGTTGAGGATGTCTCACAGGTCATGAAGTTAACCCAAGTCAAAGAGTCAAAGTTAAATCATGACAGGTAAGGTGAATGCTCAGATTAGGTAATGCTTTAATTAGTTCTCCTGCATACATTCAGTTCATGTCTGCTATATGCATTCAATTCATTGGTTCATGTTTATTGTGCATTGCCTCACATCAAGTCTAGACATCCTGGTTGCATTCTAAGTCTACACAACCTGCTAGGTCGGTCTTCAAAGTATGTACATTGATCTTCAAGGCATCGAGTCTATACACTGGACTGTGCTTCATGCATTGGCCAAGTCTGTTTAGTTAGTATGGACAGTAGTGGGTCGACCCACCCCTACTGATGCGTCGACCCATCAGAACACTGACTGTCTGGGTTTCAAAGTCTATACATTGCTGCTTTGGCCAACTCTGTACATCCGTTTGCCTGACTCCTATTTCAAAGTCTACTCATTCATTGTTAAGGCAAGTCTATACATTAGCTCATGGTCTACAAGTCGATACAGAGTCTTCATCTTCTGAAGTTTGTACAGCCAGTCACTTAACAAAGTCTGTACAGTGTCTCATATTGGCAAAGTCTGTACATCGTCTGGTCTGTGGATGCTTTGTCCTTTTGAAGTCTATACACTAGATTGTTAGCCCTTCAACTCTATACATTCGAGTGTTAACCTTTAAGTCCATACATTAGCCTTCAGACTAGCAAGTCTGTACATCGTGCATCTTTAAGTTGAAGTCTGTACAGAGTCAGCGTCCAGTTGACCGTCTCAGGCAGTGTCTCTTTGTGCGTCTCTTGCAAGTCCATACATCGCTTCAGACTAAAGCCTGTACATCGGACAGTGTTCAGGCGAAGTCTATACATCAGTCCTCAAGTGTTACAAGTCTGTACATTGGCCATCAAAGCCTTCAAAGTCTGTACATCCGTCAAGACTCTCAAAGTCTGTACAGCCTGCTTTGTCGATTCAGATTTCAAAGTCTATACAACGTGGGCTTCAGTTCTTCAAGTCTACACATCACCAGTTGAACGTAAAGTGTATACGTTGCAGCGTCAACTCATTGGGCTGTAGCGTCAACTCAGCAAGTATGCACATCGCCATTAGACTTTCAAGTCTACACACGGGAAGCTCTTCATTTGATTGAGTCTATACATTGTCCTAGGCTAAGTGTGTACAACGTCTCATTCATGCTTTGATTAATGAAGTCTGTACATCAGTCTTCACTTTCTAAGTCTGTACAGCCGTTGGGTTTGGACTCAGAGTCTGTACACTCGATTTGCCTTTGAATTGGTTAAGTGTGTACATTGAGCATCTCACTTAGCGTATAAGGCAAAGTCTACACGTTGCTACAGTAACGAAAGTCTATACATCCGACTGTGCAGTGTCTTAGCCATCGTCTCACATTCTTCAAGTCTACACATTGGGTTTTCACATGAAGTATGTACAGCCGTTCACTGTTGAAGTCCATACACTGGTCGGTGGAAAGTCTGCACACTGGTCTTCAAATCCAAGTCTGCACATTGGTCTTCGATTTCAATGTCTATACATTGGGCTTTTACATGAAGTCTATACATTGTTGTTTGCATTGCAAGTCCATACATCCTCAGCTGAACCCCATGTCCATACAACGACACTGTAGCTTGCATAGCTCATGTCTGCTCATTGGTCTTCATCTCCTGTAGTCTAGACATTGGAAAGTATATACACTGAGCGCACAAGAAGACTTCCAAGTCTATACACTCTCTCAGTGTACATACTTGCCCATTTGCTGTTTTAGAGTATATACACTCGGTGTTATAAGATTTAAATAACCACTTGTTCTATGTGTTATGTAGTGGACAGCGGATCTAGAGGGGAGGGGTGAATAGATCAGCCCCACTTTTCGCAATGTGGCCCTCTATATAGCTAGTTGAAATGAATTGCAGCGGAATAGAAACTAGCTTCCAAGTGCGTTATGATTTGCTTAGCAAGATAAGCAAGATATATAACAATTCGATCCTAAGCATGCACCTAGAACGAATCAATCACACAAGCAAACCACACTAGACAGGATTTTAAGGTGGTTCGGACTGAATCCTCAGCCCTACGTCCACCCCTCACCAAAACCCGGTGAGGCTTCACTTGTGCAGCGCACAGAATCGCAAATCGGAAACCACCGATTGCCTTCCTACTCACCACCTGGTAGGGATGTCAACCGCAAATTGGAACAACCTCCAATTGCCTTCCTACTAACCACCGGTAGGGATGAATCACACTTTCAATGTTTAAACAATAATGAAAATGAAACAAATGTGAAGGAACTAAAACAAGAGATTGAGTTATGAGTGAAAATGAATTGGCCCTTGTATGGAATGTTGATCAGCAACAAGGCTCCTCTTGGCTTCAACTCAATCTTCTTGATTCACCCTTGATTGGATGAATGTTCTTCACGGAGTACTGTTCACGTGAACAGTACCTCTTCCTTTAATTCTTCTCTCTTGATCTTCTCTTTGAACTTCTTTGAATGAATGAAGGAGATGATGAAGCTACCTTGAATCTTGATTGCTTCTTTAGCTTCTAGGAGTTTGAATGCTTGAAATATCACCTTGAATGAGGTGGAAAGAACTTGAATGGATGAAGATGATTTCCTTTGAAGAACTTGAATCAAACCAGCTTCCTTGGATCACTTTGATAGCCTTGCTTTGATGTAATCTTCCTTGAGGTTTGCTGGCTTTGATTTGAGCTTGATTCCCCTTTGATTGGATGAAGAACACCTTCACGAACTACTGTTCACGTGAACAGTAACTCGTCTCCAAGCTCTCTTGCAGCCACCCTAGATCTCACAAGAAGCCCCTTGAAGCATTAGGGTTTCTAACTCCTCATGTGTTAGTTTTATAACCCTTGAATGGTCCATAGATGCCCCCTAGACCAGATCCACAAATCATGGAAGATTAGGTAAGGTTTGATTAAACAAATCCATGGAAAGGGGCTAGCCACGAGGTTGATTTCGAAGTCAAACAAGGCTGCATCGGGGCTGGCGGTCGACCTAAGGCTCCTGGCGGTCGACCGCCACTGAAACACCTGCAAACGGGCGATCCCTGGGAAATCCGGTCCACCGCCACTGGCTGGCGGTCGACCGCCACTGAAAAACGTGCAGCCTTGGTAGTCCCTAGCTGGGGCGGTAGACCGCCCCTGTGCTGGCGGTCGACCGCCAGCTGGGCAGAGCCCGGGTCACCCCGGGTCGGTCCGTTGGCCGCACCAGCTCCGTCGCTTGAGTCCGTTAGCCGCCCGTTCATGTCTGTGGCATCGACCTTGATTGTCTTGAAGTTTTATTACTGAGTCTTCAAGTCAAATTTTGTTCTGGGGGCTCTGCCCCCGGAAACCCCCGCAAGAGGCGCTGCCCCCTTGACCCCCGCGACCTGACCGGGCAGGTCGATCCCCGCAACCTGACCGCGTAGGTCGATCCGCGTGCGAGGGCGCAACATTGAGCTTTCATGTGCATATCTGTCATGAACAAAACATCACATATGTCAGTCATAAGATAATGGAAAAGAACAATGACTTATAGTGTTTAGCCATTATCAAAACCAAGAATACCAAATGACTCATATGATCATAGATTGATGTCGAATGACCTAATTGATCACATGATGACTCAAATGACTACAGGGGCACAACATTCTCCCCCTTTTTGATTATGGCAACACTGTGAGTCATTATGGGATGGGAATGTCTAAAATGGCATAAGTTATAACACATACCACATTTGCAGCTCAAGAATCATGATAGTAATAGCATGTGAATGCAATTATGAATGCTACGCTATGGGACATGAGCAGCTCAAGATCCATGAATTAAAGCGTGTGAATGCACATATGACACATGACAATGCGATGAAATTATGCAAACCCCATCACATGCACAAACGCACATAAAGGTTTCTCTCCCTTGGACTCAATGCACTCTCCCCCTTTGGACAACACTTATGACATAGCTCTTAGCTCTAATGAAGGACTCACACAAAGAATTCTCCCCCTTTGCCAACAGCAAAAATGAGTGATTAAGGAAATTGTTTGTGAGACCAGAGCTGAAAGGAGTGAAGAGCAAGCCATTATATGCAAAACTGAAGCATGCCATAAGCAACATATATGGTTCAAAGCTAATGAAATCCGAGATCATCAAAAGAGTTCGAAAAGCAGCTACATCCAAGATTTAATAGAAATTAACCAAAGGTGCATATCATGGCAGTGTTTAACCGTCCTTTGTCTTATATATCCATATTCAATAACCACTAAGGGAAGAACACAAGAACTAGTATTAAGGCTAAACAATCATGACTAAAGCATGGAATTGTATGATTGAAGCAAGAGGTTTCATATTTTGATTTTCAATATCTTTTGAATTTGAAGGCACATGACCCATATTGTACGAGCAATCAAGTCTAGTACACGCCTCCTAGCCGTAAGAATACACGTTGTTTAGACGCCAGTATTCCTAGGTATTTGGCAAGACTGACTGTCATGCTGCAAGATGAACAGAGATAGCAAAGCCACGTCATGACATATCCAAACTCATTTCATTGATGAGAAGATGTGTTTCTCAGCAATTATGCTACTGCTCTGCCTAGAGTCCAAAAGTTTTAAGACAGAGATAACAGGGGCACATCATGACATATGCATTTGTCACTTGATTTGGTGACATGACATGTTTCTCCGTGCAACAATATCATTGCTCTGTCAGAATGATTTTCAGGAATTCCAGCTCATCAAGATGTTTAGAAACAATACTAAACTCTAGAGTATCACCAAGATTGCCATAAACTCTGGATTTTCAAATTTCAGGATAGTCATGCAAAGCACAATATGCAATCGTTAGTTAAGGTCTATTAAATCCACATAACATAGATGATTTCAAAAGAAATATCAGAACTTCAAGGAAATCATTAAATCTGAACCATTGTTATTGAATGAACAATCATCAAGGCACATAATAGAAAGCTCTTACACCATATGTTCGTCAGGCTCAAGAACTCAAATTCAGACTGTAAGCCAAGAAGTGTATATTGCAAGAGGTGAACAGAATCAGCAAAACTCCCCCTAAAGATATGCAATGGATGCGCGAAGGAGTTATATTTGCCAACAAGTGTAATGATAGCTGTCTAGAGGAGAAAGACCTAAAACACGCAAGGGTTGATATGAAATGCATGACCCAACACCTGGTTGTACACTTATTAAATGCAACAGAATGAAAATGAAACATATGCATGAATGTTGCACAAGGACAACTCCCCCTTACTATATGGCCTATATGTGACATTGACACATGATACTTGGCGGAGGTGAAACCTCACGCATATTGAGTGCTTCGAGGCAAGCATAACCTGCCCTTCCATATATCAACATTTGATATACCATGGCCATGCGAGAATGATGCTACACAAGTGCATTATGAACACGAATTGAAGGTGATTATGCATCATGACTGGTGAGGACACGCGTCACACTTTACGACGGAGTACACGGATCTCGCCGGCATCCCTTTGGCTCGGCGACCAGTTGGCAGATTAGCGGAGCTATCATCACTTATTTTATGCTTTGGGCCATGTTGGGCCTTGGTTTAGTCCGTGTGTGGACAATTTTCTTTCAGTCATGGACCTTTTTTTAGGCCAATTAGGCTTTATTTGTGTTTTGTAGGCTTGCTAGAGGCTAGGGGGGTTATTGGGCCACTTCTTGGTTCACTTCTCTGGCCCACTAGGGCTGTCCACTTTCACCCCCCCTGGGCCCACCTTGGGAGGCGCGCCCCACCTAGGGTTAGGGTTGGGGGGCGGACCATTCCCTCCCCTCTTGGAGGGAATGGCAGCCGCCCTTCCCCCCCTTGCCCTCTCCCTCTTTTGGCCGCCCCCCCCACCTTTCACTCCTAGAATCTAGGAGATTTGAATACCCTTCCCCGGTTGTGGCCGCCCCCCCCATCTCCTTTCCCCTTGGCTAGGGTTTAAACCTAGCATCTCCCCATCCCATATAAAAAGACCTTGTATTTTCTTTTCAAAAAGATAATGAAGAAATTGATGCTTGAGTGTTCATTGTGGAGTGCCACATTGTGAAAAGGGGCGACCCCTTCTTCTTCCTCCTCCTTGAGGGTGCGACGCCCTCACCTCCTCTCCAGTCCTTGGGTGCGACGCCCAGGGGTAGGAGACCTCCCCCAAGGGATTCCAACGCCAGCAGCCTTCAGTCATCGTCCACGGCGACGAGTTCGGTGGAGCGACGGTGCACGCAGGATCGTCATCCTCTTCCCCGGGCGTCCCTGTGCTGACAGCAGATTTGGTGTCCAGAGATCGGTCCGGTGCGTCCGCTTCCCGGCAGCGTCTCATCCGAGTTTCTTCACGACTTTCGTACCCCTTCCAATCATCTTTCCAACCCCACCGGCCTTGGCCAAAAATTCCACCCACAGAGAAAGTTGTCTTTACAGACACTTTCGTCGCGCTGACGCCCTCCCTGACAGTCTCGCCTGTGACCCGAGACGACTTGGGTCCCCATTTGCAGGCCTCTCCTACCCCCAAACACCGCCAGTCCCTTCATAACATTTGTTCCCCTCCCAGTCACGAATCCAGCCCCTCTGGCCTCGCCTTCAAACTCCATCGGGGTAAACTTTTGTCTTCAAACACACTTTTAGTGTGCAATCCTGCGCTACAGTACCCGAGCGGGACTGTCAGCAGCGGGCCTCCAAAGGGGGTACCATTTCCCGTCCTCGGATCGATCTGCAACTTGGTAGGTCGACTCCTCACATCCCACCACACCTCCAGTAACCATCTCGGGCCGGAACTCCTTCTGTACCCTTGCGCCATTACCACCTCACCCTCGGTCACAGGTCAGACTGTCCTGAAGTGCAGTCTGTGCACCCCTGTTGTCACGCCCTTCGCACCCAATCCCTCCACAGGACCCCATCGGCCACCACTGCCCCTGGATAGCCGCCCCTGTCAGCCTTCCACCAGAGAAGACGCCGCCACAAACGCTGTCCGGACGGCCGTGTACCAGCGCCATCTCTGCCCGCTGTCACAGGGACCAGCCAGCAACCTCTCGCCGGACCGACATTCCCCCCGAGGCCGTAGCAGCAGCGTGGGGCCCCTCCATCCGGCTCGGCATCCCAGCAGTGCCCACGGCGACGTGGGCCTCCTCCTCAAAGGCCATTACAGGAGCGATCGGCATTGCGAGGGTCGGCATCCGGCTTCATCCCCGACCTCGGCTGCTGCCCGTCAGCCCGTGCGCCGGCCGCCCCGTGTGTAGCTGTGGTTGTAGCCTATTATCTCCCTGCGAGGAGTGGGCCCTTTTGATGTTTGTATTAGTTCTCTCACGCGTGTATCGGGGTGGTTGGACTCGGCCGGGGTTCCTTCCCCACGCTTAGGCGTGGAGGTACGTGTCTCGCTCCCGCCCGTAGTACTTGCTTATCACGTATATGATTGATTGTGCCGCGCGAGTGAGTGTAGGGCCTAGCTAGTTTCATTTATTACTGCTGGTTGAGAGAGACGAGAGCGGCCTTTTCCCTTGGCCCTAGTCGAGCACCGAGCTCGGACTAGACTCCCGTGTCGTCCAGCGGCTTCTCGCCCGTTGTGACCCCGTCGCGCCTCCCTCCGTGGGACGGCCGTGGTTCGGAGTTCTGTTGAGAGACGCCTCCGCCCGAAGGGATTTCACATTAGTCGGTCACACCGGCTTGCCTTGTCACGTGCGCGTGCTGGTCGCGTTCTTTAGCGTCCTAGGTTAGCTAGCGAGTCAGTCGGTCCCGCATCAAATTTTGGTATCAGAGCATAGGGAACCAGTTTGTTCTTACAAATTGGGGTCTTAGGCCATTTGAGTCATTAGATTTGTCTTAGGTTCTTTGCATCCTTAGTAGTCCTAGGCCAATTGAGTCTCATCTTGCATTTGAGTCCGTGTCCCATTTTGTGGTCGTGTCTATTTCACCCTTGTTCCCTAGGGTCTTGCATGCCCACCCGGCGTGGTACTTCCTACCACCGCCCGCTCCCTATGGCTGATCCTAGGAACCCCGTACCCAGCGATCTCTCCATGCAGGAGATGATGCAGACCATCATGGAGTCCATGAGACATGAGATTAGGGGTCAGACCGACCGGATAGAGGGCCAGTTGAAGGTCATGGAGGACCGAATGGGAGATATGGAGGACCGGATTGAGGCCTCTAACCGGACCATTCAGGGTCTAGTTGATCGCCCCCAGGGTAGAGTCCCACCCGTAGATGTTCCCGAGCAGGCCCATGGCCAACGTGACCCTGCTCTTCGACCCAACCAGCCTAGGGGAGGCGACGGTCATAACCGTGGTCGACAGGTCCACGCACGTGAGGTAGAGGACTTTGGGTCCGATAATGAGAGTGAGGGTTATGGCCGTGGACGACAGGGCCGACGGTACCATCGGGATGAGGATGAGGAGCGTATCCTCCGATCTGTGCGAGTAGATCCACCCTCTTTTGATGGGTCCTTGGACCCTGACCTGTTTAGTGACTGGGCCACTAGCATGGACCGCTATTTCGAGTGGGTAGACATGGCCGAGCATAGGAAAGTCAGGTTTGCCAAGATGAAGCTGGTTGGCAGGGCCCAGACCTACTGGGCTACAGTTGAGAGTTTGATTGGGCAACGGCATGAGCCCCCGATTGAGACCTGGGAGGAGATGAGGGCGAAACTAGAGCATAAGTATGTCCCCCGATCCCACCGCCACCGGCTCATTGATCGGTGGCAGAGTCTTACCCAGGGGAATCGGCCTGTCATAGAGTACATTGCCGAATTTGATGAGTGCCTGCTGAGATGTGGGGTCAGGGAAGAGACTATCATGACGGTAGCTCGATTCCGTCGGGGTTTGAAACGGCACCTTCATATGGAGTTACTCCGCCGTCATGTGCAGACATTAGAAGAGGCCTACCAAGTGGCCCGCGAGATGGAACAGTTCGAGTTAGATTTTGCTCCCGCCCAGCGCCCCACACCCACCTATTCTCGAGGAGCGGATCCTCGCGCCACTACGGGGCAGTTTTCTAGGGGACCCTTGACCCGACCTCAGGATATTGCTAGGGAGACCCCTCGCCAAGACCTTGCCCCTAGGCCTCGCCCTCCCGCCCCGAGGGACTTCCTCCCTCGACCCCAGGCCCCTGCCACCGAGGTTCCTCGCCCTCAGCAGCCTGCCATTCCTACTAGGTCCCAGTTTCCACCACCCCCGGCTCGTCGTGATGACAAGGGGAAAGGGCCGATGACTGGTGGAGCACCGCAAGGCCCTAGGCCTCGTGGTGATTGCTATCGTTGTGGAGGAGCCGGTCATTACGCTGTTCAGTGCCCTACCCGACAGCAGACCGTGGCTCTAGGAGAGACATCCGCAGGGGAGACCGTACCTGAGGTTGAACCTGTTAGCTATGAGGCCGACCTTGAGCTCGCGGAGGAGTTTTTCGATGAGTTGTTAGAAAGCGAGCAGGTCGACACCCAGGGTACGCAGCACCAGGATGATGTTCAGCTGGGAGTTGTTAGGTGTATTTTGACCCAGCCTTTGGTGAGTGATGACTGGCGTCGCACCACCATCTTTCATACTTTCTGCAGACTAGGAGGGAAAGTCTGCAAGGTGATTATAGACAGTGGGAGTTGCATCAATGCCATCTCCACGGGCACAGTGAAACGCCTAGGATTGACCCCCGTGGACCACCCCTCCCCTTACCGTGTGTCTTGGGTAGACACTACCTCCATTCCGGTCAGACAGCGTTGCCTAGTGCCCTTACAGTTCCACGCCTACCAGGATGAGATCTGGTGTGACGTCTTGCCTATGGAGGTAGGTAGTATCATTCTAGGGAGACCTTGGTTGTTTGATAGGGATGCCACCCTCCATGGTCGTTTGAACACATGCACTTTTGATCACAGCGGCCAGAGGATCACCCTTCACCCTTCCCAGCCCACACGTCCTCCCGTTCGGGGACCCACCGGTCCCAGCACTCCGAGCACTGATGTCCTGGGGCCCAGTGCCCCTTCCCCAGCCCAGGACCCAGCCCCACCCATTGCTACCACTGGTCCTCCGGCTAGGAGGTTGATGTTAGTCAGCTCCCGGGAGAGGGAGCGCGACTTTGCGAGAGGAGATCCCATCTTTGCTGTAGTAGTCCGCGAGAGGCCTAGAGAGGCAGAGGGGGAGTCCCCACCCGATGTGGCTGCTATTATTCAGGAGTTCTCCGATGTTTTCCCCGATGACCTTCCCGAAGGTCTTCCTCCCATGAGAGACATCCAGCATGCTATAGATTTGATCCCGGGGTCCTCATTGCCCAACCTGCCACACTATAGGATGAGCCCCACTGACCACGCTGAGCTCCAGCGCCAGGTGAATGAGTTGATGTCTAGGGGATCTCTCCGAGAGAGTATGAGTCCTTGTGCCGTCCCCGCCCTACTTGCCCCCAAGAAAGACGGTACTTGGAGGATGTGCATAGACAGCCGTGCTATCAACAAGATCACGGTGAAATATAGGTTTCCCATTCCCCGTCTAGATGATATGATGGATATGATGGCGGGAGCCACTGTGTTCTCCAAGATTGATCTAAAGAGTGGCTATCACCAGGTAAGGATCAGACCTGGAGATGAATGGAAGACGGCCTTCAAGACCAAGGATGGTCTTTATGAGTGGCTGGTCATGCCCTTTGGGCTGACCAATGCTCCCAGCACCCTCATGAGGCTGATGACTCAGGTCTTGCGACCCTTGATAGGAATCTTCGTGGTAGTTTACTTCGATGACATCCTCATTTACAGCCGTACCCGGGAGATCCACTTAGACCACCTTCGGCAGGTCTGTTTGATTCTGAGGAGAGAGAGCTTATTTGCCAACCCTAAGAAATGCGCGTTCATGACCTCTCAGGTCACCTTCCTAGGGTTCATTGTTTCTAGTGAGGGAGTGTCTGCCGACCCTGAGAAGGTCAGGGCAATTGTTGAGTGGCCCGAGCCTCGTACCCTACATGATGTCCGTAGCTTTCACGGACTGGCGACCTTCTATCGCCGTTTTATCCGAGGCTTTAGCTCCATCACCGCCCCTATCACGGACTGCATTAGGAAAGGGGCCTTTGAGTGGACCAAGGCTGCTTCAGCCGCTTTCGCGCTCCTCAAAGAGCGCATGACCCAGGCACCCGTCCTTCGTCTTCCAGACTTCACGAAGGTGTTTGAGGTCTCTTGTGATGCCTCAGGGGTAGGCATAGGAGGAGTTCTTAGTCAGGAGACCCATCCCGTTGCATTCTTTAGCGAGAAGCTGAGCGATGCGAAACTGCGTTACTCTACATACGATAAGGAATTCTACGCAGTTGTGCAAGCTTTGAGGCATTGGAGACACTATTTGTTACATCAGGAGTTTGTGTTGTATTCTGATCATGAGGCACTCCGATATCTCCATGCCCAAAAGAAGCTCAACTCTCGCCATAGCCGATGGGTCGAGTTCCTCCAGGAGTACACATTTGTGCTGAAGCACAAGGCCGGTGTGGAGAACCGGGTTGCTGATGCCTTGAGCCGCCGTACTCACCTATTGACCACCATGAGTGTGGAGGTGGTTGGGATGGATAGGATGAGGGAGCTGTATGCCGATTGCCCGGATTTCGGTCCGATGTTCACCACCCTCCAGTCAGGTCCGTCCCATGAGTACCCCGACTATACGTTGCAGGATGGCTACCTTTTCTATGGGAGCAGGCTTTGTGTCCCACGGACCTCGGTCCGTGATTTTCTTACTTGGGAGTTGCATGCTGGGGGTCTAGCCGGCCACTTTGGCCGGAATAAGACCATTGAGGCCGTTGAGTACCGCTTCTTTTGGCCTAGCCTGAAGCGGGATGTTGCTAGGATTGTGGCCCAGTGCCGCATTTGTGCCTTGGCCAAACAGAGGAAACAGAATACCGGCCTTTACACTCCCCTCCCGGTACCAGATAGTCCATGGCAGGACATTAGCATGGACTTTGTCTTAGGCTTGCCCCGTACCCTCCGCCGACACGACTCCATTTTCGTGGTGGTGGACAGATTCTCTAAGATGGCCTTGTTTATCCCATGTTCTAAAACATCAGATGCCTCTAGGGTTGCCCGTCTATTCTTCACCCATTGTGTCTCTAGGTTTGGGTTGCCGCGTACTATTGTGTCAGATAGGGATGTTCGCTTTACTAGCTATTTCTGGAAGACCCTATGGCACATGATGGGCACACAGCTGAAGTTTTCTACTGCTTACCACCCCCAGACCGATGGTCAAACAGAGGTTGTGAATAGGAGTTTGGGGGATCTTTTGAGGTGTCTAGTGCGTGAGCGTGACCGGGATTGGGATTTAGTTCTCCCTCTAGCGGAGTTTGCTTACAATGATTCGGTCAATAGGTCTACTGGTTTGAGTCCTTTTGAGATAGTCACTGGTCGTAGGCCTAGAAAACCGATAGACTTGGTCCCATCCCCTGTCCAGGCCCGTGTCTCAGAGTCAGCTGAGTCCTTTGCTGAGCATGTTAGGCAGTTGCATGAGCATGTACGTCGTCACATTGAGGCCAGCAACGCACGATATAAGGAGTTAGCTGATGTGCATCGACGCACGCGTGAGTTCCGCGAGGGAGAGTATGTCATGATCAGGGTCAGACCTGAACGGTTCCCTTCGGGGGCCGTAAAGAAACTCCAGGACCGCGGTGCCGGACCCTTCCGAGTTCTGAGGCGGATTGGGTCTAACGCGTATGAGATTGAGCTGCCAGATGATTATGGGATCAGTTCGACGTTCAACGTCTCTGATCTGGTGGCCTATCGGGATCCAGCAGTGATTCCCAGTGAGCTTCTTGGGCCTCCCCTTCCTGTTGTGAGCGATACACCTTCTGAGAGTCCACCTCCTCCAGCCCCATTACAGAGACGCGAGCACATCGATTGTATACTGGATGAGCAGGTGACCACCACCAGGAGCGGGGCCTACCAGCGCTTCCTAGTGCGTTGGAGAGGGCGCCCTGAGACAGACGACACCTGGATCACGCGGGGAGAGCTGGAGCGGATTGACCCGGACTTGCTGGAACGTTACCTGAGCGACCGTGACCCTTACTCGACGGGGTCGAGTTCTTCCCACCCGGGGAGAATTGGTGAGGACACGCGTCACACTTTACGACGGAGTACACGGATCTCGCCGGCATCCCTTTGGCTCGGCGACCAGTTGGCAGATTAGCGGAGCTATCATCACTTATTTTATGCTTTGGGCCATGTTGGGCCTTGGTTTAGTCCGTGTGTGGACAATTTTCTTTCAGTCATGGACCTTTTTTTAGGCCAATTAGGCTTTATTTATGTTTTGTAGGCTTGCTAGAGGCTAGGGGGGTTATTGGGCCACTTCTTGGTTCACTTCTCTGGCCCACTAGGGCTGTCCACTTTCACCCCCCCTGGGCCCACCTTGGGAGGCGCGCCCCACCTAGGGTTAGGGTTGGGGGGCGGACCATTCCCTCCCCTCTTGGAGGGAATGGCAGCCGCCCTTCCCCCCCTTGCCCTCTCCCTCTTTTGGCCGCCCCCCCCACCTTTCACTCCTAGAATCTAGGAGATTTGAATACCCTTCCCCGGTTGTGGCCGCCCCCCCCCATCTCCTTTCCCCTTGGCTAGGGTTTAAACCTAGCATCTCCCCATCCCATATAAAAAGACCTTGTATTTTCTTTTCAAAAAGATAATGAAGAAATTGATGCTTGAGTGTTCATTGTGGAGTGCCACATTGTGAAAAGGGGCGACCCCTTCTTCTTCCTCCTCCTTGAGGGTGCGACGCCCTCACCTCCTCTCCAGTCCTTGGGTGCGACGCCCAGGGGTAGGAGACCTCCCCCAAGGGATTCCAACGCCAGCAGCTTTCAGTCATCGTCCACGGCGACGAGTTCGGTGGAGCGACGGTGCACGCAGGATCGTCATCCTCTTCCCCGGGCGTCCCTGTGCTGACAGCAGATTTGGTGTCCAGAGATCGGTCCGGTGCGTCCGCTTCCCGGCAGCATCTCATCCGAGTTTCTTCACGACTTTCGTACCCCTTCCAATCATCTTTCCAACCCCACCGGCCTTGGCCAAAAATTCCACCCACAGAGAAAGTTGTCTTTACAGACACTTTCGTCGCGCTGACGCCCTCCCTGACAGTCTCGCCTGTGACCCGAGACGACTTGGGTCCCCGTTTGCAGGCCTCTCCTACCCCCAAACACTGCCAGTCCCTTCATAACATTTGTTCCCCTCCCAGTCACGAATCCAGCCCCTCTGGCCTCGCCTTCAAACTCCATCGGGGTAAACTTTTGTCTTCAAACACACTTTTAGTGCGCAATCCTGCGCTACAGTACCCGAGCGGGACTGTCAGCAGCGGGCCTCCAAAGGGGGTACCATTTCCCGTCCTCGGATCGATCTGCAACTTGGTAGGTCGACTCCTCACATCCCACCACACCTCCAGTAACCATCTCGGGCCGGAACTCCTTCTGTACCCTTGCGCCATTACCACCTCACCCTCGGTCACAGGTCAGACTGTCCTGAAGTGCAGTCTGTGCACCCCTGTTGTCACGCCCTTCGCACCCAATCCCTCCACAGGACCCCATCGGCCACCACTGCCCCTGGATAGCCGCCCCTGTCAGCCTTCCACCAGAGAAGACGCCGCCACAAACGCTGTCCGGACGGCCGTGTACCAGCGCCATCTCTGCCCGCTGTCACAGGGACCAGCCAGCAACCTCTCGCCGGACCGACATTCCCCCCGAGGCCGTAGCAGCAGCGTGGGGCCCCTCCATCCGGCTCGGCATCCCAGCAGTGCCCACGGCGACGTGGGCCTCCTCCTCAAAGGCCATTACAGGAGCGATCGGCATTGCGAGGGTCGGCATCCGGCTTCATCCCCGACCTCGGCTGCTGCCCGTCAGCCCGTGCGCCGGCCGCCCCGTGTGTAGCTGTGGTTGTAGCCTATTATCTCCCTGCGAGGAGTGGGCCCTTTTGATGTTTGTATTAGTTCTCTCACGCGTGTATCGGGGTGGTTGGACTCGGCCGGGGTTCCTTCCCCACGCTTAGGCGTGGAGGTACGTGTCTCGCTCCCGCCCGTAGTACTTGCTTATCACGTATATGATTGATTGTGCCGCGCGAGTGAGTGTAGGGCCTAGCTAGTTTCATTTATTACTGCTGGTTGAGAGAGACGAGAGTGGCCTTTTCCCTTGGCCCTAGTCGAGCACCGAGCTCGGACTAGACTCCCGTGTCGTCCAGCGGCTTCTCGCCCGTTGTGACCCCGTCGCGCCTCCCTCCGTGGGACGGCCGTGGTTCGGAGTTCTGTTGAGAGACGCCTCCGCCCGGAGGGATTTCACATTAGTCGGTCACACCGGCTTGCCTTGTCACGTGCGCGTGCTGGTCGCGTTCTTTAGCGTCCTAGGTTAGCTAGCGAGTCAGTCGGTCCCGCATCAATGACATGCAATGCTACACCATAAGCAAAATAACATTTTTGACATATAAACAATGCATGGACATATGCAACAACACACAACTAAATGAAACAAGATTATCGTATCAAGTTTTATTGGCCTGAGGTCGGCAAAGACCAAGCTCCCTTCTAAGTGTTGAAAACCTGTCATTACATAAGGGCTTGGTAAAGATATCAGCAGTCTGATTCAATGTATCAACAAAATGCAGTTCAAAGTTTTTCTTACCGACCTCATCTCTAATGAAGTGATGCCTAATCTCAATATGCTTAGTCCTAGAGTGCTGGACTGGATTTTTGGCAAGGTTGATAGCACTAGTGTTATCACACAAAATCGGGACACAACCAAGATCCACCAAGTAGTCTTGGAGTTGGTGTTTAATCCACAACACTTGGGTGCCACAACTCCCCGCAGTAACATATTCTGCCTCCGCGGTTGAGAGGGCAACCGAGTGTTGTTTCTTGGAGGTCCAAGAAAATAAACACCTGCCTAGAAACTGACAATAGCCACTAGTACTCTTGCGATCCAGCTTGCATCCAGCGTAGTCCGCATCAGAATAAGATATAAGAGATAAATCACATAATGACGGATACCACAATCCCAAATCTTGAGTGTCGGCAAGATATCGAAGGATACGTTTGACGGCAGTCAAATGGGATTCTCTAGGACTAGCTTGAAATCTAGCACAAAGGCAAACACTAAACTGGATATCTGGTCGGGATGCAGTCAAATAAAGTAAAGAACCAATCATACCTCTATAGACCTTTGCATCCACCAATTTACCATTTTCATCCGAATCCAGTGAAGTTGAGGTGCTCATAGGAGTTGCAATGATTTTGCTGTTTGCCATGTCAAATCTTTTTAATAGCTCTTTAATGTATTTGGCTTGACTTATGAAGCACCCATCGTCTCCTTGGTTGACCTGCAAACCGAGAAAGAATTGAAGTTCTCCCATTAGGCTCATCTCAAATTCGCTAGTCATGAGGTTAGCAAATTCCTCACACATTTCAGATTTTGTAGAACCAAACACAATATCATCAACATAAATTTGAACAATCAAGATGTTCTTACCTTGCTTCTTGGTGAAGAGTGTTTGATCTACCTTACCTCGTGTGTACCCTTTTTCAATGAGGAATGAGCTTAGCCTTTCATACCAAGCTCTTGGTGCTTGCTTAAGTCCATAGAGCGCCCTGTCTAGTTTGTATACAAAATCTGCATTGTTAGAATTCTCAAAGCCAGGGGGCTACTCAACATAGACTTCTTCTTTGATCAAGCCATTCAAGAAGGCACTTTTGACATCCATTTGATAAAGCTTTATTCTAAGGGAGCATGCAAAGGCAAGTGGAATTATGATGGCTTCGAGTCTAGCAACAGGGACATAAGATTCATCAAAGTCTACCCCAAACTCTTGATTATACCCTTGAGCCACCAATCTAGCCTTGTTTCTTATTATCTTGCCATCCTCACTTAGTTTGTTCCTAAAAACCCATTTAGTGCCTATTACAGATTGTGATGAAGGTCTAGGAACAAGATGCCAAACTTTGTTTCTTTCAAACTAGTTTAACTCGTCTTGCATGGAATTTATCCAGTTTTCATCTTTTAAGGCTTCATCAATATTTTTGGGTTCATGCTGCGAGACAAGAGCAAGTTGATCTAATTCTTCCATAATTTTAAAATGTGACCTAGTTCTAGGTGGGTCATTCAAGCTACCAATGACATTCTCCAAGGGATGATCCTTAAGAATTCTAATATTTGTAGAATCGTTACCTTTTCCTGGAGCTTGATCCCTTGCATTGCTTGATTCGGCTAGGTCACCATCTTCTTTTATTTCTTCTTGTGGAGGATCACTCTTGTCCTTTATGCTTAGGAATTCCCCATCTTCATCGTTTTTCCTGCAAGAGTTATCATTGTTAGAATCATGATATTCATCAAAGAAAACATGGGGTGATTCTTCCACAGTTTGATTTTTGATATTATAAATTCTATAAGCCCTAGATCTATCAGAATATCCAATGAATATACCTTCATCGCTCTTGGGCTCGAATTTATCTAAGTCTCTTTTGTCATTGTTGTGAATGAAGCATTTCGATCCAAACACTTTCATATGTGAGAGAGAGGGCTTTTTACCTTTTAGCAACTCATAAGGAGTCTTTTTGGTGTGTGGCCTTACCATAGAGCGATTGATAATGTAACATGTCGAGTTTACCGCTTCAGCCCAAAATCTCCTCGGAAGTTGCCGTTCAGCAAGCATGGTTCTTGCCATCTCTACAAGTGTTCGGTTTCTCCTTTCAACTACACCATTTTGCTCCGGTGTTCTTGGTGAAGAGAATCGGTGTGAAATGCCTTCAGCCCTGCAAAGATTATAGAAATCAGCATTCTTAAATTCACCACCATGATCAGATTGAATCTTGGAAATTTTAAACTCACCGTCCTACTTTATCTTCATGTAGAGTGCCTGAAACTCATCAAAAGCATCATTTTTGTGTGTGAGAAAGAAAACCCATGTAAACCTAGAGAAGTCATCCACCAAGACATATCCATATTTTCTACCACTTAAGCTAGCAGTTCTGGTTGGGCCAAACAGGTCCATATGAATTAGCTCGAGTGGTTTGGATGATGTATTTTCAGATTTTCCCTTGAATGATTTTCTAGTTTGTTTACCTAGGGCACATGCATCACACAATTTATTTTCTTGTTTAAAGGATAGTTCAGGCAAACCTTTCACCATTGAATGCTTTAACAATTTATGTACGACATTGTAGCTAGCATGTCCTAGTCTACGATGCCATAACCAAGTAATTTCTGATTTTGGAGTAGCAAGACAAAGGTTTGAATAAGCAGGATCATCTAAGTCAATCATGTAAACATTGTTGACTCTGACCTGACCGCGCAGGTCAATCCGCGTGCGAGGGCGCAACATTGAGCTTTCATGTGCATATCTGTCATGAACAAAACATCACATATGTCAGTCATAAGATAGTGGAAAAGAACAATGACTTATAGTGTTTAGCCATTATCAAAACCAAGAATACCAAATGACTCATATGATCATAGATTGATGTCGAATGACCTAATTGATCACATGATGACTCAAATGACTACAGGGGCACAACACTATGTTATGATTATAAGATTTTGTGTGTGTATAGGGTTAACGCAGAATGACCACAGCGTCCACGCAGCAAGTATACTAGTAGAAGTATTAGCTACTGGAACACATCACTGCGTCAACGCCACGACCTGGTAGCGTCCACGCAGCAAGCAAATAAGCTAAAGTATTAGCTGTTGGAACACATCATTGCGTCAATGCCACGGCCTGGTAGGGTCCACGCAGCAAGCAAACAAGCTAAAGTATTAGCTGTTGGAACACCACTGCGTCAACGCTATGGGCTAGCAGCGTCGACGCAGCACGCTTATATACTGAAGACATTGATCACTGGACACCAATGCGTCAACGTCTTGATCAAGTGGCGTGGACGCTATAGTTCAAACAATCAAGAAAGAAGCTTACTGGATTACTCTGATGCGTCAATGCTGTAGGCTGGTGGAGTCAATACAATGCATTGCTGAATGTTATTCAAGTCTGAACAGCGGTTGTCTTCATGTGTGAAGTCTAGACAATGGATTCTTACCGAGATTGATGACCTGGCTCGTGATCCCAGGAGGACGAGGTATGAAGATGCTGACACGTGGATGAAGCTGCCTCGGATCTAGCAAATTCCTTGGGCGGGAAAACGTGGAAGCCACGCGCCCAGGAGCTGCTGTTGCTGCTGCTATATATATGTGCTTTCTTCCACTAAAGAAGGCTGATCAATAGAAAAAAGAGAGAAAGGAACAGCAGAGAGTATTTCGATCCAGTGAGAACAGAAGTAAAAAGAGAAAGAGAGAGAGCTCGCGAGTGAGAGAAAGAAGCAGCAGAAGTAAAAAGAGAAAGAGAGAGAACTCGCGAGTGAGAGAAGGAAGCAGAGAAGAAAAGGAAGAGAAAGAAGAAGAGAGAACGAGAGATGGGAAGCTTCATCTGAAGACTTGTTCCTACTGGACCGTGGATCAGATCCAGGCCAGTCAGCTCCATTGAGAGCCATATCTGTGTTTTCATCTTTTACAGCTTTCTGATTGCTGTGTCATTTTCTTTTATTATTTTTCCTTTGTTTTCTGATTATCCTTGTTCTTCCGATTGCCCTGTTGGGGATCGGGTTCCTCCTGGTGGTTCAGGAGAAGGGAGATCTGATCTCCGGGTTGCAAGTGACAGGTTGTCACTTGTGGGTTCCCTCTGGTTAGAGGAAGGGAGGCTAGTCCTCCGGTTCTGGGCTTGTGGTTGCAAGTCTAGTGGTCCCTCCTAGTCTGGAGGAAGAGAGGTCTTCGACCTCTAGTTTTCAAGTGGCTGGGAGTCACTTGGGTGTCCCTCTGGTTGGGAGGAAGAGGGGAGGCTGTTCCCCTGGTCACGCTGTGTGGCAGCAACTGTTTGCAGACTGAGTCTGCTTGGTTCTAGCATTTGCTAGTGAAGCCTCACTCCGGTTGGGAGTGAGGGGTGGATGTAGGTCTGTGGACCGAACCACCTAAAAATTATCTTGTGCAGTGGTCTGATTGTTTGCTTAGCTTCCGCTAGATGCTTGAATAGGTGCGCACCAAGTGCTTGTATTTGAGTTGAATTGAATTGGTTCTACTCTGTGGTTTATCTCTTGCATCCTAGTTTTTATTTGGCCATTATTCATAGAGGGATACATTCACCCCCCTCTGTATCCGGGCCTAGCACCCTAACAGTATCATCTGTATCTTCCATCATTTCATCATCTTTCTCATTTTTCATTTTTTATCATGTTTTTCACATGTGCCCCTAGGACGGGGTATCATCCATACCTTTCATCATTTTTTTTTAATACATCTGCCCTCAGAACGGGGTATCATTGGCATCCTTGTTAAGTCTCATACAATTCTGCCTTAGTAATTTCTTCCTCGGCAGGTTTCATTTACCTCATCTGTTCTATTTTGGGCCCACCCGTCACCTCCAGAATTGGTGGATTTGAGTGCAGACCAGATATATGAAAACCCATTTCATTCAGCTTGCTGTGCAGCACTTCAACTTCTTGCAATTTTTATATAATTCTGTCATCATGGCAAGGCCAAGAACATTGTCCCCTGTCCCGATCTCAGGAGGGACTGGCGGTGCTCTATTAAGGACGCCGGACGCATCCAGGCTTTCAGAGATTGACATATTTGCCCTCATGCCTCCATATGGAGGAGGAGTGGGGTAGCATGCTCCTTCTTTTGGTGGCGGGAGGTGCCTATACCTCTCCCTAGTTTTATCATCGTGATGGGAGACTGAAGCTTTGGCTTGCTCTGACCTTACCGGTGCGGAGCATATTTCTTCATCATCTTCTTTGAGAGTCTGGCTATTGCCAGGCAAGACTGACAGCATGTTACAGGAGAAGACTTTGTCTCTCTTCATATTTCTTCACATCTGCTTTTCCTTTCTTTTGGCGGTCGGCATCTGCACCCCTAAGGGGTCATCTAGCACATCTGGCACTTTTGATTTACTTTTCATCTTCTTCATCAGGCCCGGGGATTTGACATGTTCCCGCAGGACGGGTCCATCGGTGCCTTCTGCACAGGCTTTTGACACCTCTTTAGGCAATTGCCGCTATTGTGATTTCTCATTGACTGCTCTTTTAGCTCAGGCAACTCATGCGGGCGTGGCGGATCTACCCTGTATTCACCCAACTCGAGGTCCCCTTTCTTAATCATTCTTTCAATAACATCTTCGAATACATAGCAATCTTCAATGGGATGACCCAATGTCTGGTGATATGGGTAGAAGCGGGGGTCATCTTTTCTTTTGGCATCATCAGATTTCTTTGGATCTGGAAGGATAATTTTGTCAAATTGGGTGGCCCATTCAGATAGGTGCCGAGCCTTTTCCTTAGGAAAGAAATAAGGCTTGCTCATCCTGACTCGCAGAGCGGGGCCATCCTTCTGATCAGCCAGCCTAGTGGGAGGAGGGCGGGCAGCATCCTTTTTTCTCTCTTTTTTTTTATCATTATGTTGCTCAAATATCTTGAAGTCTACTGTATCAACTTCTGTAGGCATGGGCCATTTATCAGCTGATCTAGCTTTATGGCATACATCAGTAGCAGTTGAAGAACCACTAGAGAGGAAGGCCTCGACCTCCACTGCAGCGTTGTTCAGTCGGTCGAATGACCGTATCTCCATCCCAATCATTCTTTCGAGAGTTTCCCGCCGAAGATTCTGCTTTCAAATCAGGACAGCGTCCTCTTGATGCGGAGGCTACCTGCATCTCATGGGGAGATCCCTCCCTCTTTTTATATAATCCAGAGCGGTCTCATCTTGCTTCTGCTTGGTTGCATACAGTTCAGCTACTGTAATTTCCCTTTCTGTAATATGGAATCTGCCCCAGAACTTCCGCTGCATATCGGGCCAGTCAGCCACTGACCCAGCCGGTGGGCCAGAGTACCATTCAAAGGCTAACCCTGTAAGGGACGAGCCGAAGAACTTCAGGAGGTAGGCTTCATCAGACGCCAGGTCGCCCATAATTGTTGTATAGTAGGCTATATGCTCTTTGGGAGAGCCCTGGCCATTGAATCTTTCAAATTTCGGCGACTTGCTAACGCCTGGTAGTAGTTTCTTAGTAGCATAATGCGCAGGATATGGTACCTTATAAACATCATGGGCACTGGAGTTCTTGGTCCTTTCGGACAGCTTCATTTCAATAATCTTTTCTATCATCAGCCTGCCAGCCACATCCGGATCTATGGATCTGAGAAGAAGTGTGCCCACTGCCGGCCGAAGGGGGTTGTCATAATTGTTGTATGCAGAGCAGGCACGGTAAGCTGCGTTTGAGACGCAGAGGGCTGAGCTGCCGCTTGTTGTAGAGAAGGTTGACTCGGGGCCTTGCCTTTGTCAGTTTGAGCAGGATGGACCGAAGAGGCCACCCCTATCGAGCCGGAAGTCTGTCCAGCTGGTTCAGCATGCTTGGAGACAAGTGTATGCTCGCCTCTTTCATTGAGCTGTCTTCTAAGGGAGTCAATCTCCTGCTGATATCTCTTGAACATCATCTGGATCATGGGATCCAGGGTTGTCGGGATCTGTATTTCTCCCGATATTTCTTCAATGGAAACACCCTGAGGGTTGTCTTCTTCTTCTATAGTCACTACTTTGACTGTCATCATAGTGATTTCTTGAGCTTCATCGGTAGCCATTATCTTTTCTTTCGCTGCTTGGCTTCTTCTTGTGACGGCATCTGGCATGTGTGCCAATTTAATCAGCTCTTCAGGCTGGTTTGGCAGTGTGCCACATCTCCTGGTGACACCGGCCATATTGCAGGGAAAAAACCTGCGTCTTTCCCTTCCGGCTGTGGACTTTCCTTCTGACCCGACTCGGATATGTGAGGCGGTCAAAGACTGAAGTCCTTTCTTCTGCTTCTGCTTCTTCCCTCTTGGGGCTGTCTTTAGTCGTTGGAGTCTGAGGATGAGACTCCAAACGCCACATCTTCTGAGGTTTCATCTTTTTCATGTAGGGTGCCAAGGCACGAGACAATCTTTGCTGCCATAGGGAGGAATTCCCTAGACAGTAGAAGTAGTCTTGAACCACCTGGTTCATTTCTTCTTGGCTATGCCTTTGTAGATCTGATCGGGGCAGCAGCCTCTCTTCGATCTTTTAGCTGATAAACCAGCCTTGAAATTTGGGCAGCCAAATGCTTCGCCTTGGAATATTTGAAGATATCAGCCTATTTGGCGCAGGCCTTCGGTCCCTTTGGAATAGCAGCATATGCTTGATCTTCCATTCTTCTTTGTTTTTCCCTTTGGCAGTATATATTGTCCCCCCCCCCCTTCATGGCGAGTGGCGATGGCATCTTTTCTCCTTCTGCCCCCAGCCCTGGGGTGAATGACAGTAGCATTTTCTTTTCCTTTGCCCCCAGCCCTGGGGTGAATGACGGTAGCATTTTCTTCTTTCTTCTGACATCTTCTGCCCCCAGTTCCAGAGTGAAAGACATCAACATCTTCTTTTCCTCTGCCCCCAGTTCCGGGGTGGATGACAGTAATATCTTCTTTTCTTTCTTCCATCTCCTACTCCCAATCCTGGGGCGGATAATAGCGGCATATTCTTCTTTCTTCTGGCATCTCCTGGCCCCGGCTCTGGGGCGGATGGCAGTGGTATTTTCTTGTTTTCTTTCCCATCTTCTGCCCCCTGCTCTGGGGCGGATGGCAATAGTTTCTTCTTCTTCTTTTTTTTCTCTCATCTCTCCTGACTCTGGCTTCAGGGTGGATAGCAGTGGCACCTTGCTCTTGAGCCGGAATCCAGCTCTGTATCTTCTTCGGCCTCCATATCTATCTATATCTTGCTGGCTTGGGAGCCAGTGGCTTCCTCTCATCAGTTTCCCAGTTGGCCGTCCTAGTGGCCAAAATTTGGACCTTGTTGTCAGTCTGGACGGTCGGGGCAACCCTGTCCGGATGAACGTCTTTGGGGAGACCATCGAGGTTCACCCTAACATCTCTGATCATCATCATCTTTCCAGAATTTGAAAGACGACGGCTTGCAGCAGCATACCGGCTCCTCCGGTTAGTTCTTCTTTCCTTCTGGGCAGCAGTAGGGACCGTGTCCCTGCTTTGGATATGGTGGGCAAAGCAGGCGACGACTATCGAGGCCGTCTTTTCTGGTGAGCTTCCCTTCTCGTCAGCAGTCTTCATCGGGGCATCTGTAGCAGTGCCTTGTTCCTTGTCAGCAACCTCCAGTAAGTCGGTGAAGACGAGGCCCAAGCAGTTGGGCAATCCGTCAGCAGGGGGAATGGACCCGAACATCGTGGACACCGCCAGGTAGCCTTTGTGAGCATGAACATCAACGACCTGTTGGCCGAAGTGGAGGGAGGCGAGTCCACTAATCATTTTAGTCCCTGGAGCTAGGATTAACGCACAGTTAGAATTTAAGAGGGGCCACCGAGCCTCCTATTTTGGCGTAGAGATGAAGGGAGACTAAGTCCCACCGGGCGTGCCAGACTTATGGACGCGGATTTTATTTTATTTTATTATATTATTTATTTATATTTTATTTGGATTTTTGATTTATTAGGCGTGCCAGTCACCGGGGTGACAATTTTATTATGCGCTCGACTTGACTTGGTCAGCCGATTGTGAGGTCCGAGTCGGGACCAGAAGTCCGTCATACCATAAAGGCTATGACGTTAATTACGTCCTTCCAAGGAAGGACAACCCTTGATTAAACGCCAAAATAGGAGGCCTCGAGAGGCAAACATGTATTCATGTGCGCAAAATGGAACTTCATACCAGAGCCAGGAAGGCGGGCAAGATAACAACATCAGCTGTAGAAGCAGACAGTATCGTTAAGTCAGCGGCTCAGAGACAATATCGTTAAGTCAGCGGTTCAAAGACTGAGCCGTGGCCATGATGGAGGTTTAAAGCATCGATCAGTATTTCGACAGCATTTCCCCTTTATCTGGATTATGCCCAGGGGGAAATAGGCTATCACCCACGGAGTGCCGGGATGAAAGCCGAGAGAAAGAGAGAGGCCAAACCTCCCTACCCATATATATATGCCATGGGGCAAATGTTTGATTTTCCCTTAGGGAAGCCGGCGGAACTCATGCAGTGGCATAGCCCTCCCGAGCTAAAGGGGTTACTCATAAATCCGATGCAGGACGACGGAATGTAAGTGAATGCTCAATGTTGCGCCCTCGCAGGCGGATCGACCTGCGCGGTCAGGTCGCGGGGATCGTCCTGCCCGGTCAGGTCACGGGGGTCAAGGGGGCAGCGCCCCTTGCGGGGGTTTCTGATGCGGGACGAGACACGGACACGGCAAGCTCGTGATCGTCCCTTGATGAGGGAAGCGTCGGACGTGCACGGTTGAGAAACCGGCAAGAGCTAGGGTGGTCGGCTCGCACTTTCGTGCCCGGATCGGGTCACGGGACGGTCTCGCTCACTCTCTCGCAGTAGCGGTGATATGAAATTATAGCAAGCTAAGTCCTAAAACATGCTCTCTAGCAGTGGCATAAACAAGCATATATGAAATAAGTGAAATGCCAAGTGTAGGAGCGAAGACGATACCTCCACGCGCTCGGCGTGGGGACGACGGACCCGGCCGAAACTCGTACTCCCGGAACAATATTACACAATATTACAGAAATGTAAGCCGCTGCCCACTCCATGCAGGGAGGTAAAGGGCTACACAATGGGGTCCGGGAGGACCGAATTCGGGTTGACGGGCGGCTTCTCGCGCTGTTTCGGCAACACCCGAACACGTGACGGTGGGGCCCACGTGCTGTCCGGAGGGGCCGTGTGGGACTCGGTGGCACCGCTGTAGTGGTGGATGCCCGGAGGGTCTCTCCTTGGGATGGCGGCGCGCTGGAACGCCGGCCGGAGGCCCGGCGGCTCCGTTCGGCACCGGTCGGAAAAACCGGCCACGGACCTGCACTTTCTGATTTTCAGCGCGCGCTCGGACGGGAACGGACGCTGCCATCAGATCCGATGTCGGATTGACACGAAATTAGCGCCGTTGGAAAGCTGACTCGAAGTACTTCAATGTAGGCCTAGATATCTGGCCTGGATCTTCGCTGATCTTGACTTATGGAATTTACAACCTCCTGTTGTACAGTAACTAAACACTTAGATCTGTAGAGCTGATCTCTGATAACTGCCGTTGACCGCTAGGAAGAACTTGGATTCAGACTTTGACTTCTTCATGAAAGTTGTAGGATTTGGAGTTGGGCAGATGGCAAAGTTGGTTTGGACACGTTTGGATGTGTCTATGAATTTCTATGATTTGTTTACTAGAGAAAGGTCGGATCTGGGATCTGGCTGGAAGTACTGTAGCTCTGGTAGAACATGAATTTTGAAAAATAGGTAAAAGACTCAACAAAAATTAATAAAAATTTTGGAGCTAGGGAAAAATGGACAGAATTCCCAGTTAAATTGGGAGGTCTAACAAAATTTAAAATGGTGGTAGAAGGGGACGAACTCAAAGGTTCTGTCACTGTAGATAGAGACAGATCTGATCTGAGTTTGGGGAATGAATGAAGTGGAAACACTATGAAACGGGGGAATTGAGACCTGAATTTTTTTGTGGGGAAGGGACTATAAGATATAAACAAACCCTCAAAATTTCACGTCGATTGGAACTCGTGGCTGGCTTGAGGAATTTTCGAGCTGCACCTCTATCTAGCAGGACAGAACACCGAAGATGATCCCGTGGCGGCTCGAAGGCGGCACGAACGGCGGCGGCGGCGACACAGATGATCACCGGAGGTGAAGAGGGGATGATAGAAGATGAAATCACTCTAGAACTGGAGGTTGGAGGAGATAAACCAGAGGGAGAGAGGAGGGGCTCAAGAACACTCTTGATTTTCCAACAATTTTCTCTTCATTTCTTCATTAATCTCTAATAACACTATACATAGGCTTATATAGAAAATATCAAGGGGTGGGGGGGCTGATAATTTCGTGGGAAATATGTCATTTTCATCCCCCATGTGGTCAAAACTCAAAATAAATAAATTACATATGAATGGGCACTCCTTTGACTAGGTAGGTAAGGTAGGTGGCCTACCTTTGAAATTTTAACCCATTTGTCTCCCATGTGGTCAATTAGCATTCAAACCTTCTAGATGGCCACCTAGGATGGTTGACCAGCCCCACATGGATGAGGTGGACCAATGGGGAAGGAGAGGGGGCCCCCTAGCTGGACCTACTACACATTTGCACAAAAACCCACACAATCCATGGGAATGACTCTTTGGCTTATAAAGCCTTACATTTGCGTACATACTTTCCCAAGGATATAAACACAAACTAAAAGGACATAAATACAAAATAAAAAGTACATGCTCGGCGTCGATTCCCATCAACTCTCCCCGGGTGGGAGGAACTCGACCCCGTTGAGTAGGGGTAAGGATGCTCGAATACTCCGGCGGATCCGTCACCGTGCCAAGTAACGCGGGTACGCTCCACTCCAAGCGATCGTCACCTGCTCATTCCATATATACTCGATATGTGAACTGCTATGGGCTAAAGGTGGTCACTCCGAAGGGGCACTCTCAAAAGGGAAGAAAACAGCTCGAAGACTCACTAGGAATCACCGCTGAGTCCCTATAAGTGACTGATCCGGGTATAGATGTGGAACCGATCCCATACTCATCAAGTGAGTCCACTCGCCTCTTACTCATAAGAGAACGACACGAGCTTGCACAAGATACATGCAGACTCACCATGCACTGACACATGAATGAAAATCACACAAACAATCGACTCAAAATCACCACACAAACAAACCACACAAAAAACACACCGACTCAACTAGGACCCTAGACACACCTAATGTTAGTCAGACCCGTACATGGATGACGGCGGACCAGGACACCCGAATATGTGCCATACATGCATTTGACGTAACTGGAGGTTGACGTCATGGGGAACTCCTAGACATACTATGATGCACCAATCATGGACATTGGGCTTGGATGCGGGAAGTCCGGGAGGTGCGGGTGGTTTAGAGGGATCGGGGAAACCAAAGTCTTCCTTACCCCCGAGGGATGGTTCGGACCTATGGCTATGTGGAGTTTGCTTGGCCCGAATGGAAAAGGTGGGATAGTGAACTCCGCGGAAGAAGGGTAACGAGTATGAAAACTCGGGAGGGTCACTAGTGAAGGGGTCAAAAGGGTCGAAGAAGGTGTGACCCCATGAAGTGGGTTCCAACATGACATGGTCCCAATCATGAAATTCTTGAAGGTGCGGGTGGTCACCTTCCTCCGTCATGGTAGATGGGACCGTGTATAGAAAATATGACTCCTCCCTCGGAAGCAAAGTCATGAAGTCGGGCTCATCCGGTAGCGGGAGAAGTAGAAGAACCTCCGTGGTGACACAACCCACGGTGCACTCGGAGGTAATGGACCCTATGGCCGGATGGGTGAAGCTAAGACTAGCGGGTTGGTCAAAGCCTCGGGCCAAAAGATGCGTCAACTCCCATTGTGAATCTAATCCCATGACAAGATCATCCAACGTATCAACATGGTGACGAGATCGAAATGTGGTATGGAATGAGTTGACCGGCACTAGTGGTAGTGTGGGGTCCATTGATGGGAAGAGATGTGGGACCAAGCCATCCTTGAGCCATCTAAGAAGTGGCTCGGCTATGTAAAGTGTTCCCGTAAGAAACACGGGTGGCTCGGGCTTTGGTAGTTCCCACTTTGATGGTTTCGAATGAAGACCGGAGGTAGATAACAATGGAGCATCCATGGGTGGTGGAGTAGCTTGTGTCCTTTCCCACCAATCCGAAATCATTTTCTTTATTTCTTCTAAGGAGCGGGTTGGAGGAGGGACCTTGGGGTGGACTAGCTCCTTAACTCTCGGCTCGGGTGTGGGCCTAGGCTCGGTTATAAGCGGGACTTCTACTCGGTTGGAGGTGCTTGAGTGGGTTGGGATGGGAGTGCCAAGGGGAGGTTGGTTGGTGGTGCATGGGCGGGCCACTAGATTGGGGTCACTTTGGTGGGCTTGGACGGCGGTGAAGGGGTGGGATTGGGTAGAGGTGTGGCCCACTTGATTGTGGGTGAGTTGGTGGGGTTGGTGAGTGGAATGACCTCCGTGGTTGGAGGTAGGTGGGCGGGGAACGTAGGCCCTCCTAAGCATTCTCTTCATTTCCCACCATGACTTGATGGGCCTTAGATTCCTATCCTCCCTCTAATATTTGATGTCCCTCCAAGTTGCAGCGGCTTCACCAAAAAGTCGCCTTTTGGCAACATCGACTTGCATGGGCCCGTACATGATGTACACCTCAAAGTAATCATCCATAATGGCTTCCCATTCTAGATAGACACTCGGGTCATCGGACCGGTAGAAATCCCGGGTTTCGGGCCTCGTGGGGTGGTTCGGGTGGTCCTTCCATTTGAGATAGTATCGCCACCATCCGGGAGTTTGGGACTCCATGGGACACGGGGAAACTAGTGGATGGCCATGCCGACACTCGGACCAAAACACTAGACACGACACTAAGTAATGCAAAGTTGGAATGCACTAACTAATGCACACTAAGGACCCTAGACGTAAACCAAGACTCGGTACGGGGCGGAGACAATCGACCCGAAGGTCACTCGCACAAGTGTGCGGCCTTCCCGATAGGCGTAACCTAATGGTCGGACAACACCTTTTTATATACCGAGTAAAGGGATGTATGCGACCCAAAAACGACTCTTTTTGTTGTTTTAAAAATGTGATGATCCTAAACACGACTTAGACCGACTAATGACTAGACGTAAATGACACTCTTTTTTTTTTTTTGAATGCAAACACCCTAGACTCAACCTGCTCTGATACCAAATTGATGCGGGACGAGACACGGACACGGCAAGCTCGTGATCGTCCCTTGATGAGGGAAGCGTCGGACGTGCACGGTTGAGAAACCGGCAAGAGCTAGGGTGGTCGGCTCGCACTTTCGTGCCCGGATCGGGTCACGGGACGGTCTCGCTCACTCTCTCGCAGTAGCGGTGATATGAAATTATAGCAAGCTAAGTCCTAAAACATGCTCTCTAGCAGTGGCATAAACAAGCATATATGAAATAAGCGAAATGCCAAGTGTAGGAGCGAAGACGATACCTCCACGCGCTCGGCGTGGGGACGACGGACCCGGCCGAAACTCGTACTCCCGGAACAATATTACACAATATTACAGAAATGTAAGCCGCTGCCCACTCCACGCAGGGAGGTAAAGGGCTACACAATGGGGTCCGGGAGGACCGAATTGGGGTTGTCGGGCGGCTTCTCGCGCTGTTTCGGCAACACCCGAACACGTGACGGTGGGGCCCACGTGCTGTCCGGAGGGGCCGTGTGGGACCCGGTGGCACCGCTGTAGTGGTGGATGCCCGGAGGGTCACTCCTTGGGATGGCGGCGCGCTGGAACACCGGCCGGAGGCCCGGCGGCTCCGTTCGGCACCGGTCGGAAAAACCGGCCACGGACCTGCACTTTCTGATTTTCAGCGCGCGCTCGGACGGGAACGGACGCTGCGATCAGATCCGATGTCGAATTGACACGAAATTAGCGCCGTTAGAAAGCTGACTCGAAGTACTTCAATGTAGGCCTAGATATCTGGCCTGGATCTTCGCAGATCTTGACTTATGGAATTTAAAACCTCCTGTTGTACAGTAACTAAACACTCAGATCTGCAGAGCTGATCTCTGATAACTGCCATTGACCGCTAGGAAGAACTTGGATTCAGACTTCGACTTCTTCATGAAAGTTGTAGGATTTGGAGTTGGGCAGATGGAAAAGTTGGTTTGGACACGTTTGGATGTGTCTATGAATTTCTATGATTTGTTTACTAGAGAAAGGTCGGATCTGGGATCTGGCTGGAAGTACTGTAGCTCTGGTAGAACATGAATTTTGAAAAATAGGTAAAAGACTCAACAAAAATTAATAAAAATTTTGGAGCTAGGGAAAAATGGACAGAATTCCCAGTTAAATTGGGAGGTCTAACAAAATTTAAAATGGTGGTAGAAGGGGACGAACTCAAAGGTTCTGTCACTGTAGACAGAGACAGATCTGATCTGAGTTTGGGGAATGAACGAAGTGGAAACACTATGAAACGGGGGAATTGAGACCTGAATGTTTTTTTGGGGAAGGGACTATAAGATATAAACAAACCCTCAAAATTTCACGTCGATTGGAACTCGTGGCTGGCTTGAGGAATTTTCGAGCTGCACCTCTGTCTAGCAGGACAGAACACCGAAGATGATCCCGTGGCGGCTCGAAGGCGGCACGAACGGCGGCGGCGGCGACACAGATGATCACCGGAGGTGAAGAGGGGATGATAGAAGATGAAATCACTCTAGAACTGGAGGTTGGAGGAGATAAACCAGAGGGAGAGAGGAGGGGCTCAAGAACACTCTTGATTTTCCAACAATTTTCTCTTCATTTCTTCATTAATCTCTAATGACACTATACATAGGCTTATATAGAAAATATCAAGGGGTGGGGGGGCTGATAATTTCGTGGGAAATATGTCATTTTCATCCCCCATGTGGTCAAAACTCAAAATAAATAAATTACATATGAATGGTCACTCCTTTGACTAGGTAGGTAAGGTAGGTGGCCTACCTTTAAAATTTTAACCCATTTGTCTCCCATGTGGTCAATTAGCATTCAAACCTTCTAGATGGCCACCTAGGATGGTTGACCAGCCCCACATGGATGAGGTGGACCAATGGGGAAGGGGAGGGGGCCCCCTAGCTGGACCTACTACACATTTGCACAAAAACCCACACAATCCATGGGAATGACTCTTTGGCTTATAAAGCCTTACATTTGCGTACATACTTTCCCAAGGATATAAACACAAACTAAAAGGACATAAATACAAAATAAAAAGTACATGCTCGGCGTCGATTCCCATCAGTTTCCGAGGGCGGAGCCCCCGGAACAAAATTTGGATTGAAGACTCAGTAATACAATTTGGGTAGGTTATCGGTGCAGTTCAACCGTGCATAGGTTCCCGGCGCAAAGACAAGATGGCCAGGGGATTGCCGGCGCGTAGGCAAAATGGCCAAGGTTCCCAGCGCAGGAAGGGGGGTTCCCGACGCGCCCAGGAGATGGGGTTCCCGGCGCGCCCAAGAGATGGGGTTCTCGGCACGCCCAAGAGATGGTTCTCGGTGCATAGGGAAGCCAAGGGGGGGTTTTCGGCACAAGGGCCAAACGGCCAGGGGTTCCCGGCACGCTAATAGCAAGGCTCTCGGCAGGAGGCCAAGGAGGTGGGCTTCTCGGCGTGGGGTTCTCGGCGCGGGCCGCGCCGGGAGCTATGGTGCTAGCAAGGTTTGACGATACTCTATTCTGGGGTTTGCTGGCGGGTCAGAGGATTTCCTGGAGATCCAGGTCAAAGTAGATGGGCCCTGGGTGATCAAAATGCATCTATTCATCGGGCTTCAACTGATTTTGGTTTGTGTTTCAAAAGAAGGCCAGAGGCTGAGAGGAACTGAGGAAGACCAATCCAGCATAGAGGACCTCTTTCACCATTGATGTGCAGAGTCCTGGGGACAGTTCAATATTGTCTTTCATCATCCCAGGAGAATTTTGGCAGCACCTCCCCTGGACTTAGCATTTGCCAGGGAATGATATAGGCTGACATCCACGGAGTGCCGGGATGAAATCCGGAAGGTGAGGGAGCACTAAGGCTCAAGGAGACTGTACATGTCTCTAGCATCGGTCACTATTCCCCTTCTCAGAGACCGACGAAACCCTTGTAGAGACAAGGTCCACCGAACCCGCGGGGTCGCATGTGAATCCAATTCGGGACATAGGAATGTGGGGGAGATCCTCCCCATTACTGTATCTCCTCGGGGCGTATGTGATGGTCTCTGAACATCCTCTAGATAGATGTGTGGAGAGATTAAAGGGATTGGAGGGTGATGGTGCGAAGGTGGATCTTGGCCTGGGTTTTATTGGCCAAAGAAGGAGCCTCGGCGTGGGTTTTATTGGCCAGGGGGGAGCTCTCGGCGTGGCTTTTATTGGCCAAGGGGGGGTTCTCGGCGCCAAGGGTTCTCGGCGCGCTCGTCACCGCGTCGGGAACCTAGCGCCGGGAAGCCCCCGGGCCGGGAAGGGTGCATTGCAAAGGGGTCTTCTTGGGCAGTGAACAGGATCGAGGGTTCTATCAACATGCTGAAGGCAAAAGGGGGAAGCCCTCTCAGCGGCATAGCTCTCGGCGTGGCAACGGCCGCGCCGGGAACCATTTACCCAACGCTCGCGCCGGGAAGGTGGAAGGGCTCAAGGCTAGAAAGGGTTTATGGCTTGATTACGATACTCTGTTCTAGAGATTTCTGGGATTACATGAAGATTTCTGCTGGAGGGCTGCCAAGGGAATTGGAAGGCGAAGTCAGTAGACGAAATAAGACCCTATCGCAACGTCCTGTGGAAATTTTTATCTGTTTGCCGCCAGCCGTCCGAGGAGATCAAGGGATGACTGCCTCTGATCACCTGGACGAGCCCAATGGCATCGAGGAAACAAACCAGCGATGGAGGAACGACACAACCCTCGGCACTGGAATTCTAGGCCCTAATCATGCAAGAGTTAGAATGGAGGGCCCAGGGGTCGAGGTCATCACTTATCAGAACCTCGTGGGGTTGCATTCATCTACAGATTAAGCATATATCTCATAACCAGCAATTCAGGGAACCGAGAGATTGATGTATCTGGTTCCTGAACGGCATAAGGGGGGGGCTCGAAGGAAAACTCGAATGTATGTAGGGGATCTGCCATCGAGACAGGAGGGGAGAAGGAAACAGAACCCAATAACCCATTAGATGGGGGTAGGGGCCCTATCTTCATTCCTCTTCGAAGAACAGACTCATAGAAACGACTCTGAAAGCCGAAGCATCTGGACTATTGGACATTTAGATAAAAGATATATGCATAGACAGACAGAGGGCAGAGCTTCGGTTGAGACAAAGATGAAAACATATAAAGGAAAGACATAGCAGCAGACGGAGAGATAGCTGGCAGATACTTCAATCACCCAGCGCCCAAACGGGCCATTGGAGCGTTTCATTTTATAATATCATTCCAAGACTCAGACCAATTACAAGGAGGGAGTGAGGGAAAGGAGATAAAATAGAGGCCGGGATATCCCGGTTACATCCGATGCATCGAGATAAAACTCGTATAATTACATGAAGAAGAAAAGAAAACATGGGGGAGGGCGGAGCATTGACTCCTCTCCCTCCCCAGCTGCCCACCTGGAGCTTCTTCTCCTTCTCTTTCTCTTCTGATTGATCTCTTCTCTCTTTTCTCAGCGGAGGAGGCTCTCTCTCTCTGTTGGTCTCTTTATCTAGCTATCCTTTTCTTTTTCTTTCTTTTCGATCCTCCTCCTTTTCTCGTGGGAGAAGAAAGGGGTTATATAACCCTGTCCATCGCAAGGGATTCTCGGCGCGCCTATAGCAGGGGTCCCCGGCGCGCTCTCATGGAGGGGCTTCCCGGCGCGCCTGTGGCCATGGGGAGGTTCTCGGCGCGAGGGGTATCAGGCCCATCCTCAATAGCACGTTAACAGGCCCATTCAACAGGACCATTTTTTTAAAGCCCATATTCTGTTCAGCATTATTGATTTCCTAAAACATATCAGAACCGACGAAGGCCCCTTTCTTATGGTGACATGATCTCCCCGGAAACAAATCCAAGGTTCTCATTAGTCGGTAGACCAGCGCTTCATCAGTATCGTCGTCTGGATGACGATAACACTGGACATCAGCCAGGCCTGAGAAGGTCCTGGCTGGGCAATTAGTTGGTAGTGAGGGTCTTCCCTCAATCCTGACTTTGCAGGCATCTTCCAGTCTTCGTTGCTGGTCTGGTCCCATCTTTCTCTTTGTTCATATTTTAGCTGTCAACACATGGCCAGAGAGGTTATGTGTGTTAGTGGTAGGCATCCCTTGGGGGTTTGGACTCATAGAGAGGGCCGATGGGTAAGGTCGGTAAGAGGTAGCCATGCTAGTGGACCAAAGAGATGCAACCGAGGACTCTAAATGCATAAACACGCCCTAGGACCAACTTGATAGAGACAAGTTGTGAACTTGCTCTGATACCAATTTGATGTGACACAACCTAGGACCTAAATTGCAAGCAACACAACAATTTGGCAATGTCACAAGCGGACTCACTCGCGTTGGCACACTCGGGTCCGTAGGTGGACCGGCGATGGGGTGAGGGTCCGAGGTTGGACCGAAGGTTTCCAAGGGTACGGCTGGCTTGGGGAGGACCCCTATGGGTCAGGGGTTTCCCAAATTCATGGGCGGTCAGCACGCCGAAGGCTTGGGTTGAATGATCACTCTCACAACTCACCCGCGATAGCCACACAATTAAACGATAATTTGGGTTCGGGCACTCTCTTAACGCCGACGGCACTAAAATACAATACTAATTAAGAAAAGGAATCCAGCAAAGAGGAGTGTTTAGTGGCTCACCTGATCGGTGTGAAGACACCGATCCCGGCCGGAGACGAGGGCGAGCGAGGAAGCGTGGGCTTACCCGCACGCCGCGCCGGAGAAGCTTCAACCTGAAATTTCAGATTACATGCACTACACCCCATGCAAGGGGGGGATCTTGGGGAAGGAAAGCCAGTGACTACACTCAAACACTACCTCCACGCAGGGAGGGGCCTTCAGCCGGCCAAGCGCGGAGGGGAGAAACCAAGCTAGAAGTAAAGAACGGTAGCCGATGCCGATGCTGTCCACCCTCTGTGCTTCAGGATAGATAGTTGGTCGTCTGGACACTGTGGACACTCCAGAATTTTTCCGATGACGAAACCACTTGGAGATTGCTCGTAGCTGGGCCGGGAGGATGCCTGAATTTTGATAATTTCTTCAGGCACCGGTGTTGGTCGGAGTAGGAGCTTGAACAGGAGAGCAGATTAACAGTTCTAACTGTCTCAGAATCTTAGCATCAGGAAGCAGAGGATGCCACGACCGTTCCCGAGCTCGGAATCAGGTTCCGCAAGAGTCGCTGGAACCGTGGACAAGTCCTCTTCGAAGCAAGACTAACGGGGAAGCCAAATGTTGTCGGAGCAGGCCGATAGACTCTGAACACTATGGCAGGGTCGGTGCAGACTGATTGGAAGCAGAACCGCGTACCCCGGGAAGAAAAAATGATAACTCTCAGGTCCGGTCTCCAAACTGGGCTCTGTTTCTTGGGGATGAAAGAAGACTCGTAGTAGAAGATTGTTTTAGAATAACTTTTGTCCTGATTCACGCTGGATTTGTCGTGGCAGAGCTTCCAATCACGTTCAGGTGCTCTGTCAGGAGAGCTTCGCGCAGTCGAGGGAGAACGGCTCTCCCGGGCAGCTCGGTGCTCGGACGACAACGAAACCACCGCCGTTACGAAGAAGACAGGCAGATGCTTCCGTGGGTACCTCTTGGGCCTTCAGATTCACGGGGAGGTGGTCGGGGTGGCCGCTGCTAGCAGGTGATCCTCTGCAGGTCGCCAGTCTAGATGGTGGAAGGTGGGGGTGATGGAGAAGAACAATGGGAGAGTGGAGGAGATGAGAGAGAGGGGGGGGGCGACCTAGGGCTGTGGAGGGAAGGGGGATTTCGAAATTCAAAGGCCTAGGGAGGTGGAGGGGTGCTTGGGGTAGTGGGAAGGGTGCTTGGGAAAGTGGGAGGGGTAGTTGGGGGTTGGGTGGTGAGGAGAGGATTGGTGGAGGGGGTCTTGGGAAGGGGGGAGTATTGATGAGGGTTGTGGGGAATGGGAAGAGGCTTTAATGGGGTAGGTGGGGAGTGGAGGTGGTTGGGAAGGGAGGAGAGAGAAAAATTTCAAAATTGGGGTGGGGAGGAGAGACAATAGGGGGCGCACCCCTTAGGGAAGGGGAGAGAGAGAGAGAGAGAGAGAGAGAGAGAGAGACTCACAATTGTGGTGGATTTCAAAATTCATTCATTGATTCATTAGTTCAAAATGAGGGGAATGGGGTCCTATATATAGGCAACCCACATTTTACAAAAAGTCCCTGACATTTGACTCAATGACGAATAACCGAGGAAGGTGGGGGGGGCGCCCATGGGCCAGCCCAATGAATTGGGCCCAATAACAACCTAATCAATCCTAATGACACTCAAACTTAGGTAGATGACTCAATGACCTAGGTACTTGACTCAAATAAAAGGAAAATTACAATGACATGACTCAAATAAAATATGAAAATTACATGACTCGATTCAGAAAAATATGACGGACACAATGGAGCTATGCCGACGAGCAATCAAAGCTGTGGAAAAATGTGAAGGGCGAGAGATGCCCCCATTAGTATCAAATAAGACATATGCAGACTTGGAACAAACTTTCAATGTACCTTCCACTAGTCCGCCCTCGTCTTGTTCTGTCTCCTTAATAGCTTAGAGACATGCATTCTATGTTACCGGGCGCTTTCTGTCACCGGCTTAATCATTGAGTAGGGGACAGTCAGGAATCCGATGATCATGGCTCCCACAACGGAGACACGCTCCAAGTTTCCTCCAACATTCTTCGGCCTTGTGCCCGGCCTTATCACAATGCTTACATACCACCTTAGAAGGTGTAGTGGTGATGGAGAAAGGTTTGGTCTTCTTGAACTTTTGCTCTTGGTAGGGAGTACCTCCATTACTCGGTCTCTTCTTGAAATTGGGTTTGAAAGAACCCGAACTAGTGACTTGCTCCTTCTTATCCTTCCCACGGATCCTATCAGATAGTTCCGTGGCATCCTCCAGTAGCTGGGCCCGTCGTACTATCTCCGAATAGACTTGTATGTTCATCGGGGCCAGTTGTGTGATAAACTGGGGCCTGAGCCCATTTAGAAACCTTCTAGCTTTCATTTTCTCGGTACTGACTAGATGCTTAGCGTACCGGGACAGCCTAGAGAATTGTGCCTCATACTTAGCCACCGACAATGATCGTTGTTTAAGTGCGGCGAACTCGGCGGCCTTCTTCTCTTGGACCCGGTCTGAGAAATATTTATTGTTGAAATATTCAACAAATTCTTCCCAAGTAACTTGTCCTTGATCTAATGTGGCTTCTACCGACTCCCACTAGTAGCGAGCATCTCTTTCCAGTTGAAACGTTACTAACAAGACCTTCTCTTGGTCCGTGGATTGCATAACTCGAAAGATACGTTCGGTCTCCCGGATCAAGTGCTCAGCGTCATCCGGATCAGTGGATCCCATGAACTTAGGAGGGTTCATGTTCTTGAAACTTTGGTGGAGGTTTCCCGCTCCACGGTTCACCGTTCCCTGAGCTATCTGTTGAAGTGCATGAGTCATGCCTTGAATGGTGCGTTGCATGTTACGCCACTGAGCACGTTCGGCAGCCATTATCCTACAAGGTTTTTAAATAACTAATTAATATGAGACTTGACCAAGAGTTTGAATACCTTAGTTACTTTAACCCATGGTTCTACCCAATTCTCACTGGGTAAAGGTTTAAACCTATCCTTGGATTGGGGTTTCCTAGGAATTGAATATCCTAGGCTCTGATACCACAAAAACTGTCACGCCCTGAGCGCGGAAGGAACTCGGAGACGCGTGACGAGTTTATATCGATCATGTCAATCAGAGCGTTAGTGTATTCAACACAAAGACAGAGTGCGCAAAAGAATAAAGATAACCCAATCCTTTATCCAATCATAACATCAAAAGTACTTCTATTACAATCAACTTGATGAAAGTGTTAAGACTCAAAAAAAAGGAAAAGTACAACGATTGACTCAAAAATATAGGAAGATAAGACTAGAAGACGCTTGGATAGACGGGGAGTTCAAATCTCTTCACTCTTGACTTTCCCCATCCGATTGAGTTTCGTCCTCGGACTTACCTGAAAAAAATAGGGGAAAAACACTAGATGAGCGAACGCTCAGTAGGAATTATATCTCAAGAGCTAGCTTGCTTTAAGTAAATTACATGTTACATGAATGCAATAAAGCTATGCATGGTTGCGTAAAATGATAAGAGAGAGAGTATAACAAGAGATAATTGAGTGAACTATCATGTCATTCAAGAATTCATGTCAATAATGATCAAGGCATTCAAGCAAGTACATTTTTCAAGTCATGTCAAGGATTGGCTATTATATTTCAAGCAAGTAACAATAAATACCCTTTCCGGGTCACGCAAGTCATGTCATGTCAAGTCGAGTACGAGATTGTGGAATGTCTATCAAGTTAGTCATGCACTTCGGTACAATGCCATACCGTGATTATTACAACTCCCATGGGCACTAGTACTTTCGGGTGCTCCTCCCAGGACCAGATCGGGCCCTTATATGCGCATGCATTGATCATGTATTTCGACATCCACTATAGTTATAGCCAATATAGAATTCCAAAGGGATTCAAGCTTGTAGGAACTCTAAGGTAGATCATAGAGATTAGGATTTCAAGGATGGAACATGATACGTAAGGATGGTAATAATGGTGTAACCACGATTAACGATAAAACTAGGTGGAAACGGCTCCCTAGATAGGTGCCATGATATTAAGAATAAGCGCTCATGTAGAAATGGTCGCTCATTCTTGTACATGATAAGGTAGATAGAATTAGTGTCCACAAGTATGGCACATCATTCTTAATTAGTATTAATGGCATGGTTTCCCATTCCATTAAAGAGTATTCTCATGACATCAAAATAGCATATCATGAGGGCCGGTATATCATGTTTCTTTAGAGTGACATGGAAATCAAGTAGTGTCATGGGTTTTGATGGTACAACCTGCTCGGCTGCCTTGAGAGAATCCAAGACTAGCGAAGTCTTACGGAGGTCTCTATGATAAAGTCACCAGTCCAAAGGAACGGAATGTCCCATGGAGGGTTCATCTATCACCGAGAAATAATGGGTAATCGATAAAACAACGTGAAACATGGGACTATATTCACGGAATGGAATATAGTACCTATACATATAACCAACTAACAGTGGTTTACAGAAAAATGAACGATCAGTAAAATCGTAAATTGACGCCTTATAGAACGTCTTCATTTCATGAAATGGCGCCCTTGTCAGGGTCGTCAGTTCAGTATATGACGACTGTTCAATCAGTCGTCATACCCATATTCTGTTAATAATAAATTTTAGTAAAAATTATCCATCTCAAATATTATGCAAATGACGACTTGGATTAAGTCTTCAATTCATTAAACATCGCCTTAGTCAGGGGCGTCATATATCAAATTAAAGGGCAGCATATATGTCGTCATTTCAATATCCAAAAATATTATAAACATTTCAATAATACACCGTTTATCACTAAATTGACGCCCATTTACATGGGCGTTCATTCAATTGACGACCTAATCAGGGTCGCTAATTCTTTGTCATATGATTTGCACCCACAGGTACAATCCTAGACACATGGATTTTGGAGTAGGTCCATTCAAGGATCTAGAGACATGATCAGATAGAGAAAAATAGCAAGAATTTACTAATATAATCATGCATTAGTTAACTCATCAGGATTTATAGTTATTAAATTTTGATCATGCGTAATTATTAACTGACTAGTGCAATTGACGACTATTCGCAAGGGCGTTAAATCAAAATAACGCCTTAAGCTGGGGCGTCATTTCAAGAAATACAGAAATCATGAAAAACTGATATATCAATAACACCTAATAACAATTCTACATGCATGCAGATGGCCTAATAACCATAGGTTTTGCTAATCTCTTGAGAAAACCTACCTTGGTGATGATCTAGTTTATGGATCGTGGAGAATATATATGAAGATTTGATCACAAACGATACTCTGTTTGAAACAGAGCAACTGCGTAGAAGGAAAAAGACACAGTAGCTTGCTCTTCTAACAGCAACAGCAGCTTCAATCCTCCGTGCAGCAAGGAAGAAGAAGAAAGGATGAAGAACTTCTACATTCTTCACGTTCACCGAACGAAGAGGAAGATGATGGGAACCCTCCTCGTATTACTAGCAGCAATAGGTTTGATGATGAAAAACTAACAGGTTGGCTCGATGGAAGGGGTATTTATAGGGAAGGAATCCTAATGGGTTTTTAAGAGTTCGTTTAGAACTAAAATTTCCATGGTAGAATCCTTACTAAACATAGATATCCACGTATGGATTCTTCCCTAATCAAGAAACCTTCTTGGCTAATATCCCTGTTCGAACCAAACACCAACGGGTCGGTTTGTAAATGACGCCTACGGTTGGGGCGTTATTTCTAAATTGACGCCTATGTATGCAGTCTTCAATCATTCATATGACGCCTGTCAAGGGGGCGTCAATTACTCTTATCCTTTCTCTTTCCCTATTATCGTATTAAAATGTCGCACACTCAAGGGGCGTCATTTATTAAATTAGCGCCTGTTTCAACGGTCTTCAATTAAATGACGACCTGATAAGAGGCGTTATTTATTTGCAGCCCATTTGTTATATGTTTAAGTGTATATGAGTTGGGCCTTTGTCTTTAGTTTAATCTTTTAATCTATTTAAGATAATTAAGATTTTATTCCTTTTAAATTTACCAGGGTTGCTACAACACCTCACCAAATGTTTTCCACACTATGAATGACAATAAAAATAGGAACAAGAAAAAGAAAACAAATAAATCCACAAAGCAATCAGTTCCAACACAAATGTGGATACCTAAATGTTTGCTATCCTGTCTTGATGATGTTTATGTTGTTTTGGGGCCCAAACATTTTTGGGTTTTAAACTACTCTACTTTATCCTTGATGTAGGTATGCCTGGTAGCTAAACAAAATTTGTGGTACTTGGACAGTGGTTGCTCCAAGCATATGACGGGGAATAGGGCCAAATTTGGTATGCTGGTTGAAAAGAATGGAGGCCTTGTCACCTTTGGAGGCAATACCAAGGGTAAGATTGTCGGATCAGGAAAGGTAGGTAAGTGCTCTACCTGTTGTATTGATGAAGTTATGCTGGTAGAAGGTCTTGCATAGAATTTGTTAAGTATTAGCCAGCTTTGTGACAAAGGTCATATGGTACTTTTTGACTCTACTGGTTGTAACATTTATGAGCCTAATTCTAATAATCTTAAATTTTCTGACAAAAGAGTCAATAACATTTACCTAGTTGACCTAGATGATGTAGCACATTCAAACCTGTGCCTTACTACTAACAAGGATGACCTAGCCTATCTTTGGCATCGTAGACTAGGTCATACTAGTTATACAGTGCTACACAAACTAAATAAGCATTGCATGGTCAGAGGACTTCCTGAAATATCTTTTAAAATTGATAATATTGTATGTGAGGCATGCACTCAATCCAAATAGACTAGGAAGTCATTCAAGTCTCAAACTGAAAACATGTCCTCTAAACCATATGAGCTGATTCACATGGATCTTTTTGGACCTACTAGATCAGCTAGTTTATCAAATAGAAGATATGGTTTTGTATTAGTTGATGATTTCTCTAGGTTTACTTGGGTGGTTTTCCTCACACATAAACATGAAGCATTTAATGAATTTCAGGAGTTCTTTTTAAAGATAAAATAGAATAATGACAATTCTATTCAGAATATCTTGTCTGATCATGGTGGTAAGTTTGATAACTCACAGTTTGATGACTTCTGCAGGGATAATGGTATAACTTACAGGTTCTCATCTCCAAGGACACCAGAGCAAAATGGTGTAGTAGAGAGGAGGAACCGGACCCTTGTGGAGATGGCTCGAACATTGCTGGTGGAAGGTAACCTACCAAGGAAATTTTGGGCTGAGGCAGTCAACATTGCATGCCATGTAGTCAACAGAGCCATGGTAAGGTCATTTACCCAGAAAAGTCCTTATGAAATTCTCAAGGGTAAGAAACCCTCACTAGCTTATTTCAAGGTCTTCGGTTGTAAATGTTTTGTGCATGTTAATGCTAAAAGAGATCTTGATAAATTTGAACCTAAAAGTGATCCAGGAATCTTTCTAAGATATTCAGAAAAATCTAGAGCCTATAGAGTATACAATTTAAACTCTAAGACAGTAGAAGAATATCCACATGTGGTCTTTGATGAAACAATGACTAAATTTGAAAATGGTTTGTGCAGGGAACATAATAATGGAGAAATTCTAAAAGATGAAAATCTTGCATATCAATCTGAAGATAATGATGCAGAGGAGCCTTGTTCTCAGGGGGAGGTAAATGAGGATCAAGGTAATCAAGTTATCAATGTCAGATTTCTTAGAGATCATCCCATAGATAATATAATTGGTAATTTGCATGAACCCCCTAGGATCAGATCTTATCTCAGAGCTCAGAATGAGTTAAATTCATTTGCATTAGTGTCACACATAGAACCCAAAAATATAGACAGTGCCCTTAGTGACGTGCATTGGATCAATGCCATGCATGAAGAATTAAATCAATTTGATAGGAACAAGGTATGGCACCTAGTTCTATCTCCTGATCATGGGACTATCATTGGGACTAAATGGGTTTTCAGGAATAAAACCGATGAGCAGGGCAATGTTATTAGGAACAAGGTCAGATTGGTAGCTCAGGGGTACAATCAAGAGTATGGTATTGATTTTGAAGAGTCATTTGCCCCTGTGGCTAGGTTAGAGGCCATTAGAATTTTGTTAGCACATGCATGCTCATTAGGAATCACCGTTCAGCAGATGGATGTGAAATCTGCATTTCTGAATGGAGAAATAAAAGAGGATATCTTTGTAAGATAGCCTCATGATTTTGAATGTATAGATTTTTCTAATAATGTTTATAAGTTGAATAAAGCTCTATATGGACTGAAACAAGCTCCTAGAGCTTGGTATGACAGGCTCAGTAAGCTTCTCTCAGACAAGAAATTCACAAGAGGTGAAATTGACCAAATCTTGTTCACAAAGGTATGTCATCCAGACATTCTCATTGTTCAAATATATGTGGATGATATAGTTTTTGGTTCAACTAACCCAACAATGTGTAAAGAATTTTCTGACTTAATGACACATGAGTTTGAAATGAGCTCTATGGGTGAGCTAAAATTATTTCTTGGATTGCAGGTGACACAGACCAAAGAAGGAACCTTCATTACTTAGTCCAAGTATATAAGAGATCTACTGAAGAAGTACAAATTGGAAATTCTCAAGGAGATAACAGCACCAATGGGTACATCAACTAGTCTTGATGATGACCCAAAAGGTAAATTAGTTGACACCAAGTTGTACAGAGGTATGATCGGATCCCTTCTTTACCTTACTGCATCTAGGCCTGATATACAATTTGCTGTGTGTTTATGTGCTAGATTTCAGGCTAGTCCTAAAGAGTCTCATCTCAGTGCTGTTAAGAGGATTTTTAGATAGCTGTCAGGCACCCTAGAACTAGGCTTTTAGTATCCTATGAGGTGTGAGCTAGACCTAATAACTTACACAGATGCAGATTATGCTGGGTGTCAGATTGATAGGAAAAGTACTAGTGGGTACTGCCAATTCTTAGATGGTTGTCTAGTGTCTTGGGCATCCAAGAAGCAACATATTGTTACTCTATCCACTGCTGAGGCAGTGATGAGGACATCACCAGCTTTCCCCTTGTTCGAGGATCCATATGCTCGCCAGCTATGCTACATCTTGTCCGCCACTATATTTCGAGTCATATGATGTAATTTTCATTTTCTTATCATGTACTTTTCCTTTTATTTGAGTCCAATACCTAGGTTAGGTAGCTATTTACCTAAGTCTAGAGTCATTATGTTGGTTAATGGGCCCAATTATATGGGCTAGGCCCAGGGGCGCCCCCTTCCCCTTGGTTATGTGTTAGTAGTCCAAAAGTCAGGGACTTATGTGAAAATGTGGGATTCCTATAAATAGGACCCCAATCCATCATTTGAAGGCTAATGAAGTATTGATAAAATTGCCACAAGAATTTGTGCCTCTCTCTCTAGCTCTCTCTCTCTCTATTTCTCTCTCTCTCTCTCTAAAGGGGGCGAACCCCATTCTCTCTCCTCCCCACCCCCAAATTCTAAATTCACTCTCTCTCCTCCCTATTCACCTCTAATTAAGACCCCTCCCCCTTCCCCATACCTCCCATTTAAGTCCCCTCCAACCCCTAGGTGGAATCCCCTTCTCCTAGGCACCTCTCCCTCCTCCCAAGCAACATTTCCCCTTCCCCATACAACCTTTCATTTTCCCAAGGGAGAATCCCTTCTCCCAAGCACCCCTTCCCCTCCCCAAGGAAACCCTTCCCATTCCCTAGGCCCCCATTAACCCTTCCATTAACTCACCATTCAAAACAAAGGAGAGATCTCTCCTCCCTCTCTCCTTCCCAACCCAAATTCGCATCTCCCCCTCCCTCCACTTGCTAGACCACCTCCCAGCCCCCTTTCTGCCCCTCCCACACCTCAAATCACCCCCTAACAGACCCCCACATAGTCAGGTGTCACCCCCACACCCATCCACCCCATTTCCCACCCCATCTACTCCGTCTCCCATCACCTTTCATCACCCTATCCATCTCAATTCGTAGGCAGCAGTTGGAGCCCGACTTGCAGAGACTGCCCCGGTGCTGTCCGACGTCATTTGGAGGTACACCATACATCGCCGGAAAGGTCTTCTAGTCTTCTTCACAGGCGAGGTGGAATTGTCTCGTTCCGACTTCACTACAGATCGTGGTGCCCATTCTCGTCCGACTGCGCAACTGTGACCAGAACCTGGACCAGAGCTGCAGTGCAGAAGCTAGCACGGTCACAACCCTCAACTTCTGAAAGCACCACTTGGCCGAGAGCTGCTACCACAAGACATCTACCATCACCAACAAGCGGCATCCCTTTCGGAATCAGGAAGAGCCTTATCCAATTTTTCCCTCCCGGGCGCGCAGAACAGATCGTTCAGGACCTGCCCTGACCACCCCTCACTCAACGGACTCCTCCTCGCCACCGTGACATTGTCTGGTGCTCTGCTTGCTTGCTGCTCGAAGAAGACTCTTCAATGGTTGTCCTCGACTTAGTCTCGCATCAATCGGACTTCGGGAGCGGTCGTGGTAACTACATCCATCTGCTGCTGCACCCTGGGAACAGTATGAATCTGAGCGCAGGGGCCCTGTTCCAGAGCCTGCCCCAGCCGGTAACGACTTCAGGACTGCCCACAAAAATTCACAGATGTGCCTGGATCCATCAGCGTCGTTTTAGCACCGGTCTCGTCAAATTCTGAGTTCGGAGGAGTGCACAGAGACGACTACACCGACCCCCTGTCCTACTGTCCCAGACCTGGGCAGATTCGGCGGGGTGCTTCATCGGCGCGATTCAAGCCAATCTCCCCTCCCCGCCTGGCCGGCTTAGCTCCCCTCCCTGTGTGGAGGTAGTGTTTGGTTTGTAACTCTATCTCCCCTCCCCTAGTCCACCCCCCCTGCGTGGGGAGTAGTGCTTGTATAACTTAAACAGGGGAAGCTTCATCGGCGCAGCGTGCGGGTAGCCCACGCTTCCCCGCTCGCCCTCGTCTCCGGCCGGGATCGGTGTCTTCACACCGATCAGGTGAGCCACTCACACTACTCTTCGCTAGATGTCTTTTGCTTAATTAGTATTGCATCTTAGTACCGTCGGTGTAAGAGAGTGCCCGAACCCGAATTATCATTTAATTGCGTGACTACCGCGGGTGAGCTGTGAGAGTGACATTACAACCCACGCCCCCGGCGTGCCGGCCGCCCTTGGAATTGGGCATCTCTGGCCCATTGGGGTTCATCCTAGCTGGCCATACCCTTGGAACCTTGAGGTCCAACCGCGGACCCTCACCATCATCGCCGGCCCGCCTACGGGCCCGGGTGCGCGCATCGCGGGTGAACCCGCTTGTAAGATATCGCCGTTCGGTCCGGATTGCTTGCAAATCTACGTCCAAGGAGTGGTGTCGCATCAAATGGTATCAGAGCAAGTTTTAGACTTGTCTCTACGAGTCTAGTCCTAGGGCATTATCATTTGAGTCTCCCTTGCATCATGGTTTCCATTACTCCTTTGCATGACCACCCTAGGGAGATGCCCCAAATATCCATGGACCGATTTGACATTGTCACCAACAAGATTCATAACTATCTAGATACCCTCACCACCGACTTGATCGGTTCGAAGCAAAAAGGAACCACGACCCTAGAACTTGGTCACCTCGGGATAAGTTTGGATGGGAAGCCAAAGGACCCCTAGACTCATTGGAAGAGATAAGGATTGAGATTAGGAAGATCTTAGCTTCACTCCCCGACCTTCCCACTCCTACCTTGAGAACCATAACCCGAGGAGCACTCCCACTCCCCCTTTCCCTCCCAGTCAACCCAAGACCTCCCTTAGGACCCAAACTCCACCACCCCAATTGATTCCAATCCCGATCACCACCACCACTCAAACCAAATTGGCCACCACCCAACCCAAAATTCTCCATCAAACCCACACCCCACAAGCTTCCACAAATCCTCCTCCCACCCCTTTCCAAAAGGAACTTAAGGAGGTGACCGAAGAATATGAGGCTCCCCTAGATTGGGAAGAAGAATATGAAGCCCAATTGGATCAAGAGAACTCATTCCTTCCCAAAGAAAACCCACTGAGCCAAATTGGGTGCACCCTCCCCTATGAGTTACAAGATGCCCAACCTAGGCCTCCACTACTACCCCTCCCCATTCTATCCCAAGTCCCCCATTACCCACCACCCAAAGAGTACCACATGCCAGTCATCATCACCCCACCCACAAAGAACCTACTCACCTCCATGGTAGAGGAAACCATGATCCCCACACCCGACCCCCTAGTAGGGAACACCCCAGAACCACTCCCCACCTTGGAGGAAAGTCATGGCCAAAACGAGGAAGAAATTTCACCTTTCATGCCACCCCAAATTTGGAGTGAACTTATCATAAGTGGGCCCTTGGTTAGATGGCTTGTGGAGAACCGGGCTCACCCTATCTTGCCCCATGCTTACCCTTCCATGGAACAACACCTCCCCATAGTACCCTTATCCACCTATCACACCACAATCCAATCATCCTATCAGGTGGAAATATTAGGGGATCTTCTTAAGGGTATAGCTTGGCAAATGGAGCTAACTGGCATGTTGACTATAGTAGCCGACCGACCTAGGAGCCTTGACCTCATACACCTATGTGTCGGATCCATCTCCTCCATTTACACTGTGGGTTGCTACACTAGCGACCTTCTTTTACTCCTCCCTACACCCAACGAGCCCGATGCTATCCACAAACTAGAGTTGCTTGTCTCGGGTAGAACATCCAGCCCTCCATTCATGGTCGACCATCCCACTAAAAACTTTGGACCGATCATGTTACTCGAAGAGGAGAGTCCGCCATCAAATGATTGTGAGGACCATGAGGACCTAGAGTTCCTCTCCTTAGGTGACCCTTACCATGACCCCTTCGATCCCTTCCTATGCCCCCCCACCTTACTCACCACCAACTTTTTCCTACCCCAACCGACCTTATTAGACCAAGCCCACTCCATTTTCCTAGACCCCTTTGACCCCTATGAGTGGAAACCCTCACACCGAGCCATACACATAAGAGAAACCATTTGGATGGGAATGCATGTGCCACTTCATTTTGCATCATTTGGTAGGGCTAGTAAGCCCAGTCCCCTCATACATGTCACACACACTTTAGGCCCAATGCATGACTGGCTCACATTTGGATGTGCTGGTCCGCCCTCATTCATCATTGATCATATGCATGTTAGGAGCATCTACGGGTGTCCGGGTCCCCCGGCACTCATCACCACTTTGTGTGATAGGTTCCCCTACAGATACCATGGCCCCCCAACCATTGTCATGAAGCCCGTGCATGATAGGGCCACTTGTGGCTGCCCCGGTCCACCTAAGTTCATCAAGGTCTACAAAGCATCACAGCATGATAGGTCAATTTACGGTTGCCCCGGTCCACCTTTACACACCAAGCTTTTCACACCCACATTGCATCATAGTGCATGGCATACGCATACACGCAAGCAATACGCGATGAGCGATAAGGTTCACAAAGAGCGGATAAGAGCTCACGAGCGTCACTTGGAATTTCAAGTAGGCGATTTGGTGATGATGGCGTCGAAGTGGCTCTACCTTAGGGTCACCTCCCATTCGAGGGCACGAGGATTTGGACCTTTCCCTGTTCCTAGTGGCTTTGGCAACACAGCTTATGGATTGAACTTACCAATGGGTTATGGGATATACCCCACTTCTCACGTGGCAGACCCGGCACCCTATATGGGCACCGCGGTGGATCCTAGTGAGTGCTTTGAGCCTATACATTCCTTTAAGAGGGACACCCCGGAGAGCTCCCACAAAATAGCCTTGAGAGCCCGACGTGTACACATAGGGGCAATACTATGCAAGCAGGGTTCCATCGCCAGCAAGAGGGTGTGCCCAAGCCAACTTGAGAGGATGAAGGACCGTCCCCTGGTCGCAGATGCGGGTTGAGTTTGGAGGTTGAGGGTCGCCCTGAGCTGCTTTGGAGGACCGCTCCCCTGGTGGGCCCATACTCGATGGATTCGAGTTCTCCGCACCCTGGGGGTATGATGAGGACATCACCAGCTTTCCCCTTGTTCGAGGATCCATATGCTCGCCAGCTATGCTACATCTTGTCCGCCACTATATTTCAAGTCATATGATGTAATTTTCATTTTCTTATCATGTACTTTTCCTTTTATTTGAGTCCAATACCTAGGTTAGGTAGCTATTTATCTAAGTCTAAAGTCATTATGTTGGTTAATGGGCCCAATTATATGGGCTAGGCCCAGGGGCGCCCCCTTCCCCTTGGTTATGTGTTAGTAGTCCAAAAGTCAGGGACTTATGTGAAAATGTGGGATTCCTATAAATAGGACCCCAATCCCTCATTTGAAGGCTAATGAAGTATTGATAAAATTGCCACAAGAATTTGTGCCTCTCTCTCTAGCTCTCTCTCTCTCTATTTCTCTCTCTCTCTCTCTAAAGGGGGCGAACCCCATTCTCTCTCCTCCCCACCCCCAAATTTGAAATTCACTCTCTCTCCTCTCTATTCACCTCTAATTAAGACCCCTCCCCCTTCCGCATACCTCTCATTTAAGTCCCCTCCAACCCTTAGGTGGAATCCCCTTCTCCTAGGCACCTCTCCCTCCTCCCAAGCAACCTTTCCCCTTCCCCATACAACCTTTCATTTTCCCAAGGGAGAATCCCTTCTCCCAAGCACCCCTTCCCCTCCCCAAGGCAACCCTTCCCATTCCCTAGGCCCCCATTAACCCCTCCATTAACCCACCATTCAAAACAAACGAGAGATCTCTCCTGCCTCTCTCCTTCCCAACCCAAATTCACATCTCCCCCTCCCTCCACTTGCTAGACCACCTCCCAGCCCCCTTTCTGTCCCTCCCACACCTCGAATCACCCCCTAACAGACCCCCACATAGTCAGGTGTCACCCCCACACCCATCCACCCCATTTCCCACACCATCTACTCCGTCTCCCATCACCTTTCATCACCCTATCCATCTCAGTTCGCAGGCAGCAGTTGGAGCCCAACTTGCAGAAACTTCCCCGGTGCTGTCCGACGTCATTTGGAGGTGCACCATACAACGTCGGAAAGGTCTTCCAGTCTTCTTCGCAGGCGAGGTGGAATCGTCTCATTCTGACTTCACTAAAGATCGTGGTGCCCATTCTTGTCCGACTGCGCAACCGTGACAAGAACCTAGACCAAAGCTGCAGTGCAGAAGCTACCACGGCCACACCCCTCAACTTAGAAAGTGCCACTTGGCCGAGAGCTGCTACCACAAGACATCTACCATCACCAATAAGCGGCATCCCTTTCGGCATCAGGAAGAGCCTTTTCCAATTTTTCTCTCCCGGGCGCGCAGAACAGATCATTCAGGTCCTGCCCTGACCCCCCCTCACTCAACGGACTCCTCCTCGCCACCCCGACATCGTCTGGTGCTCTGCTTGGTTGCTGCTCGAAGAAGACTCGTCCACAGTCGTCCTCGACTTGGTCTCGCATCAATAGGACTTTGGGAGCTGTCGTGGTGACTACATCCATCTGCTGCTGCACCCTGGTAACAGTACGAATCTGAGCGCAGGGGCCCTGTTCCAGAGCCTGCCCCAGCCGGTGACGACTTCAGGACTGCCCACAAAAATTCACAGACGTGCCTGGATCCATCAGCGTCGTTTCAGCGCCAGTCTTGTCGAATTATGAGTTCGGAGGAGTGCACAGCGACGACTACACCGACCCCCTGTCCTGCTGTCCCAGACCTGGGCAGATTTGGCGGGGTGCTTCATCGGCGCGATTCAAGCCAATCTCCCCTCCCCGCCTGGCCGGCTTAGCGCCCCTCCCTGTGTGGAGGTAGTGTTTGGTTTGTAACTCCATCTCCCCTCCCCTAGTCCACCCCCCCTGCATGGGGAGTAGTGCTTGTATAACTTAAACAGGGGAAGCTTCATCGGCGCAGCGTGCGGGTAGCCCACGCTTCCCCGCTCGCCCTCATCTCTGACCGGGATCGGTGTGTTCACACCGATCAGGTGAGCCACTCACACTACTCTTCGCTATATGTCTTTTGCTTAATTAGTATTGCATCTTAGTACCGTCGGTGTAAGAGAGTGCCCGAACCCGAATTATCATTTAATTGCGTGACTACCGCGGGTGAGCTGTGAGAGTGACATTACAACCCACGCCCCCGGCATGCCGGCCGCCCTTGGAATTGGGCATCTCTGGCCCATTGGGGTCCATCCCTAGCTGGCCATACCCTTGGAACCTTGAGGTCCAACCGCGGACCCTCACCATCATCACCGGCCCGCCTACGGGCCCGGGTGCGCGCATCGCGGGTGAACCCGCTTGTAAGATATCGCCGTTCGGTCCGGATTGCTTGCAAATCTACGTCCAAGGAGTGGTGTCGCATCAGGCAGAATATGTCACAGCAGGGAATTGTGCAGCCCAGGTACTCTGGATCAAGCACCAACTCACTGATTATCACATAAAATTGAGATGCATTCCAATTTTATGTGATAATACTAGTGCTATTTGTTTGACTAAAAATCATGTTCATCACTCTAGGACTAAGCACATAGAAATTAAACACCATTTTCTTAGAGATGCAACAAGCAAGAATGAAATTGAACTGAATTTTATTGAAACTGAAAAATAGATTGCTGACATCTTTACTAAACCTTCGAGAAATGAAAGGTTTAAATTCTTAAGAAGAGAATTAGGGTTATGTAAATTTCAGCTTGATGATTAATTCTAATTTCATTCTTGTATTGATATTTGGATTAGTTGTGAGAATGATTGTGTGTCAGCCTTTCTTTAAAGTTCTTAAATAAATGTTCTAATCTGTCTTGAGAATGTTGCAAGTCTGCTTGCTAGTAGCCTTATCATTGTCATAGTTGAGTCATCTTGATCTCAGAGGTATATCAAATGATATGTGGTGAAAAGATAGATTCTGTTTGTCTGAAAGCCCATACCATGTATAGAGGACTATCCTCCGCCAGGTACCATGAATCAAGAGAGTCCATTCATTGCACTGCATTTCTTAATGATTGGTCTAGTGTCTTATGGACAGTTGTGTCTGGATACTTGAATAAACATGCATATAGACAGGGGGAGTTTTTGTTTAGAATAAGATTGCTTGTCATGCTGCATTATTTTGTCAGGAGGAGTCTGGTACAGTCTGGTCTGAGTGTGATCTGTTCAAAATATTCAGTTAGAATTCAGATCAGTGTATTTTGAACCTTTAAACTCCTTTCATTCAAATTCTCTCTTCATATACAGAAACTTTTATCACTAAGTCTCTTTTGAACTCAATTGTATCAATTGGCATTGCTTGGATCCAATTCTATCATTTGGTGTCATTTCCATTGTTTTGATATCCCTCAGGAGCTGATTCTGTGCTCTAAATGCCAATTCCCTTATTCTGAATAGATGACAATCTTGCAATCAGTTCATTATCTTAAGCAGCAATTATCACACGTCTTCTACTATAAGAATCATGTTTTCTTCATGATTGAACTAATGGTTTAATCTTAATAAACTATAGAGTAGACTTTATTCAGAAAATAGGGTGGTAGAAAACTGTTTATAGCTCTCAACCTCCTTCTCATGTTGTGACAGATAAGATCTTTACAGTATCTGAAAATGAAAGACTTAGTGAAATCTAGGTTGAGAAACTCAAATAGTGTATTGTTTTTAAACAAGTCACTTTGAACAATTAAAAGGGCAGCAAAATGAAAAGCATTCTTAAAAGAAATGAAAAATCTATTGGAAGAGCAATAACTGAATTGCACTGAGAAACTGAGTACTCCATCAGTGAAATGGATACAAACTCATGTCATGAAGTGCTTCATGTTAACTCTGTTCACATGATCAAATCTGTAGAATTAGTTTCACTAAGTAGTTGGGGGTACTGGCGTCTAATAAACGTGTACCCTTATGCAAAAAGGTGTAAACATGACTGCTGTTTTTGATCAGAGACAGATATGGTACTTTGTGCTTAGTAACTGGGGGTACTGGCGTCTAACCCACGTGTACCCTTAATGTCAAAGGCATAGAGGATACCTGTCTGTTCAACAAGCTTGGTTTAAAAAAATTAAAAGTTGAAAAGGGTTTACTGTATCCCTTTCAATTCCTGTTTTACTAAGTGTCAAATTGTTTAACCTCAATACATATCCTAGTCACTCCCATAGATATTCATTGGTTCTGAAATTAGTAGGATACAGTTTTGACCAAGTCTATCATGATTATGTGACTTAGGTTTATTGCAATAAATGGGTACTGCAACCTTATCTAAGATATTCAGTGAATCTACTCTACCTTCTTATCACTGTTAAACCAGACATTTGTCAAGAATGCATAATTATGATTCTCATGTCTGAAGACTATCCCTATAATCTGCTAATCTATTGAACTATTGCACATGGTGTTCCTCTATTCCCTTCCTCCTCTAGTTACCCTTCTTCTCTTCCACAGTATTCCTTACTCCTTATTTGCTGATGGCAAAGGGGGAGAGAAAAAGTACTTCATGGTATTTTGATTAAGGGGGAGTTGTATTTCAGGATAATCTTGTTAAAGGGGGAGACCATATCTTCAGGAGGCAGATGTGTTTTGGAGGAGTATCTAGTGTTATGAGAGTTTTAGGAGAGAGTTTCTTCAGGGGGTAGAGACACTTGGCAAGTTCAGGGGGAGAGCTGGGCATATTTGGCTTGGTTATGGCAAAGGAGGTGATTAGAACTTTAATCACTGTCTGCATTCCACTATGTGTGTTTGTCTAGTGCATTGTTTGACTGTGCTTCGTGATAAATACGTTCCATGTTTGATTAAAATTGTCTCATCAAAATACATCATAATGTTGGGTGTTGCCATCATCAAAAAGGGGGAGAATGTTGGGTCTCCTCTGGAGTTGATCAGCAGTGTGGAAACTGATGTGTGTTGATTATGTTTTGAATGATTGGCAACAGTAGAGTTGACTTGGTTGACTGTAGAGTTGACTTTGGTGACTCTATCGTGACCATTGTAATATTGTGTATTTTGATGAAGTTCTGATATGTCAGACCTTTTCATAGAACACTTATGCACACTTTGTTATTCTGCACTTAAGGTCAGTGCATGTCTTGTATGACACTATACAAGATCGGTGCATGTTTTGTAGAAGTACGCATAAGGTCAGTGCAGACTGTGTTATGCGCATCTAAGGTCGGTGCATATCGTTTTGGTGATTGCATATAGTCGGTGCATGTTTCTGTAGAAACACATGTAAGTCGGTGTAGGTTTTGTTGTAAGCATATAAGGTCAGTACAGGCGTCTATCTTGCACTAAGTAATGTCGGTGCAAGTATTGCCTCTCACACACCTCAGGTTAGTGCTAGTCATCCTTTTCACTTAGTGAGGTCGATGCAAGTTACCATGTGCATACAAAGTCGGTGCAGCATCTGCATTGAGCAAACAAGGTCGGTGCATTCTCTGTTCTATTACACCTAAGGTCTGTGCACTTTTTGCCTTACACATAATAGGTCGGTGCATCGTTTTGCCATTCGCATGCAAAGGGTCGGTGCACTGTCTACTTCATGCATATAAAGGTATGTGCATGTTTTCATACATGCGTAATAAGGTCAGTGCACACTTGTATCCTGCATAACCAAAGTGTAACGCCCGAGAATTTTCTAGAATTTTTTGAGATTAGAAATATAATTATATTAATTATTAAGCATTTAATGGGCTATAAATGAATTTTGATAAATTAAATCTAATTATTTAAGCCCTACATAAATCCAAGAGGATTAGGCCCATATAATAAACCCAATAGGCCCAAAAAGATTGTTTTGGACCTTAGCCCGTATTCTAAAAGATAGGAATGGGTGTAAACACGGAATTAAAGGAGATAATTACTCCTTGGTATATAATAATAGGGATAATATCAAAAGAAGTTGGAACTAGTTGAAATTCGGTGCTCACGAGGTCAAACGGTCTATCGCGAGACCGCGTGGGGAGTCAAACGGTCCAGAGCTAGACCGCTTAGCTCTGTTAGTTCCGTGAGTATGAGAAAACGTGAAAAGGATAGATTTTTAGCATCCAAATCACCTAGGATCGAATCTATCTACTAATTAGATAAGTCTAGAAGGATAATAGATCGAATTGAAAGCCTAAATGGGACTCTAAGTTCGTTCAAATCCTCAAAACCCTAGCAAACCCTATAAATAGATCCCAAGTTTAACGTATGCGACCCTTACTTTTGGCACGCGTGGAACTAAGGTAACGAGGATGAATTAGAGGTAAGTTTCTTCTAGAAATTTGTTTATTATAGTTAGAACTAATTACCCTCCAAATTTTGTTCTAGGAGATCATACCTACAGGAAGATAGAAGGTTCCAAAGTTGTTGATTCTACACAAGTAACTCAGGAATTAGTGCGTCCGACCCTGATTGATCAAGGAATTCAAAGCCCTAAACGAGGTATTTAGCAAAGGTGTCTTTAGAACTTTCTGTTACCCTTCATATCTTCTATCTACCCTCAAAATTTCACATCTTTAGGACAAGGGAATCAAGAGATAGAAGGATGTGAAGTTGCTGATTTAGTTCAGGACGAGCAGAGAACTAGGGTTGACTTGCAGCCCTAAATTTGATATTTTAAAGCCCAAGACAGAGGTATGTTATCTGATGAATGGCTCAAATTTGAAGTCAGGAATAAAAGCCCTCTTATTTCGTGCGTTTTCATGCATTGTACTTTGAGAATTTCATGTTTTAGTAGGACTATGCATCTAAGTTTATTCCTCTTGCATGAACTAGTCCGAATAAAGTAAAAAGGAATTTTTCTTGTTAAATACATGAACATATGTATATTGTTGGCCTATATTTGTTCTATCATGATTATGGAAGTTTATATATGTTGATTTCCATCCATGATGTATCTTAGTTTGTCTTTTGGCTTTACTATTATTTGAACTCAGATTTATACAGGAGCAAACGGTCGTCCTGTAGACCGCCTGGTATCCTAACGGTCCTACGACAGACCGTCAGCCCGATAGCATAAGCGGTCGCCTGACTGACCATTTGGCCAGTTAAACGGTTCTATTCTAGACCGTTTGGTTTTCTGATTTTCTGTAATATTGTTAATCCAAACATATTGTGGATTAGCCAACATTAATATATGATAAGCCTAGTTAACTAAGTTTATTTTCTGGTTTCATTACTGGTTTTATATACTTAGTTAATTTCATTGTTTATCATCATAGATTTTATGTTTTGTGCACATTGATATTATTTTAACTTATGTTAGTTTATGGCCAAAATTATATATTCTTGTAATAACTATATGTTCAAAGATGATAGATGATTCATGATTTAACTTGATCAACAGTTTATCACGATTCTCTCTCTTCTAAGAGTCATTTTCTTAAGTACATGGCACATATTCCGGTATGTTGTCATTAGTTACACCTTTGCACATTAAGAACACAATCTTGGACTTGATGACCTCTCCTTTGGATATTCCTTCCAACGGACTAGGAAATCTTGTTTCAAGGCCTCCATAAGACTCCGCGAGCATGGGATTCCCACTAGGGCGCTGAGCTGGTTGTACCATTAAAACCCATTGTCTAGAAAAGCTCTTATCGATGTTTTGTATTTCTGGACCTAAGCGGCCATCTAGTTGACTGTCTGAGTTTGCTAGTGGCCATTCACTAGACCGCTAAAGGACATTAAACGGCCATCCACTAGACCGCAAGGCTTCAAAAATGGGTTTTTCATTTATCGGACTTTGTCTTATCAAACGGTCCTACACTTGACCGCTTGGATTTCTAAACGGTCCAGCACATGACCGCTTGCATTTCAAAACGGCCCAGTAATAGACCGTTTGGATCCTGATTATGTCTAACCTGAGGTTTGAACTTTGGGATTGATTTTCTTGAATGCCTAGATGGTCTTCTGATTATCTAGAGCCTAAATTATGTTTAACCAAGTTAAGCTAGAATTATGAAACTTAAAGAAAGTACCGTTATGCTGCTGACTTTTTCTAGCATAACCTAGTTATTAATTCATTCTTGAAATCTCTTATTCTTAGTTGAAGCATTCTTATTTTGGTTACCTTATCATGGAACTATTATTAAACTGGTACATTATTGGCCACATTATTGATATAAACATGGAAGTAGCTTGATTTATACTTGAAGATGAAGTTTGAGCATTGATTGTGTTCAAGCGCTCTATGCTAGTCCCCTCGGTAGATTGTCGGAAACATACTGTAAACCATGGGGTATGATGCTACTGGCGTCGCATTGCACTGGGAGTACTTTCTTTATAAATAAGTGAAATATCCACGGGGAATCCACATAAATTCATGAAGTACTTGCTACTAAGTGAAGAGTACATTCTTACTTGTTGCATGACTTTCTAGTACATAGCCTTCATGGTTATGAAAAGTACATTCTTGTTACATTCTTGAAAAGGCCAGATCTACATTATTGTTATATACTTGATCAAATCATATTCTTGTATCTCAAGTTTGGTCATATCTTTTTACTTTGCCTTTATTCGCATGTTTCATCGTATTTGCATGATTTACCTTATTCTTTAGAGCTAAAATACTAATCATTTAAATTTGCCTTCATGTTAATACGAAGATACCTACTGGGCAAGTGTGCTCATTACCCTACTTTCAATCTTTTTTAGGAAATTCTAGTGGGTCAGATTCGGATTACTTAAGTGATGGATCCAAGAGTGATTGAATGACACGTGACTCAAGAGAAGCTTTAGTTATCAATGTCTAGTCAAAGCCATGATGTAATTTTTATTTTATTGAGTCTAGTGGCAAGAGTCAAGATCTTATGTACTTTGGGATTTATTTTATGAAGAAATAAAATTGAAGGTTTTTAGTGAAATACTTGTGCAATTACTCTTATGTGTGATTGTCTTACGCTCTGATTATATTGCTTGTAAGAGGCTTATCTTGCCGGCTGTTCACGTTCCCAATTGTTTCCGCTGCATAAATCTCAGGGCGTGACAATTAAGGTGATATCAGAGCACTAGGACTAGAAGTCCCAGGGAAGAAGTCATGTCATAGGTTAAGTCCAAGGCTTAAGGACCCACACATATGAAACTAGGAAAGAAATTCCCAACCTATGAAAGGAATTGGTTAGAACCTGGGATGAGATAGTCATTAGAATTAATTCTAAGATCTACTGCCCTCATTCCATTAGAATTAACAAGTCAATTACTCTTTTCAGGTACCCAACTCACATAATGGCTCATCGCGTAGATTGGAACGGTATGCAAGAGACCGTTGCGAGTCTTTCTCAAGCATTACAAACTATGGCTCAGGATGGCACAGGGGCAAGAGCGGGAGACTTGCATCGTAATTTCCGGAGCTTAAATCCTCCGCGGCTTTTGGGTTCCTCTAATCCAGATGAAGCCGAGAATTGGATAGATGAGATGAACCGCAGCTTTGAAGTTATGCAATGTATGGATCAAGAGAAGGTTCATCTTGCGACATTCCAATTAAATAAAGACGCCCGAACTTGGTAGAAGTCGATTCCTGCACCGCCTACGGATGCACCACATACTTGGGAAGGTTTCCTTACGCTTTACTGAGCCCGGTACTTCTCCGAGCATGTTAAGGAGCAGAAGGCTATGGAGATTGCTTACTTGCGCCAGGGCATGATGTCAGTTGCGGAGTATAAACTCCAATTTTTTAGGCTGGCGCCGTATGCTCCTCATCTGATTAGTACCGACCTATTAAAAGCCAATAGATTTATGGATGGTTTGAGGCATGGCTATATTCAACAACTTGGGACTCAGAATATCCGTACTTTTACGGAAATGGTCCAGCGGGCGCATCTATGTGAAAGGACCATAGAGAAGGTCAAAAAATTGAAAGGCAAGGGAGAGGAGCTGAGCCGAAGGTCTGATCGGCATGATAAGAAGAAGTTTAGTATCACGGAACCATATAAATCATGTGATAGCAAGAAGAGATCCCGGAATGGGAGTGGTAGTGGCTACCACAAGAATAAGAAAGTCAAGGAAGAAGACAAACAAGTCTCCACGGCTTGTACTTTCTGCGAGAAGTTAGATCATTCGGCCGAGGAGTGCTGGAAGCGCCTTGGTGCTTGTTTAAGATGTGGCAGCTGGGAACACCGTATGCCGGATTGCCCCATTATGAAGGAACAATCTTCCGGTGGTGGACGTAAGCGTCAGGCTCGTCTCAATGCTATCATGGAAGAAGAAGAAGCACACAAGAATGATGGGCTAATGGAAGGTACTATCCAAATCTATTCCCATCCTGCATTCGTACTATTTGATACTTGTGCTTCTCATTCCTTTATATCTACTACTTTTGCAAAAATCTTACCTATTGCATCAATTCCTTTACCTTCGGACCTTGCTATTACTACACCTTTAGGTCCCGGAACCAAACTTACACACTAGTATCCTGATAGTGAGGTAATGGTAGAAGGTCACAATCTTCCTGCAAACTTTGTATACCTTGACATGGAGGGCTACGATGCTATTTTAGGTGTAGATTGGCTTGTAGACCACGATGCCTATATAAATTGCCGCAATCGGATTATCTCTTTTCGGAAACCTGGTCTTCCAAGATTTTCCTTCCTTGGTATCAAATATGGGAAGCATCCTACCATAATTTCATCTCTGCACGCTTACAAATTAATTTCGCAAGGATGTGTAGCTTTTCTTGCTTCTGTAATCCTTACCGAATCCAAGGAGATCATCTTGGAGGATATTCCTATTGTCAATGAATTTCTGGATGTATTTCCATCGGATTTACCCGGTTTACCACCCGAAAGGGAAGTAAACTTCTTTATTGAACTCATCCCAGGAGCAGCACCCGTTTCAATATCTCCCTACAGGATGTCCCCCACAAAACTCAAGGAACTAAAGAAAAAACTTCAAGACTTATTAAACAAGGGTTTCATTCGACCTAGCACATCCCCTTGGGATGTGCCAATTTTATTTGTCAAGAAGAAGGATGGATCCCTCAGGCTGTGTATCGACTATCGATGACTGAATCAACTTACAATTAAAAATAAGTATCCGTTGCCGCGTATAGATGAACTCTTTGATCATATTTCTGGAGAAAAATATTTCTCCAAGATAGACCTCAGGTCAGGTTATCATCAGCTCAAGATCAAAGATGAAGACATACACAAAACTACTTTTCGGAGCAGATATGGCCACTATCAATTCGTGGTAATGCCATTCGGGTTAACCAATGTCCCAGCGGCATTTATGCAACTCATGAATAATGTCTTCAGGCCTTACCTGGACCAGTTTATAGTCATCTTCATTGATGATATTCTTATTTATTCCAAAACAAGAGAGGATCATGAAGAGCACTTAAGAATATCCTTGCAAACACTAAGAGAGCATAAACTCTATGCGAAGCTTAGTAAGTGCGAGTTCTGGATAAATGAGGTCTCTTTCCTTGGCCATATTATTTCAAAGGAAGGTATCGCTGTCGATCCTTCAAAAATAGAAGCAGTCAAGAATTGGAGCCGGCCGACGACCGTGTCTGAAGTCATAAGTTTTCTAGGTTTGGCTGGTTATTATAGGAGGTTTATTAAAGACTTCTCTAAGATCGCCGTTCCTTTGACTAGACTCACAAGAAAGGAGAATCCTTTTGTATGGTCGAAGGATTGCGAAGAGAGTTTTCAAACTCTTAAGGATCACCTTAATACGGCCCCTATATTAACACTACCAACAGAGGGTGGTGGCTTTGAAGTCTATACGGATGTGTCTGGCATTGGCCTAGGATGTGTCCTTATGCAAAATGGGAAGGTGATTTGCTATTCATCAAGGCAGTTAAAGCGTCATGAAGAAAATTATCATGTGCATGATCTGGAATTAGCTGTGGTAATATTCGCATTGAAGATTTGGCGACATTACCTTTATGGGGAGAAATCCACTATATTTTCATACCATAAAAGTCTGAAATCTCTCTTTACCCAGAAGGAGTTGAACATGCGACAACGCAGATGGTTGGATTATCTCAAAGACTTCGACTTTACTATTCAATATCATCTAGGGAAAGCAAATGTTGTAGCCGATGCTCTTAGCAGAAAACCAATGGCAACCCTACCAAGCCTCCGGAAAGGTATAACTTGTCTTATTAAAGATTTTCTCATTTAAATCTTAATATTGACAGAGAAGGGGAAGGAGGTACAATTGCCAACATAAGGTCTCAACCTACCTTGATCGAGGACATGATCCAATTGTAAGAAAATGATCCCACATTGATGGAGATTAAAGATAATATGGATTAGAGACCAGAATTTTCTATCTCAAACGATGAAAGATTATTATTTAAAGATCAAATTTGTGTGCCGAATCATGATGACATTAAGAAATTGATCATGGAAGAAGCTCACAAATCAAGGTATGCTATTCACCCTGGAGCTACCAAAGATTTGAAAAGAAGCTTCTGGTGGCCCAACATGAAAAGAGAAGTGGCAGATTTTGTATCACGATGTCTCACGTGTCAACAAGTCAAAGCAGAGCATTTAAAATCCGCTGGGAAATTACAACCCTTAAATATTCCTGAATGAAAATGAGAAAGTATAGGGATAGATTTTATCATGGGTTTCCCTAGGACAAAAGGAGGACATGATGGTAAATGGGTGATCATAGACCGATTGACTAAATCTGCACATTTTCTACCAATCAAGAGTCGATGGTCTGTGGATATACTAGCAGCATTATACATGAAGGAGATTGTTAAATTACACGGTGTCCCAGTCACCATCATATCTGACCTAGATCCTCGGTTCACATCACAATTCTAGAAGGGTCTACAACATTCATTAGGGACCCGATTTAACTTTAGCACTGCATTCCACCCACAAACCGATGGTCAAACTGAAAGGACAAATCAAGTGGTGGAAGATATGCTCAGGGCATGTGCTGTTGACTTTGGAGGAAATTGGCAGGGCCATTTATCTCTGGTGGAGTTTGCATACAATAATAGCTATCAAGATAGCATACAAATGGCACCATTTGAGGCTCTATATGGAAGAAGCTGTCGTTCACCTATTTGCTGGAATGAAGTAGGAGAAAGACAATTTCTTGGTCTCGATATCATTAGGGATACCACCAAAAAGATAAAGCTTATTCGGGAAAGACTTCAGATAGCTCAAGATAAACAAAAGTCATATGCCGATAATCGAAGGCGCAACCTGGAATTTCAAGTAGGAGATCAGATATTTCTTAAAGTTTCTCCAGGTCGAGGTATTCGAAGATTCGGTATTAAGGGCAAGCTTACTCCAAGATTCATTGGCCCCTTAGAGATTCTAGAAAGGGTTGGTGAAGTCACATATCGAATTGCTTTACCCCCTCAACTATCTGAAGTTCATGGTGTATTTCACGTCTCAATGCTCAAGTAGTATGTACCTGATCCTTTCCATGTCATCACTTACGACAATCTGGAGATCAAAAAGGACTTAACATAAGAGCAAAAGCCAGTCAAGATCATTGAACGAGAAGTACGTCAACTTCGGAATAAAACTATTCCTATGGTCAAAGTCCAATGGACCAAGTTGTGTCCACATTAAGCAACATGGGAAACTAAAGTAGCCATGCAAAAAAGATTTCCGGAATTATTTGAATGTAAGTACACTCTCCATAAATCTATGTATTGAATTTGGGGACCAAATTCTTTTTAAGTGGGGGAGGGTGTAACGCCCGAGAATTTTTTAGAATTTTTTGAGATTAAAAATATAATTATATTAATTATTAAGCATTTAATGGGCTATAAATGAATTTTATTTAATTAAATCTAATTATTTAAGCCCTACATAAATCCAAGAGGATTAGGCCCATATAATAAACCCAATAGGCCCAAAAAGATTATTTTGGACCTTAGCCCATATTCTAGAAGCTAGGAATGGGTGTAAACACCGAATTAAAGGAGATAATTACTCCTTGGTATATAATAATGGGGATAGTATCAAAAGAAGTTGGAACTAGTTGAAATTCGGTGCTCACGAGGTCAAACGGTCTATCGCGAGACCACGTGGGGAGTCAAACGGTTCAGAGCTAGACCGCTTAGCTCTGTCAGTTTCGTGAGTATGAGAAAACGTGAAAAGGATGGATTTTTAGCATCCAAATCACCTAGGATCGACTCTATCGACTAATTAGATAAGTCTAGAAGGATAATAGATCGAATTGAAAGCCTAAATGCACTCTAAGTTCGTTCTAATCCTCAAAACCCTAGCAAATCCGATAAATGGATCCCAGGTTTAATGTATGGGACCCTTACTTTTGGCACGCGTAGAACTAAGGTAAGGAGGATGAATTAGAGATAAGTTTCTTCTAGAAATTTATTTATTATAGTGAGAACTAATTACCCTCCAAATTTCGATCTAAGAGATCAAGCCTACAGGAAGATAGAAGGTTCCAAAGTTGCTGAGTCTACACAAGTAACTCAGGAATTAGTGCGTCCGACCCAGATTGATCAAGGAATTCAAAGCCCTAAACAAGGTATTTAGCAAAGGTGTCTTTAGAACTTTCTGTTACCCTTCATATCTTCTATCTACCCTCAAAATTTCACGTCTTTAGGACAAGGGAATCAAGAGATAGAAGGACGTGAAGTTGCTGATTTAGTTCAGGACGAGGAGAGAACTAGGGTTGACTTGCAGCCTTAAATTCGAAGTTTAAACCCTAAGACAGAGGTAGGTTATTTTATGAATGGCTCAAATTTGAAGTCGGGAATAAAAATCCTCTGATTTCATGCATTTTCATGCATTGTACTTTGAGAATTTTATGTTTTAGTAGGACTATGCATCTAAGTTTATTCCTCATGCATGAATTAGCCCTAATAAAGTAAAAAGGAATTTTTCTTGTTAAATACATGAACCTATGCATATTGTTGGCCTATATTTGTTCTATCATGATTATGGAAGTTTATATATGTTGATTTCCATGCATGATGTATCTTAGTTTGGCTTTTGGCTTTACTATTATTTGAACTCGGATTTATACAGGAGCAAATGGTCACCCTGTAGACCGCCTGGTATCTTAACGGTCCTACGACAGACCGTCAGCCCGATAGCATAAGCGGTCGCCTGACTGACTGTTTGGCCAGTTAAACGGTTCTGTTCTGGACCGTTTGGTTTTCTGATTTTCTATAATATTGTTAATCCAAACATATTGCGGATTAGCCAAAATTAATATATGATAAGCCTAGTTAACTAAGTTTATTTCCTGGTTTGATTACTGGTTTTATATACTTAGTTAATTTCATTATTTATCATCATAGATTTCATGTTTTATGACATTGATATTATTTTAACTTATGTTAGTTTATGGCAAAAATTATATATTCTTGTAATAAACATATGTTCAAAGATGATAGATGATTCATGATTTAACTTGATCAACGGTTTATCACGATTCTCTCTCTTCTAAGAGTCATTTTCTTAAGTATATGGCACATATTCCGATATGTTGTCATTAGTTACACCTTTGCACATTAAGAACACAATCTTGAACTTGATGACCTCTCCTTTGGATATTCCTTCCAACGGACTAGGAAATCTTGTTTCAAGGCCTCCATAAGACTCCGCAAGTTTGGAATTCCCACTAGGATGCCGAGCTGGTTGTACCATTAAAACCCATTGTCTAGAAAAGCACTTATCGATGTTTTGTATTTCTAGACCTAAGCGGCCATCTGGTTGACCGTCTAAGTTTGCTAGCGGCCATTCACTAGACCGCTAAAGGACATTAAACGGCCATCTACTAGACCGCAAGGCTTCAGAAATGGGCTTTTCATATATCGGACTTTGTCTTATCAAACGGTCCTGCACTTGACCGCTTGGATTTCTAAACGGTCTAGCACATGACTGCTTGCATTTCAAAACGGCCCAGTAATAGACCGTTTGGATCCTGATTATAACTAACCTGAGATTTGAACTTTGTGGTTGGTTTTCTTGAATGCCTATATGGTCTTCTGATTATCTAGAGCCTAAATTATGTTTAACCAAGTTAAGCTAGAATTATGAAACTTAAAGAAAGTACCATTATGCTGCTAACTTTTTCTAGCATAACCTAGTTATTAATTCATTCTTGAAATCTCTTATTCTTAGTTGAAGCATTCTTATTTTGGTTACCTTATCATGGAACTATTATTGAACTTGTATATTATTGGCCACATTATTGATATAAACGTGGAAGTAGCTTGATTTATACTTGAAGATGCAGTTCGAGCATTGATTGTGTTCAAGGACTCTATGCTAGTCCTTTCGACTGATTGTCGAAAACATACTGTAAACCAGGGGGTATGATGCTACTGGCATCGCATTACGCTGGGAGTAGTTTCTTTACAAATAAGTGAAATATCCACGGGGAATCCACATAAATTCACGAAGTACTTGCTACTAAGTGAAGAGTATATTCTCACTTGTTGCATGACTTTCTAGTGCATAGCCTTCATGGTTATGAAAAGTACATTCTTGTTACATTCTTGAAAAGGCCAGATCTACATTCTTGTTATATACTTGATCAAATCATATTCTTGTATCTCAAGTTTGGTCATATCTTTTTACTTTGCCTTTATTCGCATGTTTCATCGTATTTGCATGATTTACCTTATTCTTTAGAGCTAAAATGTTAATCATTTAAATTTGCCTTCATGTTGATACGAAGATACCTACTGGGCAAGTGTGCTCATTACCCTCCTTTTCAATCTTTTTCAGGAAATTCTAGTGGGTCAGATTCGGATTACTTAAGTGATGGATCCGAGAGTGATTGAAGGACACGTGACTCGAGAGAAACTTTAGTTATCAATGTCTAGTCAAAGTCATGATGTAATTTTTATTTTATTGAGTCTAGTGGCAAGAGTCAAGATCTTATGTACTTTGGGATTTATTTTATGACGAAATAAAATTGAAGGTTTTTAGTGAAATGCTTGTGCAATTACTCTTATGTGTGATTGTCTTGTACTCTGATTATATTACTTGCAAGAGACTTACCATCCCGGCTGTTCACGTTCCCGATTGTTTCCGCTGCATAAATCTTGGGAGGTGACACAAAGTCAGTGCATTATTTACATTACGAGTGTAGATGATCAGTGCACTTTCTGTTCTATATCATAACAAGTAGTGCCTCACACACACTTAAGGTCGGTGCATGTGTATTTCAGGTCTGCGCTAGCTGCATGATATAGTCTGTGCTAGTTCTTCTTGCATCTGTGCCTATACACATAGACATGTGAATTGTCTAAGTCCATAACACGTGACTGATACTTTGTTCGTTACAATGACAGGTGAGACTCATGATCAAACACCTGACGCGTGTCCCAACTACCTGCGAACTTTAAGTCACGAGCAATTAAAGTACCAGGATAAAAGGCACGTGATCCAAGGTAAAAGGTGAAGCATTGTGTTTGACACGTGGAAAGCAAACAAACCAAGATGCTGCCACGTGGCCATCTCAACTCAGATCTGAACGAATTTTTGGGTGGGAAACGTGGTTTCCACGCGCCCATCATCTGTTGTCTTATAAAAGGGAGCAGATCGCCCAATCTCAGAAAAGAGAATATACAAAGAAAATAGCAGCAACCAAGTCAAGAGAACCAGAGCAAAAAGAGAGAGAGTGAACCTGAGAAGATCTCAGAGCGAGAATTTGAGAAGAAAAGAAGAGGAGCTTTGAGAGAAGGGCAGTGCATTGTTAGAAGGGTGTGAGTCTTAGCTTTGCAAGCTGTTGTTTTCGGCTTCTTGGTTCAGAACCAGAGCCGATCTACTCTTTGTAAGATCTACAGTTTCTATTTTGCTTTTCTGATTTTCTATTTCTTATTTGAAACCTTGTTTTACAAGATGTGTGTCAACGATTGTTGGCAAGCTGTAAGGCCCAGCTGCAGAGGTGGGTTCCTCTGGGTAGCTTAAGCTATAAGGCTCAGCGTGCGTTGGGAAGTTTTCCCCGAAGCTGTGGATCAGCGGATTGGAAGCTGTGAATCAGTAGTGAAGCCACACTTGGTTTAAGTGTGGGGTGGACATAGATCTCTGTAGGAGATCGAACCACCTAAAAATTACGTGTCTATGCTTGATGGTTTGTGATTGTTGCATTTATTCATCTGGCTGTTATCGTGTTTCTTTAGGTTGATATATTGAGTATTCAAGAGTGTGAAGAAGGTATATCAGAAGGTACTGCTCGAAGGATAAGTCAGGCTTTTCTGAAAAGTGGTTTATCTTGCATGAGGACACTCATTGAGTTCAACCTCCACCAAGTATCTCTTCACATTTCATTTATCTAAAATTTAGTTCTTCTACTGTCGTGGTTTAATTGTCTTTTAGATTTCACTCATTCTCTCCATTGATAGTTCTCACATATCACTTGACTACGTCTTCTAGTGATTCTGTGTCTGAATTGGCTGTTCTGATTAAGCAATTTTTAATTTCGCATTTATCTGCTTAATTTTGTTTTAAAATTTGGGGTAGATCTATTCACCCTCCCTCTCGATCTATATCACACCCGAGTGGTAATCCTCAGGTGAAGAGCTCAATCCAACGGGAGGGTGTTCCTACAAGTGTGATGTCATCTCTTCCTAAGTCCACCCACGCATTAACCTACAGAGAATGCCAAACAGACAATATATGTAAAACAGACTAAGCAACAAACTAGAAAATTGATTTGAATAAGACTAAGCAGGAGGCGCCAAACAGTTGGCCGTTGAAGGACCTGGGCGGCCAGGTCGATGGCCGCTCAGGGAGACTAGGCGGCCAACAACTGGGTCATTTGGTCAGGGTGGGCGGCCAACCTTTGGGCCGTCAAGTGCTTTAGGCGGCCAGTGTCTTGGCCGTTCACAGCAAGGCCTGGGCGGCCACTGATTAGGTCACCCAAGTGTTTAGGCGGCCAGAAGTCTGGCCTTCTTCTACCGGCGAACAGAGCTAAACTAACACACAAAACAAGTGAACATGGGCTCTAAATCCATGGATTTTTGGCACCTAGGACTGATAGTAGGCAGTAGCGGGTCCCACCGTTATCACCAGAAGGTTGTAGGGGACGAAAATGTGGGGTGTGCACGCTGTCGAAACGCGAATTACAAGCCGTCGACATCAGCAATAGGATCATCCGAAAGGGAAGGGGCGCTAAGTGTCTTCCCCCAGAAAATGATAACAAAGCTTGGCCTGTAGTGCACGAGTCAAAGAAACAAGAATGGGGTGATCACCAGAGACTAGTACCTGAGCCTCACAGGATGATGACCGCGTGGAATGCCTTCAAACAGGGAGTTTGTGAGAACCCGACTTCTCCATGCTCGGCCGACCAAGGATGGAGAGCCCTACAACGTCCCGAGATGCTAAAACTCCTGCAAACAATGACAAATGCCCATGAACACAAAGAAACAAACGCCGATTAACTCTGAGAAGTGCAGTAGAAGTTCTAAGCAATGCAGAAGAAGGGGAAAATGGAGGCATGACTACCTGGGGGTGTGTGGGAAGGGGGGATGGTCGAGACTTTCGACCACCCTCCTTTCCATTTGTTTAAAATAGAAACCTCTATAGTAGTATCTAGAGATTATCTAAGATGCTTTTAATGCAAATGAGGAGGGAATGTAATCGTAAAATAGGGAATGTAATCATAAAACATAGAACAAAAGGGGAACACGAGGAGCAAACCAGGGGCGGCCAAGCTCCTGGCCGCCTAGAAGCGGAAGACGGATGATGCCGGAAGCCGGGGTGTAGATGTAACACCGTTAATTTTTCGGATATTGTTCGGATCAGGATCCGTGGGTTTCAGATCGCTTTTGTGGGTACTGGAGTGAGTTTTGTGGTTTACGCGTGTTTTTGTCTGACGAGCCTTCGGAACCCTGTATACGGTGAACCATCGTGTTGTTAGGCTCCGGGACGCGGCAGGCGCGAAGTGCGTGTTTCGAGGATTGAGAAAATGAATTTTCCCTATTTTTTGGAATTTTTAGATTTTTTATATATAAAACCCCCCTTTTTTCTCTCTCCCTCACTCTCATTTCTCTCCCTCTCCCCTCTCACGTTCTCTCTTTCTCCCCTCTCTTCTCCGGTGGCCGACGGAGTGAGGCGGGGGAGAGGGGGAGGCGACGCGGGCGAGGAGCGGGTGGGGATCGAGGGGCGGTGGCACGCGGTGGAGCTCGTGGTGAGTTTGCGAACCGGTGGTGTTCTAGCGGAGTTTTCATGGTGGGTTGGCATCCTCGGCGCGGGATCTATTCGGTGGAGGTAAGGGGATGATTCCTTAACCCCTGTAGTTCATTTCTCACGAATTTGATAGCTCGAGGCGAGCCAAGAGGGTTTATTTTCTCGCCGGGGTCATAATGTGTGATTTTGGGGTGTGAGCCGGATTTCATGTTTCGATCACGTTTTTGGGGCACGAATGGGTCCTCTCAGTGCTAGAATGGCTGGGTAATGGTTTCCCCTTGTTTTCTCCTTCACATGGGTTTGAATGGGGCATGGAATGGGGTTTTTCAGGGAGTTCGCCGTTTTCGGGCTCGGAGGCAAGAGGCGGTCGTACCAGAGACTGCCACTAACCATGGCGGCCCTCTAGGCACCGCCATTTGTCCCCTTAAGTCGGTTCATAGTAGCGGTCTCACGAACCACCACTTCGTAGGTCCCTCGGAGAGCCTTGGACAAGGCGGTCAAGTGTTGACCGTTTCCTCTGAGGTGCGGCCAGGGAAATGGCCGCCTTCTGCCAAGTGGTCCCGGCAGGAAGCGGTCATGTGAGGATCGCTACCTGATGGTGGCGGTCCCTTGGAGACCGCCGCTTGAGGAGACGGTCTAGGGATGACCGCCTCCTGGTTTTCCGGGACAGGTGTGTTCTGATCGCATTGTTTTGGCTCCCGGTCAACCCGGTTTTGACCAATGGTCGACCTTTGGCCTCGTGGATGTCCCTGACACCCGTGGGTTCCGTGCCCATGCTTTTGGGGTGTCCGGAGGTGCCAAATCACCTCGATTGGCATGCCCATGAGTTTTGGGGGTCTGGGTGACCCCATGTGTTCTGGGCTTTCGTGTTCTCACTAGGTCGAGTCACCGTGTATCGGTATGAGTGCGGAGGGCAGCTCTCGCATGACGTGTGGATCTCTCGAAAGTGGTTTCCGAGTGGGCCATGTCTATGGCCTTCGACCGTGAGTCCAGTCATCCAGCCTGGGGCTGGAGGTTTCCCGAGTTCCCATATAGGGGAATGGTCTCCACGATTGTGGCCCGCCTCGTGAATATCGTGTCGTAGTTTTGACCCAAGGAGTAGGGCCGATTGATGGCTTGTGCCATCCTGCACAACGGTCCTGACCGAGTCTTGTGACTCAGGGACCGTTGGGCTACTAGGTCTAAATGGATGTCCCGAGTCTGGTGGCCCTGAGTCACCTGGTACTCCGTGTTACTCAAAATGGGTGCGTGCGTGGTTTCCTCTGTTCATGTTTGGTGTCTCCCGACTAGTCATAGCCTTCTTACGGCCCGCTTGTGTTGACCCACCAGGGAGTGGTGGAGCGGCTTACCTGGGAGAGACAGTTTTTAGGCTGGTTACCGTAGGGCCCCTTCGCGCAGACTGAGTCCGAGCTATGGGGAAGAACCAGCTAGAGGATCTGACCTATAGCACATGGTCGGTGTGTGCACACGTGGTCGGGGGCAGTGGATGCGTGTTGATGAGCACTATCCTGGCTAGTCCTTGTTCTGTGGTTACTAGTACGGTGTCTCAGTTTTCGCTAGGCCAGAGGGAGACACTTGAGGCATGAGTTAAGACGTTAGTGGATGTATTTGGCCTTGCTTCTAGTGGGCAGTTACTCCCGTCACGTGACGTGAGTTTTTCATGACTCGAGTTTCTATCTCTCATCTGCGAGACATGGCTTTCCGTGTAGGTTCTGGGTATTTTCCCGATGCCGAGGTCTAGGGTTCCGGTAAGCGTCACTGAGGGTTTTCCCTAGACGGTGTAGGTTTACGACGGTGAGGTCGTGATCGAGTTACTCAGACGGCGTGGTCTTGGGTTGGGCCTTCATCTACGAGACGGGCCTCCACGATAGAGTTGTCGTGATGTTTCTTTTGGCAGCGTAGCCAGGGTTTTCTCGTCAGTCCGGTGATCCCCCGATTGTGAGATCGGGGCATCTTTCCCGGTACAGTAGGAGTAGCTGTAAAGCCAAGGTTTTGCCGGCCAACCGTGGTTATTGTTCCTGCTGTTGTTGCTACTTTCCGCTACCACCATTGTTTACGGTTGGGGTTCCGTGGGACCCTTATTGAGCCAATGATAGGAGGCTCACCCCTGCTTTTCAGGTGTGGCGATTTTTCCTTGAGGTTTGAGGGTGCTGCGCGGAGGTTCTTAGTTGCCAGCTCACCTGGCCGAGTGTTCACTCAGTGTTGGGTACACTCTTCTGCCAGTGACTGTACTTATATTTGGATGGGACTCTGATGTAGTTAGTTTATTTATTTCTGTTAATTGTTGAATTATCCTACTTTATTTCTTATTTCTATGTACTTTACGCCCACCTTTTAGCCCTTCCAATCCCTCCGGCTCGTGGGCGGCGGGCCAGGATTCGAATCGTATCGGGTTATTTCTGGTATCTAGATCTTGGGTCATTACAGTTGGTATCAGAGCAGTGGTTGTGGACGTACATGGGAATTCGAGATACTGCATTGATTAGAGTCTGTAAGGTCCAGTACAGTCGACAGCTGGCATAGGGTTTTGCATTTGTTTTCTGCTTCGTTTCTCGCATGAGAGCTTGAGTGCGTTGAGTTGGCGCTGTGAAGGCGGTTGTCATTCTATTGGAGTGCTGGCGAGGGGCCTGAGGAAGGTGATAGGGTGCTTTCTTCCCCAGCGATGGTGACCCTGATTGTGCTGCGTTGGGCAGAATCTACCAGCAGGTGCGCGGTTGCAGTGCAGTGTTCGAGGAATTTGCAACGATGTTAGGTGGCTAGTGAGGATTGGTTGTGGTTAAGTGGCCGTGAGTATGCTCTGAGGAAGTTATTGTCATTTTGGCCACTCTAGATCGAGATTTATCCAGCCCCTGAGGTGTTAAGGTCATGGTTTGAGGTGGTAGAGCGGGTGCTCTGGTCGAGAATTGTGCTCGGGTAAGCGGAGAATCTTCCTGGTGAGCTTCTAATCGTCGAGCCTGATTCTCCTCGTCATGCTCTATGGCGTCTACGATTTCGTGCCAATCCCGATTTTTTTTTACAGAATTTGAGGCAGGATTGGGCAGAGTTGTCCCAGTAAGCTTTAAGTCCTGCGCTTTTACGTGTGAATGGCATGTGTTCACCTTGGATTTGACTTGAGATGTGAAGGTTCCGCGGTGAGTTCGAGACTCGAGGATGAGCGTTGGCATGTGCTGAGCATGGTTCGTGTTGCGGCTCTTGGTGTGGTGGTCCGCGCGGTGGTAGCTCGAGAATGGATTGGCGTTAGCATGGAAGGATTCAAGAGAATGATGTGTTGCAGCCTTCAAGCCTAGCATCTTTCGTGCATTCTTCGCTCCTTGGTAAGCATTTGGCGCGTTAATGGTTCTGAGATAAGAGGCGGGTGTAGGTAAGGAGCATGTGTCAGCGGCTAGCTCAACTGTTGTGGCAGAGTGTGGCTGGTGATCAGCGGAGCCAGTGCTCGAGGCCTGGCGAGTTGGAGTTTGAGGAATCACAATGGTGGTGCATCGGGAGATGTTGTGAATGTTGTCTGATGGGACACTTGGTGAGTGTTGTCGGAGAAGCTAACCTGATGGTAGTGATGGTTTTTCCTGGTCGGAGAGAATCGCATTTGGCTAAGGTTTGTCATCTTGTATCCTGTGTCCGGATTGGTTGGCCTTCTCGTGTGTGCCATGAAGTCCGTGCGAGACGAGTCCTATGTTTTGGCAAGGTGGTTACCTGTGAGAAGCCGTGCTAGGCGTTGGAGTTAGACCCGGATGGGGTTGTTAAGGATATCGCCTGACGGAGGACGAGGACGTGTTGATCGGAGTCGGTGGCTTGGAGCTCGACTTGCGTTGGAAGCTGTGTCCTCAGATAAGATTATGGTCCTTGAGAAGTGATCTCTGAGAAGATTATGGGTCCCAGTTGGTAGCTGTGAGCAACTGGTAAGGCTAGCCACGTGGTCGACCATGGTAAGATGTGTATTGTCTGGGGACCCGTGTGCTTTGGTCGCGACGTCGTCGACCAGGTTGCTGGGATAGCAAGTGGCACTTGGTTGACTTGGAGTTGTGTGCCGTGAATTGCTCAGGTTGTGTCGCGTGGCTTTGCGGTAAGAGCAGAATCGGGATCGGTAGGCATCCATTTGAAGTAATTGAGATAAGTTGGGATTGGATTGTAATGGACCATGCTTGCAAATGGTGGTCCCTCGAGGGACGTTGGAGTTGGATGGTGATCCTTGGTCTGTGACCAGCTTGGGAGTATTTCTCTATAAGTCTGAGTTGAGTGTCGTGTGGACTGAGGATTGTGGAATCTCGTCAGTTGGTTTCGCCGTACTCCCTTGAAAGGGTAGAGTTGGTGTGTGGCTCTGATTGGATCGGATGTGTCGTTCAAGTGAGGTTTGGCTCGAGATGTAGTATTGGTCTGTGTGAGAGTCAACGGATGGCCTGTCGAGATTTGGAATGTACCCTTCGGACCTGGTGAAGGACCAAAAAAGAAGGAAGAAGTTGAGCAAGTGAAGGTTTCCCATTGACAAGTAGCTGGTGACCGGCGACTGGTCTTTCACAAACAGAAGATGCTGGCTGTGGTGGCTCGACAATGGCAAGAGCTGTGTACCAGTGGAGCCTTGGGTGGCCAATGTTAAGATATGTCCCTTCCTAGATTGGATCTGGGCTTCTTTTGGAAGTTTGTGTTCTGGCAGAGTTGGTCCAGTGCCGTTATGAGCGTTCGGATTACCAGTTGTGAGATGGTCCTTGGCGTGGAGCCGACGGATTTGTGTGGCTATTTCTCGTAACGAGGATTGTGTCTCCTCGGTGAGCGAGGTTGTGGCAGCGATGCCATGGTTGGATTCTGTTATGACTGAGGTGATGCCAGACTTGTGCTTTTGTAGTTTGCATGCTCTGATGACCGATGTTTGTTGGGTCATGAGCGAGGCGTTGTTCGTGATTAAGGTCTGGCGGTGTCCCTTAGGATCGGTGTTTCCACGAATGTCGAGATTTAGCCAGAGCTCTGACAACGTTGTCAGTTGATTCAGGGGTGTTCTCCCCCTGTGGCATGGCGTTTGTCCTAAATTTTGAGGATGAAATTTCTTTAAGGGGGGAGGGCTGTAACGCCATAAAATTTTCAAATATTGTTCGGATCAAGATCCATGGGTTTCATATCACTTTTGTGGGTCCCGGAGTAAGTTTTATGGTTTACGCGTGTTTTTTTCTGACGAGTCTTCAGAACCCTGTATAGGGTGAACCATCGTGTTGTCAGGCTCCGAGACACGATAGGCGCGAAGTGCGTGTTTCGAGGATTGCAAAAATGATTTTCCCTATTTTTTGTATTTTTTAGAATTTCTAGATTTTCTATATATATAACCCCCCCTTTTTCTCCCTCCCTCACTCTCATTTCTCTCCCTCTCCCCTCTCACTTTCTCTCTTTCTCCCCTCTCTTCTCAGGCAGCCGACAGAGCGAGGCGGGGGAGAGGCGGAGGTGATGCGAGCGAGGATGGGTGAGGAGCGAGGGGTAGTGGCGCGCGGTGGAGTTCATGGCGAGTTTGCAAATCGGTAGCGTTCTAGCGGCGTTTTCATGGTGGGTCAGCGTCCTCGGCAAGGGATCTCTTCGGTGGAGGTAGGGGGATGGTTCCTTAACCCCTATAGTTCATTTCCCACGAATTTGGTAGCCCGAGGTGAGTCGAGAGGGTTTATTCTCCAGCCGGGGTCATAATGTGTGATTTTGGGGTATGAGCCGGATTTCACATTTCGATCGCGTTTTTGGGGCTCGAATGGGTCCTCTCGGTGTTAGAGAGGCTGAGGAATGGTTTCCCCTTATTTTTCTCTTCACATGGGTTTGAATGGGGCGTGGAATGGGGTTTTTCGCAGAGTTCACCATTTTCGGGCTCGGAGGCAAGAGGCGGTCCTACCAGAGACCGCCACTAGCCATGGCGGCCCTCTGGGGGCCGCCATTTGTCCCCTTAAGTCAGTTTAAAGTAGCGGTCTCGCAACTGACTGCCACTATCAAGTGGCGGTCAGGCCAGGACTGCCACTTCGTAGGTCCCTCGTAGAGCCCAGAAGAAGGTAGTCAAGTGTTGACCATTTCCTCCGAGGTGCGGCCAGGGAGATGGTCGCCATATGCCAAGTGGTCCCGGCAAGTAGCGGTCATGTGCAGACCGCTACCTAATGATGGCGGTCCCACGGAGACCACCGCTTGAGGAGACGGTCTAAAGATGACTACCGCCTAGTTTTTCAGGCCAGGTGTGTTCTGATCGCATTGTTTTGGCTCCCGGTCGACCCGGTTGTGACCAATGGTTGACCTTTGGCCTCGTGGATGTCCCGGACACTTGTGGGTTCTGTGTCCGTGCTTTTGGGGTGTCTGGAGGTGCCGAATCACCTCGATTAGCATGCCCGTGGGTTTTGGGGGTCCGGTGACCCCATGTGTTCAGGGCTTTCGTGTTCTCGCTAGGTCGAGTCACCATGTATCGGTATGAGTGCAGAGGGTTACTTCCACACGACGTGTGGTTCTCCGGAAAGCGGTTTCTCAGTGGTCCATGTGTATGGCCTTGGACTGTGAGTCCAGTCACCCAGCTTGGGGCTGGAGGTTTCCCGAGTTCCCTTATAGGGGAATGGTCTCGGTGGTTGCGACCTGCCTCTTGAATTATCGTGCTGTAGTTTTGACCCTAGGAGTAGGGCCGATTGATGGCTTGTGACGTCCTGCACAACGGTCCTGACCGAGTCCTGTGACTCAAGGACCGTTGGGTTACTAGGTCTAGATGGCTGTCCCGAGTCTGGTGGCCCTGAGCCACCTGGTACTCCGTGTTACTCACGATGGGTGCATGCGTGGTTTTCTCTATTCACGTTTGGTGACTCCCCACTAGTCGTAGCCTTCTTACGGCACGCTTGTGCTGACCCAGCAGGGTGTGGTGGAGCGGTTTACCCGAGAGAGACAGTTTTTAGGCTGGTTACCGTAGGGCCCCTCCACGCAGCCTGAGTCCAGGCTATGGGGAAGAACCAGCTAGAGGATCTGACCTAGGGTGCATGGTCGGTGTGTGTACACATGGTCGGGGGCAGTGGATGCATGCTGACGAGCACGACCCCGGTTAGTCCTTGTTCTGTGGTTATTAGTACGGTGTCTTAGTTTTCGCTGGGCCAGAGGGAGACACCTGAGGCATGATTTAAGACATCAGTGGATGCATCCGGCCTTGCTTCTAGTGGGCAGTTACTCCCGTCACGTGACGTGAATTTTTCATGACTCGAGTTTCTATTTCTCGTCTGCAAGACATGGCTTTCTGTGTAGGTTCCAGGTGTTTTCTCGATGCCGAGGTCTAGGGTTCCGATAAGCATCACCGAGGGTTTTTCCTAGATGGTATAGGGTTCACGACGGTGAGGTCGCGATCGAGTTACTCAGACGGCGTGGTCTTGGGTTGGGCCTTCGTCTACGAGACGGGCCTCCACGATAGCATTATCGTGATGTTTCTTCTGGCAGCGTAGCTAGGGTTTTCTCGTCAGTCCGGTGATCCCCCGACTATGAGATCGGGGTGTGTTTCCCGGTACAGTAGGAGTAGCTGTAGAGCCAAGGTTTTGCCAGCCAACCGTGGTTGCTATTCCTGCTGTTGTTGCTACTTTTCGCTACTACAGTTGTTTACGGTTGGGGTTCCGCGGGACCCCTACTGAGCCAATGATAGGAGGCTCACCCCTGCTTTTCAGGTTTGGCGGTTCTTCCTCGAGGTTCGAGGGTGCTGCGCGGTGGTTCTTAGTTGCCAGCTCGCCGGGCCGAGTGTTCACTCGGTGTTGGGTACGCTCTTCTGCCATTGATTGTACTTTTATTTGGACGGGACTCTATTGTAGTTGGGTTATTTATTTCTGTTAATTGTTGAATTATCCTACTTTATTTCTTATTTCTATGTACTCCACACCCACCTTTTAGCCCTTCCGAGCCCTCTAGCGCGTGGGCGGCGGGCCAGGATTTGAATGGTATTTGGTTATTCCCAGTATCCGGATCTTGGGTCGTTACAGTAGAGGAGGTCGATCTTCTTCAGTCCCTAGAGCTATCAGAGTTCCTAGACTCCTCAGAGCTCGAACGTCAGAAGTGAACTCTAGAAATCATCGCCAACTTTCGTCACCTCTCCCTGCTCTTCCAAACTCTTTCCAAACTCTCCTCCGAACCCCCACACTCCGAAGTTTTATCATTGGGGCCTCCCTCTAGTAGCCTCCAATGTTGTGCAGCCGGACGTGGGCGAGAGGGCTAGGGCTCGTGCGGGGTGTGGCAGAAGAATGGGCCATGTTCTTTGACCAATAGTTGCAGGAGGGCAGCCAAATCAGTGGCCTGCTACATAATGAAGGCGGCGAAAGGGTTGGCCTTCCACCAGACCTGGGCGGCCATAGACCTGGCGGCCTAGCCAACCTGGGTAGCCATCGGTCTGGCCGCCCAGCCAATGGGCCCTAACTGCCTTTATTCGAGCTAGGCTCAATAACCTTTGCATTGGGCTGGACTAAAAACCATAAAATGTCGATAAAACTGAGTGAAACGATAGGGTCAGTGATATGACAGTCTAACAGGGAATCTGGGGATGTCCAAAATTAGACATCTACAGACGTCACACCAAATCTCCTCTCGGTAGGCATGGATCTGAAGCGGCACTAGACACTGCAACCTAACTGGGATGGATGTAGTATCCACCCAAGACACACGATATGGACAAGGATGATCAACCAGAGTCAGCCCAAGACATGAAATCGTACCCGTGGAAACTACATTGATGCAACTCCCACTGTCAATGATGACCTTGCATACCTTCCCTCCCAAACTACAGTAGGTGTCAAAAATGGAGGTCTGACGCTAGTCGTCACTCTCTTGGGGCTGAGCTAAGACACACCTAACTACCGCAAGCTGAGCTCCCTTGGTATCTTGGGCATCAACATGACCCTCCTAACTATCCTCAATCTTCTCAATCTCTAACAGAAACTCTTGGGCCAGATCCTGTCCAGCCTTATAACTGAACACAAGCCAGGATGGGGCTTCTCCAATCTGCGTGTCCCCTATAACCAAGGAACGACAGGGACACTGGCTAGCAAAATGGCCTAACCCACCACAGCGATAGCATTGCTGGCGTGACCCACTACCCTGAGAACACTCTTCGACAAGCAGTCCCTTTCCCTTCTCATCCCGACGGGCAAGGGGTGCTGGCAGCTGGGGGCGAAAGGCAGGCATAGGTGGCTGGGGGCAAGTGGAGGGCACATGTGGCTGGGGGAGAGGGGGAGGCAACCTCGATAGGGGAGGGCGAGGCCTTCGGGTAGAAGGGTCATGCCTCTTGGGTTCTTGAGGTCAACCCCAGGTCCCCTCGAGTATGGGCCATATGAGTTGCGAGGCTCAACCCCTCGCTGAAAAGTAGACCCCTGCCACTGGGAGGACTCAAACTCAGACTTGAACTGCTCCATCTCCAGTGCGACCTGGTAAGCATACTCTAGGGTGGTCACATTGCGACAGAACAACTCGCATTGATAGCTAAGCCGCAGACCTCTCCGAAAACAAGAAAGGGTCATAGCACTCTCCTACCGGACCCTACATCTCAAGAGATACTCATCGAACTCTCTAATGTACTCAGACACGGACCTAGTCCCCTATGTAAGACTATGCCATCGATCAATGAGGCACCGCTGATAAGTGGCGAGGAGATACTTTTCCCTCAACTTCATCTTCATCTCCTCCCACGTCCCAATCGGCTCCTGATGTCCCTGCATGAGCAAGCTCTCAACATTCATCTAGTAGGTTTGAGCCTGCCCTAACAACTTCATTTGGCGAAGCGAACTCACCGGTGGTCGGACATATCATACCACTCAAAATAGCGATACATGTCGGCCTCCCAATCTAGATAATCCTTGGGTTCTAAAGACCCATCAAAGCTAGGGGGTGTCTACCCGCGTGTTCCGAAGAATGTGGTCATCATCATCATGGTCGTGGAACCTCCTCAGCTCATGCTCATAGTCATGCCCACGCCTAATGTCAGGCCTTAGAGCACGACAGGAGACAGTGGCTCTCCCATAACCATCAAACTCATCCTCTGACACAACATCATCTAACTCTGGGGCTCTAAGTCTCTGACCCTCAGCCCTTCGATCCCTAGGGGATATGGGCTGCTACAACGGGTCGGGATGGTCTGTGGTTCCCACCTAGCGGTGCCCTCTCAAGGGTGGCGACACGCCCAACTAGACCTTGGACAGACCGGTCAAACACATCCATCCTATCCTCCATGGCTTTCAACCTACCTTCGACATGGCCTAGGTGCTCCTGTGTGTGCAGATCTAACTCGCCTATCCTATCCATGAGGGTCTACATAATCTCGACCAGGGAAGGGTCCCCGGGGGCTTGGGCATGGGGATCAGCCATGGGTGCAGGTGGCAAGTACTCGGTTCCCCTACGGGTGGGCATGCATGACACAAAATGTAGATGGGAGGATAGAATGCAACATGCATAATGCTAGCAGTTCATGCGACTACCCTAGATTGTTGTGTACCTGTGGTTTTGATGATGTCGAACTATGACTCACTCATGAGTCTTTATTTATGTTTTGTTGATGTCGATGAATATATCTTCTTAACACTGTGAAAGTTCAGTTTTTGTTTCTGCCCTGTCAAGTTCAGAATTCTAAGGCTCAGAAAACCAGAAGTTCAGAAATTGCACATCTAGAATTCAGAAGTATCTGCAAATTCTATGGAAGAACAGTTGAAGGCAAGTCTACAGAGATGGTTAACCAAGTAAGAGCTCATTCAAAGGTTGCAGCCACATATCTGCGAGAACTTTAGTTCAGCAGGCCAAGAAGTTGATAAAACCCAGTCAAATCCCAAGATGCAGAGTTGACACAGTCGAGATGATAAATGAGAGAAAGATGGAAGGAAGTTGGCAGCTGGTATCTGGCTTAAAGCCATAAGTTCAAGGATGCTAAGTAGCAATCATGAAGTCATACACACAGAAGCTCTGCAGAAGCTTGTTGATGCGGAACGCGTCGACTTGCAGTGAGAAGCTTCAGCTGGAACCGACGTCGAACAGGTGGTGGGTAGGGATGTCTTACAGCCCGAGCTGGCGGAAGGAGATCTGCGCGTGCTGAAAAAATTGCTCGCCATGGTTAGCTCCAACCTCAGAACTTGATGTCATTGGCGGCGGTGCGTAGCTGGCTCAGGGGAGGAGGTTTAGATAGAAAGGCGCACACTGGTTCGTGGGGAAGGAGCTGGGAGGGTTCCCACAAGATGCCCCAGGTCGCAGGTCGCCGGAACTAGATGGCGCGATCCGTCGAAATGTGACGTCACGATTACCCCGATGTCGGATTTGGGAAGGAGAGCCCTCATTACAAAAAAGACTGGACGAAGTACCTCCCCTCCAAATATCTTCCCCGATCTCGGAGTATGGAGGGAAGGAGGGAGTTCACAATCTAGGGATCATCCTCGGATCGCGAGAGTGCGGGCAGACGGCGCAGTCCCACGAGAATGAGTGCCACGGGCAGCCCCAACGCCTGAATGACGTGAGACTGGTTGCGTCACGAAGTAGACAAAAAGCTAGACAATCCACCCAAGCCTCTGGCCCAAGGGCGTTGAGAGGAGGCCTGAAGAAATTTCTCAATCAGAAGAAGGTGATCTATCTCGCACAGATGGGAAGCAGTGCGCGACTTCACAGGAAGAATTATTACCAGTGATCCAGAACTCCGATCGACGTGAAACCGATGCTGGAACGGTCGAGACTTGAAGCAACGGCCCTGGAAAATTTACCAGGTCCAGGTTCACACTGGACAGGCCTCGAACGTCACCGTAACTTGGTGTCATTTTCTGGGTGGACATAACAGAGCAGCAGGGAGAGAATATGGAGATGAGGGGGCGATGTTTGGAAGGAGAGGAGGCGGAGGGGCTGGGCATCTCACCCGGCCAGAGGATAGAGGTGGGAGTGTAGGTTTCGCACCCTCCCCTTCATAGGGACCACCTAGGGTTTGCCTCCTCTCAAGGCACTATGATGTAAAACCGACCTATGGACCTATTTAGCAAGCATTCAAGTTTTGAGCAGTGGACTCACACTAGCGAGCTCACCCGTATGGCGCACACTTAGTGCCCGATGGCGACTAGGCGATGTTGGAGAGGGTCCGAGGCGGGACCTTGAGACTCCAATGGTTGGCTAGCTTGGGGAGAACCCCAAATGGACCTAGGATGCCCAAATCACGAGCGGCCAACACACCAAGGGTGTGGGTTAAGTGGATGCTCTCACAACTCGCCCGCGGTGGTCACTCAATTTGGTGGCAATTTAAGATCGGACACTCTCTTACCGCCGACGGAGTAACTATAGCAATACTAAGCTAAGCAAGTCCATTACAGCAATGAGAGATGTTCAGGAGCTCACCTAGCCGGCGTGAAGACGTCGACTCCGGCCGGAGACGGGGGCGAGCGGGGAGGCGAGGGTATGCACCCGCACGCCACGTCGATTGAAGCTTCAAACCTGCGACTCAATAATGACATGAACTACACCCCATGCAAGGGGGGGGGATCTCAGGGTGGGGGTTATGTGAATTACAGCCCAAACTACCTCCGCGCAGGGAGGGGCCTTCAGCCGGCCAAGCGGGGTGGGGAATTATGAAGAAAACTCGACGTTCGGATTGATGCCGGTTCTGCCAATCTTCAGAATGACTGGACAGGGGTGCGGTGATGATGCCGCCACAAATTCCACAGAGCTCAGAACTTGATGAGACTTGGGCCAAAAGCTTCCCAACGGACCAAGGATGATCTCTGAATTTTTTCTGAGCTTGGTAAAATCATTGCTGGCCGGGGCAGAGTCTGGAACCGGACTGACTGGTTCTGCCTCTGTCTGGTGCAGAACAATGTGGCCTGTTACAGAGGGTGCCACGATCTCTACCAAACTCTGATTGAGACGAGACCTGAACCGTTGGAACCGTGGTCGAGTCTTCTTTCTGTCGGCACCAACAGCGGGGTCGACAGATGTCGGAGAAGACCGGGGCGATCAGATGAGTAGAGGGGTGTCGGTCCTGGATCCTGTAAACTGACCTGACACACTTGGAGTAGAAAATTCGTAACTTTAGATGCCAATGTCCAAATGCAGCTCTGCTTCTTGAGGATGAAAGAGGACTTGAGAGGGAAGAATTCTTCTGAAGAACACTTGATCTGAATCCCAAAAGGTTAGCCGTGGCCGAGCTCCCACTCTCGCTCTGGTTCTCTGCCTGGGGTCTTCTGCGCAGTCGAGGGAGATCGGCTCCTGTGGACAGCTCCGACCTCGGATGTCGACGAAACCACCTCGCCTTGAAAGCTCTCTGGATGAACTTTCCAGAGATGTAGGCCTTGACATCTGGAGGACCATGGAGCGGCCGGACCCGATGCAATCTTCAGGACCCAACTCTGCTGCCTGCGACCTGCTATCTAAAACTACAAACTAGCAAGAATAAAGGGAGTGGAAGGGGGTTAGCTAGGCTTGTGAATGATGGCTGAAGGTTTAGGGAGAGGGGGAGGACGTGGCTAGGGCTCCAGGAGGTCAGGAGTGGCAGTGGTGGAAGGAGAGGGGGGGATGGAACTGCTAGAGGTGGAGATGGGGGAGTGGGTGTGCACAAGAGAGAGGGTGAGAAGAGAGGAGGGGGAGGAGGGCGACCAGACCAAGGGGGGTCTGGTTTGGGTCGACCTAGGGTGTGGGAGGGATGGGAGAGGGGAGAAAAATTCGAATTTGGGCTTTGGGAGGGGTTAATTCAGCCTTGGGAAGGTGGAGAGGTGCCTAGGGAAGTGGTGGTGGTTGGGAAGTAGGGTTTAGATTGGTGGAGGGTTGTTGGAACTAGATGGAGAGTAAAGGAGGGTTGTGGGAAGTTGTGGGGAGTTATTGGAGGTAGGTGGGGGTTGGAAGTGATTCAGAGGGGGGGAGGAGAGAGAGAATGGGGCGAATTCTTCCCCTTGAGAGAGAGAGAGAGAGAGATAAAGAGAGAGAGAGAGATATTGAGAGAGAAGGCTAGAGGGATTTGGAGTATATCTGGAATTCAATATTCATGCATAAGTTCTTACAAATGAGAGAGGGGTGGGGCTATTTATAGACTCCACACTTTTCCTAAGACCAAACTGACCCTGAAAAACTAACTAATGACAAAACAGTCTAAGGGAGGGGCGCCCCTGGGCCTAGCCCAATGAATTGGGCCCATTAACCTATCAAACCAACATAATGACTCAATACTTAGGAAAATGACTCAACAACCTAGGTACATGACTCAAATAAAGGGAAAATTACATGATATTGACTCAAAGAAAATGTGAAGATTACATGACTAGACTCAGAAATACATGACTAGCATAGTGGCGCTTACCGACGAACAATCCGAGTCCGGAGAAAATGTGGAGGGGCAAGGGATGCCCTCATCACACTATCATCTCCATCTCAGAGATAAAGAAATTACTGTAAAATTCGCAACTGTAATTCATCATTAATTGGAAAAGTGAGTTTACATGACAATTTATAGGAGTTAGGCTGACTCTAACCCTATTTTACCTTCCTATGACTCAAATATCCCTAGACTCACAAAATAGTGCAAAATTTGCACCAAAAATTACAAAAAAAAAAGACTCGATATTCGCTCGAAATGAACCCAATGAAGTATGAAATTAAAATTTTAATCCTACCAACTCATGACCTTCAAGTAAGACTCAAATAAAATAAAAATACATAACAAAAATAAAAATGACTCTGATACAACTTTGATCGCCTGATGTCTCGATTCCCGCACTACATCAATCCCCCCCGATTCGAAAAAACTCATCCTCGAGTTTTGAAGTGCTGGAGTATGAGGAAGATGATCGCCAGTGGGTGGGTAGGATGGTTGGCTTGGATGACGATCAGGAAGAACTCGGTCCGCTACTGTCCATGCGCCTTGTAGAAGTCCTCCCAAATCGCATCAACAAATGATGTAGCAGGCAGAGAAGTTGTTGCGAGGGGAGGTACGGATGGTGGCTCGGTGGCGACCAGCAGATCGACGACAGCGGGTAGCGCCGAGGTGGCTGGTAAAACATCGGGGGCGGACAACACTTCATCTGGGTGTGCGTCGGCCATGAGTTGGCCTCCAGCTTCGTCACATGCATCGATCGATGCTAGAGGGGCTTCATAGGCTTCAATAGGCTGTGACTTTTCTTCTTTAGTTGGTGGAGAGAGCAGCATATTGTAGAATGTGAAGCCTTTCGATAGATGCGGGGGATGCACTCGGCAAGTACGCCGCTTCGGGTCGATGGTGGCAACCCTCTCGTCTAGCCAAGGCTTCCCGAGTATTATGCACGGGCCTGCTAATGTGCCAATTTGACACCATGCACCATCAAAGTATAGGACCCAACCAATCCTCCTTTGGAACTCCATAAAAATTTGATCGCCATCACAAACAATCTCACCGGTCTTGGAAAGAGCCTCGACGATATCCGGGGAGATCCAATTCCATGACTCCATCTCATTGAAGTTGAGTTCGGTGATGGTGCCATTTGGTAGGAGTGCTGTAGAGATTATCGGAGGGGAAAGTATGCCTTCCTATTCAGGACCCGACTTGTAAGAACAAACTGGAACCCACTCTGATACCAAATTTGATGCGGAACGCGTTGACATGCAGTGAGAAGCTTCAGCTGGAACCGACGTCGAACAGGTGGTGGATAGGGATGTCCTGCAGCCTGGGCTGGCAGAAGCAAATCTGAGCGTGCTGACAAAATCTCCCCCCATGGTCAGGTCCGACCTCAGAACTTGATGCCGTTGGCGGTGATGCGCAGCTAGCTCGTGGGAGGAGGTTCAGACTGAATGACGCGCACTGGTTCGTGGGAAAGGAGCTGGGAGGGTTCCCGCAAGCAGCCCCAGGTCGCAGGTCGCCGGAACTGGATGGTGCGATCCATCGAAAAGTGACGTCACGATTAGCCCCGATGTCGGATTGGGGTGGGAGAGCCCTCGTTGCGAAGAATACTAGACGAAGTACCTCCCCTCCAAATATCTTGCCCGATCTCAGAGTATGTAGGGAAGGAGGGAGTTCACAATCTAGGGATCGTCCTCGGATCATGAGAGTGCGGGCAGACGATGCAGTCCCAGCAGACTGAGCGCCACGGGCAGCCCCGACGCCTAAATGACACGAGACTGGTTGCGTCACGAAGTAGACAAAAAGATGGACAATCCACCCAAGCCTCAGGCCCAAGGGCGTTCAGAGGAGGCCTGGAGGAATTTGTCAATCAGAAGGAGGTGATCTGTCTCGCGCGGATGGGAAGTAGTGCGCAACTTCACGGGAAGAATTGTTGCCGGCGATCCAAAACTCCGATCGACGTGAAACCAACGTTGGAACGGTCGAGACTTGAAGCAACAGCCTTAGAAAATTACCAGATCGAAGTTCGCACTGGACACGCCTCGAATGTCGCCGCAACTTGGTGTCATTTTCTAGGCGAACAGAACAGAGCAGCAGGGAGAGAATATGGAGATGAGGGGGCGATGCTTGGAAAGAGGGGAGGCGGAGGGGCTGGGCGTCTCACCTGGCCAGAGGATAGAGGTGGGAGTGTAGGTTTCACACCCTCCCTTTCACAGGGACCACCTAGGGTTTGCCTCCTCTCAAGGCACTATCATCTCCATCTCAGAGATAAAGAAATTACTGTAAAATTCACAGCTGTAATTCATCATTAATTGGAAAAGTGAGTTTACATGACAATTTATAGGAGTTAGGCTAACCCTAACCCTATTTTACCTTCCTATGACTCAAATATCCCTAGACTCACAAAATAGTAAAATTACAAAAAATAAAAAGACTCAATATTTGCTCGAAATGAACCCAATAAAGTATGAAAATTAAAATTTTAATCCTACCAACTCATGACCTTCAAGTAAGACTCAAATAAAATAAAAATACATAACAAAAATAAAAATGACTCTGATACAACTTTCATCGCCTGATGTCTCGATTCCCGCACTGCATCAATCTCCCCGAGTTCGAAAAAACTCATCCTCGGGTTTTGAAGTGCTGGAGTATGAGGAAGATGAACGCCGGTGGGTGGGTGGGATGGTTGGCTTGGATGACGATCAGGAAGAACTCGGGCCGTTGCTGTCCATGCGCCTTGTAAAAGTCCTCCCAAATCGCATCAACAAATGATGTAGCAAGCAGAGAAGTTGTTGTGAGGGGAGGTACGGATGGTGGCTCGGTGGCGACCAGCAGATCGACGACAGCGGGCAGCGTCGAGGTGGCTGGTAAAACATCGGGGGCAGACAGCACTTCATCTGGGTGTGCGTCGGCCATGAATTGGCCTCCAACTTCATCACATGCATCGATCGATGCTAGAGGGGCTTCATAGGCTTCAATAGGCTGTGACTTTTCTTCTTTAGTTGGTGGAGAGAGCAGCATATTGTAGAATGTGAAGCCTTCCGATAGATGCGGGGGATGCACTCGGCAAGTATGCCGCTTCGGGTCGATGGTGGCAACCCTCTCGTCTAGCCAAGGCTTCCCGAGTATTATGCACGGGCCTGCTAATGTGCCAATTTGACACCATGCACCATCAAAGTATAGGACCCGACCAATCCTCCTTTGGAACTCCACAAAAATTTGATCGCCATCACAAACAATCTCACCGGTCTTGGAAAGGGCCTTGACGATATCCGGGGAGATCCAATTCCATGACTCCATCTCATGGAAGTTGAGTTCGGTGATGGTGCCATTTGGTAGGAGTGCTGTAGAGATTATCGGAGGGGAAAGCATGCCTTCCTATTCAGGACCCGACTTGTAGGAACAAACTGGAACCCGCTCTGATACCAAATTTGATGCGGAACGTGCCGACGTGCAGTGAGAAGCTTCAGCTGGAACCGACGTCGAACAGGTGGTGGAAAGGGATGTCCTGCAGCCTGGGCTGGCGGAAGCAAATCTGCGTGTGCTGATAAAATCACCCGCCATGGTCAGCTCTGACCTCAAAACTTGATGCCGTTGGCGGTGATGCGCAGCTGGCTCGTGGGAGGAGGTTCAGACCGAATGGCGCGCACTAGTTCGTGGGGAAGGAGCTGGGATGGTTCCCGCAAGCAGCCCCATGTCGCAGGTCGTTGGAACTGGATGGTGCGATCCGTCGAAAAGTGACGTCACGATTAGCCCTGATGTCGGATTGGGGTGGGAGAGCCCTTGTTGCAAAGAATACTGGATGAAGTACCTCCCCTCCAAATATCTTGCCCGATCTCAGAGTATGAAGGGAAGGAGGGAGTTCACAATCTAGGGATCATCGTCGGATCACGAGAGTGCGGGCAGACGGTGCAGTCCCACGAGAATGAGCGCCACGGTTACAGCCCCGACGCCTAAATTACGCGAGACTGGTTGCGTCACGAAGTAGATAAAAATATGGACAATCCACCCAAGCCTCAGGCCCAAGGGCGTTGACAGGAGGCCTGGAGGAATTTCTCAATCAGAAGGAGGTGATATGTCTCGCGCAGATGAGAAGCAGTGCGCGACTTCACGGGAAGAATTGTTGTCAGAGATCCAAAACTCCGATCGATGTGAAACCAACGCTGGAACGGTCGAGACTTGAAGCAACAGCATGAAAAATTTACCAGATCCAAGTTCGCACCGGACACGCCTCGAACGTCACCGCAACTTGGTGTCATTTTCTAGGCGGACAGAATAGAGCAATAGGGAGAGAATATGGAGATGAGGGGGCGATGCTTAGAAAGAGGGGAGGCGGAGGGGCTGGGCGTCTCACCCGGCTAGAGGATAGAGGTGGGAGTGTAGGTTTCGCACCCTCCCCTTCACAGGGTCCTCCTAGGGTTTGCCTCCTCTCAAGGCACTGTCATCTCCATCTTAGAGACAAAGAAATTACTGTAAAATTCGTAGTTGTAATTCATCATTAATTGGAAAAGTGAGTTTACATGACAATTTATAGGAGTTAGGCTAACCCTAACCCTATTTTACCTTCTTATGACTCAAATATCCCTAGACTCACAAAATAGTGCAAAATTTTCACCAAAAATTTCAAAAAATAAAAAGACTCGATATACTCTGAAAATTAAAAATTTAATCCACCAACTCATGACCTTCAAGTAAGACTCAAATAAAATAAAAATACATAACAAAAATAAAAATGACTCTCATACAACTCTGATCATCTGATGTCTCGATTCTTGCATCGCATCACTTGTCTGCATTGGTGCACCGACGCATCAGTGTAGTGCATTGACGCTGCCTTACCTACTAAAGCGACTTCCAAAGTGCTGCACCGACGCAACAAAGAGCTGCACCGACGCATCAAGAACAAATTACAATCTAGAGGTCAAAGCAGATCTGACGGTGCCTTGACGCATCAAGCTACTGCATCGACGCATCTGCCCAGCATTAGAAACTGAATGGCGTTACGTCGAAGCAGCTGAGTACAGCTTTTCAGAAAGCAGGTCAAAGCACCAAGCGATGCTTTGATGCCTTCGAGCATGATATCATTAGGGAAGGTCGAAGCAGCAAATTGCTGATCCGACGCATCAGCTTATGAGCGATATGCCGTTACACTCTGCCTCGACCTGGCGACACTATGCACCGACACACCAAGACTAAAGATGCATTCAAAGCCTTCTGGCCAATGATTCTATGTTCACACTGCACTGACGTATCTGAGGAGTGCATCAACGCACTCAACGCAGAGCCAGCAATTGAAAGTCAACACGTCGAAGCATCCAAGCACTGCATCGACGCACGAAAGGGCATGCATTTTGAAGCCAACTGTTCGAAAGCTTTTTAGCTTCACTGCCTCGATGCATTAAGTAGCTGCATCGATGCAGCTTGGTTTTATTCTCAAAAATGGGAGAACTCAAGTGAATCACATGCCAGCGACCTGAATTCAGATTGGCACGTAATCCAATCCACGTGGCTAAGCCTTGGAAGGATAAAAAGTGTCAGAATATTCCCTCTGCCAGCTGGACCAATGATTTAATTCAGGCGAATCACGTGCCAGCTCTCACGTGGACCAATGGATTATCTTGGCTGGTGATCGGAGTCTCAAATGGAAGACGATGCTCTGCCTATATATATATCAGCCGCTCTGTTCAAGAGAGGCTGCTGAAACTACTGCCTTCGTTGCCAATGCAAATTCAGATAGAGCACTTCCAGAAGAAAGAGAAAGAGACCTAGCCTGTGAGAGGAAGCAGCGGCCGTCGAAGAGAAGAGTGAAAAGAAAAAGAGAGAAATAGATGAGAGTTTAGTGAGAGGATAAGAAGAGAAGAGAGCAGCCGTTGAAGAAGGTGAGCCCATCAGTGAAAAGAAGAGAGCCACCTTGCGAGGAAGAAAGTTCATAAGAGAGAGCTATCTGATCTACATCCATATTGCTTCCAGTGGAAGCTACATATCGTGGTCTTCACTTTGGTTTTATCATGTCGATTGTGTTCGACATTCTTTTTCTCTTTTGCTTTGTTTGTTTTCTATTTCAATTGGGTTGTGTTCTTTGCCTTACAGTGCTCGGCGCACTCAAGGTGTTTGCTCACAGGTAATTGTGAGTCTGTCTTGCTCTTGGAAACCAGGGTGTGGAGGTGTTCCTTCGTTGTCCCCTCTTTGGTATCAGAGGAAGGGAGACTTGGGTCTCCGGGTTGTGGGTAACTGGGTGTTGCTCATGGGGTTCCCTCTGTGTTTCAGAGGAAGAGAGGACTGGTCCTCTGGTTGTGGGTAACTGGGTGTTACTCACGGTTCCTTCTGATTCTATCAGAAGAAGAGAGGAGAGTGTTCCTCTAGGTCAAGCTCTGTGTCAGCATTTGTGTGTAGATTGAGTTTGCGTTCTTGCGGTTGCAGGGGGAAGCCACACTCTAGTTTGAGTGTGGGGTGGACGTAGATCTGCGAGACAGATCGAACCACCTAAAAATCTGGTGTGCACTGTGGTTTGATCTAGTGTGATTGCTCCATTTCATCTACCCTCTTCACAGGTTCGTGTGTGATCTGAATATTCAGTGGCATCTTCCTATGTGGTAAGTGTTCAAGACCTGTTCTGTGAGAACTAGCAGATGTGCTATGATAACTGTTCTAATTGATTGGTAATCACTTAGCTAGATTGTCAATCTGTTGCTACCTTGAATCATATTACAGTTTGAGCCTTGCTGTGAGGTGTCCGAGTCCACCATTTAGTTTAGACTTGATCATTGAGTATTCTGTTTAGCCTATTGTGCTAGCCTCCGCTTTGTTTAAATTGGGTTGATTTCAAATTGGGCTCAAGTTGTTATTTTTGTAGAGGGATCCATTCACCCCCCCCCTCTAGATCCCAGGCTTGCACCTAACAATTGGTATCAGAGCGGGACTCTGGTTGATCAAATTTAATCGTCTGCAGAGTAGATCTTACTTATTTGGTGCATTATTGCTGCTAGCTCATTACTTTGATTTCCATGGCTCATCCACCGGTGTTTAATGGTTCCATTTTTTATTCCTAGTTTCGTAGCATGCGTAGATTTGTCAAGTCTGTTGATCCTGACTTATGGAATCTAATCACATATGGTCCACAAAAATTACCTAAGGATAAATCTAAGTGGACTGATGCTCATAGATCAAACCGTAATAATAATGTTAGAGCCTTAAATTTGATGAAAGTTGCTGTCAATGTTAACACACTTCCTTGTGTTTCTGCGTGCAGGACTGCTAAGGCCATATTGGAAAATCTTATGGATGCAAATGGAAAGAATGAGGATAGATGTATAATAGCTGATGGTAGTGATCAAAGTGAAAATGAGGAAGAAGTAAGTAATCCATTCGAAAACTTCTCTATATAAGATTGGGAGGATGCTTACGCTGATTTAATTGAGTCTCATGCAAAATTAAGAAAACAGAATCATTCTTTGAAAAGGAAATTGAATGCTGTCACGAGCACAAGTTCTGAAAATGAAAGCATTGAAACATTAAAAATAGAAAATGACATTTTCAGAAGACAACTGAGAAATCTTGATATTGTTAGTTCAGAACTAGATCAAATAAAGAGAGACTCACAAAATGACATTTTCAGATTTTATTTGAAAATGAGAGACTGACAAAATAAATTGAGGAATCTGAACAAAAATTAAAAATCTTGAGAATGAAAATAATGTGATTTCTGAAAAACATGAGGCTATTAGAATAGTTAATTTGGAGCTTTAGAAAAATTTTAAAAAATTTGAAACTGAAAACATACAAGAAGCACTCTATGAAGATCAGTTTTCAATAAGTGAGTTGATTAACGATGATGAACTCCAAGAGAAAAATGACAAACTAAAGGAGGAGATTGAAAAATTGAAACAACTTAACACTGCCCTATCTGAAAGAGTCATAGCTCTTGAAAAAGGGAAGTGTGAGAGCTCAGACAGTTCTGAAAAAGTGGCTAGTCTTAAAACTGAAATTGAAAGCCTTAAAACTATCAATCAAATGATGAATGAGAAGGCTACATTTTATGAAGAAAAAATAGCAAGTTATGAGCTTCATATTTCAAACCTTGAATCTAAAATTTTTGATTTGAATGACTCTTTGGCAAAATTTGTGAGTGGAAATGACAACTTAGATAAGCTTCTTGAAAGTAAGGTGAACTTTCAAAGAGAGGGACTGGACTTCAACCCAGTGAATAAAAAGAGTTTTGAAAGCAAGCTCTACACATCATTTGTGTGCAGCTCTGGGCCAATAAGCACCTCAAACTCACCCATTTTCTAGTTTGTTGCCCAGAAAGACCCAAAATAAGTTGTTAGTCAAAAATCTGCAAAACCAACTAAAAAATTGAAAAAGAAAAATAGTATGCAAAATAAAGCTAAAAATGTTGCCACTTGCACAGTGCATGTTGACAATAAAACTTATGTGTATTCACATCCACATGCAAAGAAAATCGCATGTCATTACTATGGTAATAATGGACACTTGATGCATGACTGTAGAATGATGAATTTGGATGATCAAAATGCTGGTAGGAATTTGCATGCTAAGAACTTTCATGCTAGGAAATTTCCAAATGTTCATAAAATAAGTAATGAATGTTTTCATTATGGTAAACTTGGGCACATAGCTGCACAGTGCTGGTCGGCCAGGGGAAAGAAAAATTCTCATGCTAAACATGCAAAATTTTCTGTGAACCAGCATGTCTTTCATAAGAACAACTTTGCTTCAAAAGATAAATACATTGCTTGCTTCAACTGTAGGAAGCCAGGCCACAAAGTCTCTGAATGTTGGCTGGCCATTTGTAGGGAAAATGCTAGAGTATAAAATAAAAAATTCCGTGTTCAATTCTATAACAAGAATGTGAAATCTGTTTTGAATTGCCATCACTGTGGCAAGGCTGGACAGGTCATGAAAGACTGTTGGCATGTTAAAGGAAATAAGAACTTCACTGTCAATAAACAGAAATTAATTTTTTCCATGCACATGAGAAATGTCAAGTCTTCTGTTTACTGTCATTATTGTGGCAAGTTTGGGCACACAATGCATGATTGTCATTTGTTGCAAGTTGATGATGTTAATGCCCTGAAGTCATGGAAAACACCTACAAGAGGTGTTGCTAATCCACAATGACCCAAGAAGACTTGGGTACCTATGTATACAAAATGAGATTTGTGTTTTGTAGGTGTGCCTTGAAGAAAAAAGAAAAATATAATAAGAGGGGTTCAATAAAATCAAGGCACATGAAATTTAGTAAAACTCCAATTTTTTGTTTCTACTATTTTAGTTAATGTGTTGAATAATTCCTGTCTCAAATGTTCACTATCTGACAGTTAGGACTTTATCCATATCATCATGTTTAGATGATCTAAATGTGAAGTCATGAATAGAGTTTTAACTTGGTTGATTGAGGGGGAGTTGAAATAAATTGGAATGCATGGGTTCTTTTGCCTACATATGTCATTCTGCATTTTCATGAAAAATCTGTTGTATACATTTCTTCAGCATGAATAATTTACACTTGCTTGTTTTGGTCGACCGACCAAGTGAGTAATGGTCAACCGAAAACCTCTATTCATGCATACACTTTTACATCTGCACATATAATTTGCAATGTCATAAAAATGCATGTGTCGCTCTGCTCATGCATGCATATTCACAAATGCATATAAAATTTGCATAGTCTGAAAAGGTCCTTAATCATACAAGACTACATTTCATCTATTATGAACTTTCATGCATTTGTCATGCATTTTCTTGCACGACCTATGGTATATTAAATGGTGTTGGGAGAAGGACAGATGTCGTCTGTCTGGAAACCCACACTATGCTAGAGGTGGTCTTAAGATCTATGCTCTTCGCCTAGTACCATGGGTCTAATTTGCACATAACAGTCTGAACATTCATGAGCTTAGTTCAATAACTCTTGCACAGTCTTCATGTCATATTTGATGATCAGTGCATTTAGACAGAGGGAGTCAATGATCATACATGCATCCATTTGTTTGCACATTCTTGTGTCAAAGACTCAAAAGATTGTTTGATAAGCATGCATACATTTAGGGGTGAGTTAGCACTCACATATGACTTACTTGAGACAAAGGGAGCCAATGTATGCATCCATTTGCACATGCATGAACTAGTTACACATCAATTGTGTCAAATTCCAAAAGTTCATTTGCAATGGGTGCACACCCTATTTTGTGCTCAAAGAGAAACACAATTCTTGTAAATCTCATTTGCTAGAGAATGTGAGTCGGTACTCCTTTCAGCTGCATCGACCTCATAGTTCATTTCATCAGAAATCACTGCTCTGTGAAACGCATTGCGTCGACACTCTGTCCATGCTGCATCAACCTATTAGTGCATTCTATTCAAACAAATGTTCTGGGAAATTATTGTGCTTCGACCTCCATTCATAATAGGTTGACACAGTTAACACATGTTGACTGCATATGTGTCTCCTTGCATACTCATGCAACTGCTTGAAAAACTGATTTTGAATTCATAGTGCTTTCATCATAACTAAGCTAATGTTTCAATGCATTCAATTTGGAGGAGTTAGAGCATACATTTGCTTGCTCATATGATATATGCTCTTACTCGTAATGCCTTCAAAATCATTAAGGGGGAATAAGTATATTTTATTCTATTTGAAAAGGCTTTGAACTGCATTGTCTCAGGGGGAGAGTGCTTTGGTCTTCATGTTCCTTCCTTCACGAGAGTTGCTTTTAACTGCTACACCTTGAATTCTTCTTATAATTGCTGTCCACTCAAGGTCCTGCACAATCCCTAAAACCTTTTCCTTCATGGTCAAATTGGCTAAACTTTGCTCATCCTTCAGCTAGTCACCTTGAGAGTTTTGTATACCTGTTGTCTTCTCTACATTTATGAATATTCTTGAAACATTATGGACTTGTTGGAGGAATTCCGTTCAAGAGAATCTGATTCTGAAAATCTATTCCTCTCATTCACAAAATTTTATCTTACAATCTCTGCAATTGTTTAAGAGAGAGCTTCTCTGAAAAACACCTGGAAAATTCTGACTTCAAATTCCTTGCATTTGTTGAAAAACTTCATCTCTAAAAACTATTCTATTTTTTGAAATCACTTGAAAAGACATTGAGTTTAGAAGAGTTTCAATATGTTCATCAAATTCACTAATCTGAGCAAATCAGATATAAGAATCTTCTTTTATAAGGGTCTGTGATTGCCCATTAATGAATCTGTTAGTTAAAGCATAATGAATTCAAGAGTTTATAAAACTAAATTCACTGAAAAAGGTTGTATTCTGAGCTTAATAGATCTCAACCAACTCTTACTTGTTGTGTCCCGTGCAATCTCCTTGAATCTGAAGATTTAAGGTTTTGGCAACCTTGGTTGAGAAATTTAGATTAAAGAATTGATCTTAAACATAGAACAATCTAAAAAATGCCAAAGGGCTGTACATGATAAATAGTGGTATCAATGCTCAAGGCAGAGCAATGGGTAAGGATTCACTGAGAAACTAAGTCATTCATCAAAGAAATGAAGTGGACTAAGTCATGAAGTGCCTTTCCTATCTCTGTTCAAATGAAAGCATGATAGTTAGTCTCACAGAGTAACTAGGGGTGCTGGCGTCTGATCAACATGCACCCTTATGTAAAAAGGTGTGGGGTATACTTGAATGCTCTTAAAAATTATGAGCTTAAAGAAAAATATGAAAATGTGACCAAAAGGTCAATAAATGTGCTGTAACCGTGAGGCAAAAACCAGATTTGTTAAATATGTTTAATTCCAATACTTGACTTGAGTTACTCCTAAGGAAATCCTTGATTTTGAATGACTAGGGTTAAGGGAGGTGTAATATGATTTAAACATGTAGTCTTGGTTTATTTCTATTAAATCTGAGTGCAAAATGTTTCAAGAGTTCAATTGATGAACTCTAAATTAATTTCTCTTAAACCTAGTAGAAAGTTAGGGCTATGTCATAAAGAACCTTATAATAGAAGAATCTGAAAAATGAATGCTTGCCTAATGAATAATGATTCAGATTGTGATTCTTCTGATCCAATGTCCTCTTGAAATCCATGAAACAATTCTTCCACTTCATACACTTTTCATGGCACATTTCTAATACAATTTGGATAGTGACTGTAGCTGCTCTCTAAAGCTGATTGTTGTTCTGTTGAACTCATGGTTCCTTACCTGCTGATTGAAATACATTATCCAGTCTTACAATTGCTCACTTTCACATTTTTGAGCGAAACAATTTACTTTCCACTGCTATACCCTTGACTCTGAGCATCGCTCATTGATATGTACTCCTGCTGATTTTGATGTGATTCTATTCTACTCTGAACAATTCTTGATTTCAACTGAACTTCAAACTCACTCTTTTTGCTGAAAACAAAGGGGGAGAAGAGTTTGATGAGTCATTCATTTGAAGACGAGTGTAATACCCCACGTAATTTTAACACTAAAATAGAAATAAATATATATATTTGAAATAAAAATGAGAAAAAGAGAAGATAAATATGAATTATTGTTGTAAATTAAGTCTAGAACCTATCATAAATAATTAGAATTTTGATAAGTTTTTATGCAAATAAATAAAAGGGGACGAGGGATAAATAAATTAATGATGTGTATAAATATAGTAATTGATTTAAGGTTCGATTAAATCAAGAAGCAATAGATTAAAAGAGAATCTAACTAAATAAAAGTCAAGTAATTGAATGGGTTTTAAATAATAATGATAATATAATAATGGTTTATTAAAAAATTCAATAAGAGTATAATTGGGTCTTAATTAAAGTATAAATATATTTGGTAAGATGACATGTAAAGTTAAAGAAAATCATTTAATTGTGAAACTATCATTTTTCCTTATAATAATATTCGCACCCTTAATGTAAACTTAAATTGACATTTAATTAATAAAGGTTAATGATGTTGTTTATTGATAGGTTATTATGTTAATGGCACCTTTATTCTCTTAAAATGATCTAAAATGTATAAATAAAATGAGGAGTAAAATTGTAATATAAATACCCACATTTAAATTAGTTAATTAACCATATTGTTTATCAAATATTTTCATTATTTTTATATTGCGTCTAATTTATAGAACATCTAAAAGTATTCAAAATAATAGTGAAGGAGAACCTTGTATTTTCATTAGTTTAATTAATGAGATGTTCAATAGTATAATTAAAGTAAAGAATGTCTTGAAAATATTTAAACAAGGTATGCTATTAAAATGGGAAGAAATATTATAAAATAATTTTTTTTCCAACACCGGCCAATCAGAATCAAATCTGGTCGAATGCACATTCCCCCAAGGGGGGAACATGTTCTCACTCCTCCAAACTGATCTTGTGACCAAAGAATTTTATTGATTATATGAAAGAATATATCTTCTCCGGGGCATACCCCTGTCCATATCTACCGCCAAAAACCAAAAACTATAAAGCCAAAAGGCTATTTACAATTGCGTATAGTGGGCAATCCGCCCTTATCCAGTCTAAATGCTCCCCTTGCCAATCGAGGGAGATCCCGCACACTGGTAAAAATGCTATTAATGTGAGTAGAACATGCATAAGAGGCCAGGGCATCCGCAACTTGATTACCTTCCATGTATGTATGCTGCACCAAACATCCACATTTGGATATTAAGTCAAGGATATTCTTCCACCAAGGTAAAATTAACCAGCTAGGTGCCACTTTCCTTCGGATAGCAGTTACTAAAAGAGCACAATCAGAGAAAACAGCTCCCACCTGGAGGCCTCCATTAACTACTAAAGACAACCCATCATGGAGAGCCCTAGCTTCATCTAAAAAGTTGCTTCCTTCCCCATAGTTAAAAGCAAAACAAATTGTCATATTACCATAATGATCTCTAATACAGCCACCACCCCCACATCACCCCGGGTTTCCTTTAGATGTCCCATCCACATGCAAAGTAAACTGTGAGGGAGCTAAACTGCATAAAACTGCAATAGACCGCTTTGTATGAACTTTAGGGAATAGTCGGAAATGCGCCAAGATATTCATCTGTTCAGCTGAGATCATGGATGAAAAAGACAGTTTATCCAAGGCATAAGAGATTGTAGCAATCACTTTCCTTTTAATGCTGTCTCCACAAGGTGCAACACCATCAAATTTTAAAGCACATCTGACCCTCCAAATCTCCCAAAGAATCAATATAGCAGCATACATACCAGAGTAGCTATAAGCTGACCGCAGGTTGGATCCAGCCAAGATATTCCAGCATCTGATGGTTAATTGGTCACATAGATTGATCTCAACACTGAACAGTGGAGAAATCCAATTCCATAGGTCTACTGCCAGCTCACTTTTAATAAAAACATGATTTAGATCCTCTTGAGATGGAGATTTAAAACAAACACATTTGGAAACCAAAGGAATCCCACATTCAGTCACCCTACAGTCCACTGGTACTGCTCGATGAAGGAGCTTCCAGAAAAAAATAGTAGCCCTTGGGGCAATACTTGAGTGCCAAAGCTTAGCCCACGGACGTCTGATTATACCTGTCAACCTTAACAGATTGTAGGAAGACTTAACTGTGAAATCTCCTGTAGCTGTTCCAGTCCAGATACAAAAATCTGTCCTTCTGCTCAACTGGACATTAGATAGCCAAGTTGTATTATTAAGGAGGGATCTGGCCGCATGATTGGGGTCTTAGAGAACCTCCCTGACTGTTATTCTAGGCATAGTCTGAATTTTACTAATGAAAATTTGCTGGATTGTGTTAATAAGAGGTCCCTTCCCTGTCCAGTTGTCTTTCCAGAAGTCTACTCTATTTCCATCGCCAATCATCCATCTTGAATTATTAATTATGAGATTCTTGGCCTGCTGAAAAATATTACGAGGCATACCTGTTGGAAAAGGCCTAAGACAATCATAAAGGCTATTTTTGATGAACCTCTGTCGGGCATATGATGACCACAGGGAAGAACCATGTAAAATAGACCACAAGCTTTTAGAAGCCAAGGAGACTTGAACTTGATTGAGGTCTCTAATGCCAAGGCCCCCTTCCAGTTGTGGTTTTTGAATGCACTGCCAAGATATCCAATGGCGACGCCTTAAACTATCAGATCCCTGCCAGAAGAAGTTAGCACATAATCTATCAATAGTATGAATGATAGCTTTTGGAATATAGTAGGCTGAGGCCAAATAGATTGGAATGCTCTGAAGAACAGAGTTAATAAGGATTGCACGTCTAGCCTGAGAGAGTATTTTGGCCTGCCAACCCTCTAATTTCTGCACTACTTTATCCACAATGTACTTAAAATCTGAGCATTTGTACCTCCCTTTCTTAACTGGAACTCCCAGATAGCAGAACCCATAAGATTGAACCTTGTATCCAGACATTATATGTAGGGATTGCTTAAGTGAGAGGGGTGCCTTTTCAGATACCATGATACTGCTTTTACCTACATTTACCTTCTGACCAGAACTAGCTTCATATCTTGCAATAAATTGAAGAAATACTCGCAGGTTTTGCTTGCAGGCATTCATGAAAATGAGAGTATCATCCGCGTATAAAAGATGAGAGACTTGAGAGAAGTTCCTTGGCCCATTATATCCCCTACGAGAGCCAGACTGAAATAGTGTAGTTAAACCTCTACTGAGCACTTCAGATGCTAATATAAAAAGGTAAGGAGCAAGTGGGTCTCCCTGTCTAATGCCCCTACTAGACTTAAAAAAACCTGCCATAACACCATTAAAGTTTACAGAGAACCAGCAGTTAGACAAAATCATACCAATGAGAGAGTTAAACCTTGTGCAAAATCCAAACTTCCTCAGAGTTTCCAATAGAAAATTCCACTCCATTCTATCATATGCCTTAGCCATGTCTAGCTTTAGGATGACATTATGTCCCCTGACTTTCCTATCTATGTCCAACACTAACTGCCAGGCCATTGCCACATTATCAAGTATGTTGCGGCCTTTGATGAAAGCTCCTTGCTCCTTAGATATGACATTAGGCAATATCAATCCTAGACGCTTAGCAATAATAGATGAAATGACCTTATATGAAAAGTTACATAAGCTGATGGGGCGGAAGTCATTGAATGACCTTGGCTCCTGCACTTTAGGGACTAATGTAATAATAGAGGAGGCCATACCTCTAGGAATAGGAAACCCTCTAAAGAAGCATTGAATTGCTGCGATAACATCATTGGCTATGATATCCCATGTTGTAGTATAGAACTCACCTGAAAATCCATCAGGGCCAGGAGAACTAGAACCTTTGAGTGTCCAGACTGTTGTACGAACTTCTTCATCATCTGGGACAGAGCATAAAAAGCTATTGTGCTCCTCAGTGATACACTGTGGAATGCAGTCCAACATGGTCATATCAATAGAATTTTCCTCCATCGAGAAAAGATTCCTGAAATAAATTTCAGCCTGGTTCTGTAAGGTAACCTTGTCTTCACACCATTCCTCCGAGTCCCCAATCTTCAATCTTCTGATAAAACCCCTCCTTCGACGACATTGAACAACAGAATGATAGAAAGAAGTGTTCCTGTCTCCACTTTCTATCCAATCTAGTCGGGATTTCTGATTCCAAAAAATTTCTTCCCTGAGCAAGGCATGTCGAAGGTTAGCATTAGCTTCATTCAATTTGCTTCTATTTTCAGTAGATGGATTCACATCATAGTCCATTTTTTTTTGTTCCACTTCAGATTCAGCTTGCTTAACATTTGTAGTAACATCATCGAAAACTTCCTTATTCCACTTGCAAAGAGATGTCTTGACAGCCTTTAGTTTAGAGGCTAGTCTAATCATAGCATTTGGGTGATCAACCTGGCACTGGCTCCATGCATCTGAGACAATTTGAGAGAAGGATGAGTGAGAGCACCACATCTTTTGAAAAATAAATCTGGAGGGGCCAAAGGATTGGTTTTCAGCATACATTAACATTGGAGCATGATCAGAGGGACCTCTGGGGAGATGTTTCACCAATAACTGAGGAAAGTCAGACTGACATAAGCTATTTAATAAAATTCTATCAAGTCGAGCTCTGATATTTGCTGAGCCAGTCCTATTATTACTCCAGTTTAAGGCTTCCCCTGAGCAACCAGCATCATAGAGCCCAGCTGAACAAACAAAGGCATTAAATTCTGTCATAGAAGACAGAGAAGGGGTTACTCCACCCACCTTCTCCGAAGGTCGCATCACACAGTTAAAGTCTCCTCCAACCACCCAGGGCACCGAAATAGTAGCACCAAGGGTGGTTTAATCATTAAAAAGATCCATTCTGTGAGCAGCATTACAGGAAGCATATACAAAGGAAAAAACCGCAGTAGTGTCAGCGTCCCTCTTAAGGCCCACAGATATTTGCTGGGTGGAGGAGGAAATGACCTCTATGTTCCAACTCTCATGCCAAAAAACCCAAATTCTAGAGTCTTTAATAGAATTGACTACAAACTTTGTAATTTGATAAATCTACCCAGTTTGGAGGCTTTACCAGCTTCTAACATTGGTTCACTAATAGCTACCAAGGAAACTTTATTGCTATATACAAGTCTTCTTAGACTTCTCCAGGAGCTAGGATTACCCACTCCTCTGATATTCCAAATTAGGATAGGACTAATCATTGGGAAGCTTGTCGAAGATCACCCACCGATCTAGCTTTAGATTGTGTAATCATTCCCTCGACTTTTGGAGGATACCCTTCAAGTTCATCCTTCTCATTGTCTTCAATTTGCATAATCGAATTATCAAGCTTGGCCTTATCTGCAATAGCTTTACCCACTTGAAATAGTTTTTGTGAATCCATGAGCTCATCGACTCTTATTTGTTGGGAGTGTTGATCTTCAGCAGAAACCTCCTCAGCTCCCATTAGTGTAGGTTCAGTTGTTAGCCTTTCCCCATATAAACCCTGGATTTCTTCACAACTATCATTCTGAATGGGACTACTAGAATGTCCGCTGCCCTGAATAGTAATCACATTTTGGTTTGAAAGGAGCTCCACCCCAGCATCAGCACATTGGAGAAGGCATTCTCCTAGTTGTCCATCATCATGGCTAGGCTCATCATTGTAGCCATCCAAGGGCATTAAAGGCCGAGAAGGCTCTAAATTGTTGTAATCTTCCAAAGAGGCATTAGATGACTTACTGCAGCTAGGCTGGTTCCGAATTTCAGTTTCATTTCCCTGACTTGGAATTCCAGATTCAATACAAGCTCCCTCATCCAGCAAACGAAGAGCAGAGAATCTATTCTCTTGAGAGGACAAATGTCGAACAGGTTGAGGATCTATTTGACATGGCCGATAGAACTCCTTAGGACCTTTATTTAAATTCTTTTGTATAGGAAAAGGACGGCTGGCTTTACTGTGAATCTTTCTGCAGCTGTTAATGTCATGACCAATTTTGTGACAATTAGTACAGAGATGAGGCACCCGGTGGTAGCTAACTGCCTGCCAAAATCCTTGTCCATCCAAGTCAATCCACAATCGCTCATTATGCTGGGCAGCTAGATCCATTTCTACACAGACCAAGGCTTCAGTCGTGTCTGTCATGGCAAGAGTTCGCTCATGAATGCGAAGAACATTTCCAAAGTTGCTAGCAATCGATCGCAAACAGTCTTCATGATACAAATTGACAGGAAGAGCTGGGAAACTGATTCAGACTGGAGCCATTGGGGGATCTGAATCAAAATCAAAGTCCAGTGTACATCGAAAGAACCGGAACAAAAATCCTTTCACATATAAATTCTTCTACATCAGCAACTTCAGGAAATCATCCTCACATTCAAAACGCAAGAGAAGATGCCGATGGTTTAACCTACTGATAATGAAGTCGGAACGGAGAGACAGCCTCTGCATCAGACAGGTTTTGATATCCGGAATCGCCGGCCTCCCATACGAGCATTTAGCAACGAAGGCTAAGGAGAGGGAATGCAACGAAGCTTGAACATCTTCCTTTGAAAAGAAAACTGTTGGTTCGCCCCGATCAGTAAAACCCGGGGCCTTCACCAGGATGGCCACCTTCTCCTTTCTAGACGACTCAACAAGAACTTGAGCAAAGGAGCGGCGAAGGCTAGGTAGAGGGTGGATCGGAGGAGGAAATGGAGTCGCTAGGGTGAGAGGGGCCGGAGCTGGGGGCGGCGGGGGCATCCCCACCGCAACCTCCATGACATTTCCTTACATTCAATATTTAAGTTGACTTCATTATAAAATAATTTACTCATATTTAAATCTCAAATAGTTAATTATTAAAATGGTTGGTGATATATTTAATTATAGAACATCTTAAATAGATCTTAGAGGTATACGTATATTTAAATTATATGAAAGACTCCGAAGATAAAAGGTAATAATTAACACATCCGAATCCTAATGGGTCAATTAACGATATTTTGACTAAAGACTTTATTAACTTTAATTTAAGGAAACACTCAAAGATATTTAAGAAAATAAATAAAATCTGAGTGATGATAAATAAGTACAAAATTTGTAAAGTGGAATATAACAAGAATTATTTAATCCATTAAGAATATACTTAAAGAAAATAAGTAAAGTTAAAATTGAAAAGTGAGAAAACATGAGTTATTATTTAATTAATAGATTTCATTAATGATATTAAGAAATAAGTAAGTAAGAAATCGTGAAACCATAATAGTAGGTCATGTGTTGTAATAATTAATTAGGTGCATGGTGTGTACAAGTACTTGAATAGCAATATTAATAATATAATAATGTTCATAATAAATAATGTATTTGTATATACTCGCAATAATATTAGCCAATAAATTAGAATGAGTTTTCATTTTATTTAAATCTCTTGGTTATTGGGCTAGATAGATTAGGTCCATGAAGACCCTAGATCTAGAAGACCCAATTTGGATTGGTTAGAATTTGATTGGAATTAGGATAGAGATTTAAATTGATAATTATTTAATTAGATTATTATTATGTTAAGTGTCTTAATCTAAATAAAATAATTGGGATAAGATAATATTAAGTAATTAAATCTAGCTACCTATGTAATTTGTTAAGATATAAATAGGGTTTTGTTAATCCTAATTAGTTTTAAGACGGCGACGGTGGTTTTTGGGTGAGGCTTGCATTAGTTTGATATTGATAGGGAGGGTTATACGTGGGTGGATATATATATATATATATATATATATATAACCTCTTTTGACTCTTATACGTGAATCACCTAAAATCTTATTCATAAAAACCCTAAATTAAATAGTGCTAGTTGGTGGCGGCAAGCTGGGAGCCATCGTGGGAGGGGGGTTGGTTTAGTTTATCACCCCCATTAGTGTAAGGTAATTAGGACTCTAGCTTGGGTTAACACTATAAATATATCATCCTTAGTGTCTCCTGCGATTTTCCCAACCCTAAACATCATAGCCTTGTGCTGCAGTCAAACCCAATCAATACCCATCGTGAGGTGTGAGGGTTCTTCATGCGGTGTTGGCTTATTTGGGGAGAGCTTGTTCGTGTTGTTCATGTGAACAGAATTGAAGGCTGCATCAGTAAGACGTGGAGAAGAGGAGATAGTTTAATATTATTTGATGTGCTTGGTTCATGATGATTAGAAGAAGGTTTAGATCGTAAGAAAGTTTCTCCGCTCTTAAGGTAGGTTTTCTCACTCAAGCTCCAAGTATAAAATCTGAATTTTAATCTCTCTATCTCTGAAAATCTGATCACCTATTTCCATGCAAAAAGAGCCTCTGTTTTGTAAATCTTAAACCTGTGAATTTTGAACCCGTTAATCTTTTGCTAATTGTTCTTTCTAAACCTGGAAATTTGAAGTTTAATCTCACAAAACCTGGATTGTTAATCCCTGTTCAAACCTGTGATTTAAACTCTATTAAACTTGGTTTTGATTCCTTTTTAAACCTGCAAGAACATAGCTTAAAACTTGTTATTGTAACCCCTGTTTAATCGGGTTTTGATCCCCGTTAAAACTGTAATTTTTATTCCTTTTTAAACAAGGATTCTGATCCCTTTTAAAGCTGGTTTTGTTGGACCTTTTTAAACCTGTAAAGTCCAAGTTTTAAACCTACAAACGAGTCCTTGTTCCGTTAGTTTTAAAACTAAAACTGTAGTCTTTTAAAGTTGTGTTTGATTCCCATTAAAATCTGCATTTTGATTCTTTCTAAACCTGTGATTTTAATCCCTTTGAAACCTGGATTTTGATCCTCTTTAAACCTGCGTTTTAATCATTTAAACCTGCGATTCTAACCCTCTTTAAAACCTGCCCGGTTAAATCCTTCTAAACCCTGCATTTTTATCCTTTTAACCCTGCGAAATTGATCTTTTCAAACCTGAGCATGTTAGCTCAAAAATCTTGCCATATATTGCTTGCAAACATGAAGTTATTATTTTTAATATCTTGCCATACGTTGTCTACAAATCTGAAATTTTTATGGCTGATTTCTTACCGTATGCTATCTGCAAATTTGGGTTTTTAATCCTTGCAAACCTATTGATTTCCATCTTTGCAATTTGATTTTGAAACTCTATAAACCTGGTTGTTTTTTCCTGTAAATATCTGTTTTTTTTACTCTGTAAACCAGATTTTTGAACATGCAAATATGACCTTTAACTTCTCTATAACATGGTCTCAGACCTGGAATTATGTTGATGTTATACTCTACTAAACTAGAGCCTTAAATTTGTAAACTAAGTTACTTAAAAACCTACACTTTTAAATATCTGAAATATGAACTTTTAACCTTTGAAACTCTTTGCATTTGAAATCTTTCAAAGGCTTGAATCTCAATCCCTGTGATTTTGGGCCTTCTTACCGGATTAGAACTGACTTAAAATCCATGCTTAGTTCCACTGATTTCCTTAAATTCCTTCACTACAATTTTCTGCATATGATTCATTCACTCTACTCATTCTACCTTGATAATTACTTGAACATGACTTCTTTGAAGTCCACTTGGCCATTACAATGTGATTGTCTAGTGTTTACTTGGGATCTTTGATCTATCACCTCAATGCCAACGCATCATTAAAGGCCCGGTCTGGTCCTGGGAGGAGCGTCCGAAAGTACTTATACCCATTGGAGTTGTAATGACAAGGTGTGATATTGCACCGAAGTACTTGCTTGCTAGATTGATCTAGACAATTCACATGATACTTGTTACTCGTACGTGATTGATTGCTTGACTTGTTACGTGACATGCTTGACTTACTACTTGATATTCTTGACTTGAAAGGGTATATATATATATTTGGAATTCAATTATTATATGGCCAATCTATAGTTATGTTCACTTACATATGTTCTTCATTTATTATGCGTACCTTTCTTGTTATTGTTCATTGGACTATGTGGGGCAAAGTGTTACTCTATGGGAGCCACCTCTTGAGTCTGTAATGGAGCAAAGTGCTGCATCGTGGGAGCCACCTCTTGAGCCTACATGAGCCATCTCTAGATTCCCTCAATGCTAGTCCTTTGAAGTTTACATTCTTGCTATATCTCTTTGAAAGTGAACTCTTTGTTATACTTCTTTGACATCTATTGTCCTCATGATTGCATTCTTGTACATGATTTTTATTTTATCTCTTTCCTATGTTAAATGCACTGTTAAAAGACACTAATCACTTAAATTTGCTTGTGTTGAGATGTAATTCCTACTGGGCTTTATACTCATGCAGTGTTAATTAATATTTTTCAGGTTGTCTTGAAGATAGCTAGCGGGAAGGGCATGAGTGTGGAGTGCACCAAACTATCTTAGTGGTTTTCATATTTCATAGTTTAGAGTTAAGAGTCATTTGTTATGAGAGATGTCTTGTAATTATGAAGAGTTAGTTGTATGGAATTATCTATTGTTTAATTGGAGAGTTTTGATAAGAAATTAAAATTTTGTAGTTGAGATTTTTATATCAAGTGATAAAATTAGAATTTCTAGTCATGATTGAGTGAGGGGTTTTCTACCCTGTCGTGCTCCGATATTCCGCATTGGGGCATGACAACGAGTGTGAGATGTATGAGTGTCCATTGAGTGTGTGCATTGAGTGTGCATTCATTTAAAGTCTTGAACTCGGATTTAATCATGGATTATATTGTTCATAGGATTACATTGTTCATAATGACTCATAGTTGTCATCATCAAAAAGAAGGAGAATATTGTGTCCCTGTGATTTTGATGATGTCGAATTATGACTCACTTATGAGTCTTTATTTATGTTTTTGTTGATGTCGATGAATATATCTTCTTAACTCTGTGAAAGTTCAGTTTTTGTTTATGCCCTGTCAAGTTTAGAATTCTAAGGCTTAGAAAACTAGAAGTTCAGAAATCGCACATCTAGAATTCAGAAGTATCTGCAAATTTCGTGGAAGAACAGTTGAAGGCAAGTCTACAGAGATGGTTAACCAAGTAAGAGCTCATTCAAAGGTTGCAGCCACATATCTATGAGCACTTTAGTTTAGCAGGCCAAGAAGTTGATAAAACCAAGTCAAATCCCAAGATGGAGAGTTGACATAGTTGAGATGATAAATGAGAGAAAGATGGAAGGAAGTTGGCAACTTGTGTCTGTAGATCGAAAAATCGACCACCCGTCAAAATAACAATGATATAAGCATGATAGATAAAAAGGGCCAACGCATGCAATATAAGATAAAGAAATAAAAATCCGTGATTGTCACCGAAGGCTATAGCATGCCAAATAGTGTAAGACTGAAAGAGGGGGCACACTACTTACCTCAAAAATTGAAACAGAGACCAAGGAAAGGCCTGCTAGTTAACATGGTAGAAGATACGGGCGCGTTACTGTATTAACGTGCATATTTTTATGGTCTCGTTTTTCAAGAACGCGCTGAATACGTGTGCTGCGTTATCAGAGAAATTGCAGGATTGTGTGGATCGGTTCCTTCCTTACTCCAAGGCCGGCCAGGGTGCAAGGGCCTCACGTCTTCTTCTTCTTATGCCTACAAAACAGTGAAAACAACCAAAAGAAAGCCCCTTAGAATGTGATTAGGTGTAGAATCTATCTCTATTTTTAATAAAAGCATGCAAAAGGAGGGCTAGATCACCTGGGGGTTTCGTGGTTTTTAACCCTTATGAGAGGGCCAAAAATAGGTTTGGTGAGTGTGTGTATGCGTGTATTTGAGAAAAGGAGTTACTTTGAAAAGAACATGCGATGGTATGCAGAGATTAAAAAGGATTTAAAAGACACAAACAGGGGGGGATGAAGACCGAGGAAGAACAAACGAAAGCCCTAAAATACTCCCTAATTGAGAAGAGGGCGAGGGATCAAAGACCCTCGATGAAGCACGGCCTCGCCCTCACTCCTATGGTCGAAGTCCCAGAGTCGCATCCTTTGCACTCGCCGGCCATGGGTCCATTTTATAGAAGAAGGTGAAACCTCAAAACCCTAGGTCAGGATCAAAGATATCTGAGGAATCGGCGGCCCAAAATTAGGTAATCCCGCCGATTATTGAGGGTGAAAGACTCCTAGGAGGATTAGGAACCTTCCATGATCGAAACGAGCTCCGAAATCTACCCGGATAAGGATCAAAAAATGGAAAGAGAGAGTTTCGGTCAGATTGGGTTTCCTACTGAGAACGCGCTCATGATAACCACCATGATCAACAATAATGCGCCGCCACGATATACCGCGATTAAATTTGACTGGTCAAAGTCGGTGGTCAAAGAATCAAAGTTTTTAAGAACGCGCCCTAAGCTTTGATCGCGATAATAAATATCCCGGTAACAAGATATGCTGTGTTACAGAAATATCAGAAAAGATTTAACGCCAAGGTGCTTGATGCTAAATTAAATGAATTTAATTCGAAACGAAATAGTGCCTTTGTGAACAATCGTTACATCAATAATTAATGTCAGGCACCTTGGAACACTTTTAGGAACGCGGTGAGATAATATTGCGCGTTAATGAGTAACGCGACGTCTGTGAGGGGCGTGTTATTGATGAGTTGGCTAAGACCTCGAGCCGATATTCAGGGCACGAAAGTTGGATTCAAGAGCTGAAAATGGACAGAAATATCACCCAAATGGACCAGAGAATCAACCACTTAAGGATCAATTGGGGCGTCAACTTAGGAGAATAAGAAAAAGGCTCAACTCGTGGGCTGAAAACGGGTGTCTACAGATGCCCCTTCTTGATGCCCGCTTTGTAGGGGAGCAAGCGGAGGTGAAACGAAGGCGAGGCGGAGATGACACAAAGTGTTGGCAATGCAGATGAAGTGGAGACGCAGCAAAGTGGACTGATAAGTGGACATCAAGGTAAGAAGACACCCGTCATCACCGACAAGTGATAGGAATAATCCAGAAAATCCCGAGCCAACCACAAGGTCAAAGTAGCACGGATGACCCCTGCCTAGAATGACAGACAAGGAAAAAAAGAAAAGGAAGATGGCCAACCTCTTGCAAAAGAGGCACCCCAGCGCGTTGCGACTGTGGGTTTCACTCAGTTAGTGGAATAGACGCGAGCCTGGCAGATCTATCGACGCCATCGTGCAGTTCACAACTAATGAGTGGATCAAGGAAAGATAACTGAAATTGGATTGAAATGAGATAGAAAAATTCCAAGCAAAGATCACGCTGACCAACAAGATCGAGTAGCCAGCCCAGAGTAGACTTTCAAATTTGGAGTGGAATGAGAGTTCTTATTCAATAATTTAAGCAGGATTGATCACCAATTGGAGAGAAACTGGGACAATTTGTGAATTTAAGCAAAGATCACGCTGACCAACAAGATCGAGTAGCCAGCCCAGAGTAGACTTTCAAATTCGGAGTGAAATGAGAGTTCTTATTCAAGAATTTAAGCATGGTTGATCACCAATTGGAGTGAAACTGGGACAATTTGTGAATCATGAATGCTCAAAAATGGCATGATGCGTGTAGGGCTAAAATAAAAGAAATCATCAAAATAAATACAAAGAAAGATTAAAATATAAAATACTCAAGGATAATATTATTAAATTGGGCAAATCTAAGTCAAGAGTCATCTGCAACCACGGCGTGCGAGATGGAGTCCATTGTCCCCAAATTTAACCAACTTAACGGCCTATCTAGTGATTAACTGTATGTCCCTAGATCATCACTATTTTTAATAGAGGGGAACTCAAATCCTAGAACACACAGAGAACCAGTCGGTCCTTGAGATAATATAATAGTGTAGATAGCATATAATAATGCAACAGAGGGAAGGGATAATGAGATACTTACCTGATGGTGTGCCAGTTCCATTTTTGCTCTCTCTCTTTTTTTTCAACAGGAGGGTAAGTGATAATAAACTAGAAAAGAAATGATGAAGTGGTAACAAACATAATAATGATGAGTAAACAGATGCATAACGGATGGATAATTACAATAAATAAATGGCTAGATGTCATAGTGGGAGAAAGCAGATAAGCACAAACATGACAAGGCAAAATGATATGGAAGACGTAACGAAGCAAACTTCAAACAACGAGTGACAACCTTTTTTTATTTTTTTTATTTTTTTTCTTTTTTTATTTTCCTTTCTCTTCTTTTCTTTTTTTGGAATTTTATAAAACGCGCATATACATAACACCGCAATAATAAATTATCACGGTATTACCTATTACCGCGTTAGACACGCATAAACCTTCAAAAAAAACCGAGCCCACCGTTCGTCTTTTCCCCGCCTCACCTCCATTAGAACGAGAGAAAAGAGAGGCCTTCACCCCCCCCCCCACGCCTTGCCCCGGTCCAATGGATACCCAGGAGGGTCATCGGCGATCAAAGAGGAGGGTGACCCGCCGATACCCGCACTCCCAAGAGGGAGGTGAAGAGGAAAGCTTACCGGCAGTAGAAACCATGGAGGGCGGCGAAGCGGTATCGTCCCCGGCGACTTGGTCGGCTAGGATGATTGGGAGCGGCAGTGAGGAAGCTATGGATGTGGAGAGGCCCTCCAAAGGAGCCAAGGAGGCCGAGGGTGAGGTGAAGCCCACCGGAGCCCCGGCGGCTCGCGTCGTGAAAGAGGTAAGGAATTTTGATTTTTTTTCTTTTCAAAAATCTATTTTTTTTTGTATTTTCTTGTGCATGGAAGTGAAGACAAGAGGATCGTGCCCCTGACACATTGTAGAGGGCGAAACATCCAAAGAAAATGCCCCAGGAGAGGGGAGAAACGCCGGCGGCCGCCCGCGATATATCGCGGTGCTAACAGGGAGCGCGTTAATTAACGCAAAGCCACGACCCAGAGCGTTGATGAAAAGTTTTTTTTTTAGGATTTTTCTTTGGTTTGGATTGACAGAATTAAAACTAAACTCTTCTCTTCTCTCTTTTTTTGTTTTTATTTTTTTTTATTGAGGGTTTGATTAGAATGAATACTAACTCTCTGTCTCTCTCTTTTGTTTTGAATAATACAGGGCGCAACGCGTACCCGGATTTCATGGACTCTCATCCGGGCCGCCTTTCTCGCATTGCCGGAGTTTCAGCATACTCGCCTCCGTCGCATGGGTTTCGGTGAGTTTTTAGACATAGAGGTGCTGAGGATAGATGTCAACTTGATTCAGGCTCTAAAGGCCAAGTGGGATGTGGAGTGCAAGGCCCTCATCTTCCCTTGGGGTCATATGATCCCAACCTTAGAGGATGGCACTCGCATCACATGGTTGCGAGTGCACGGAGTGGCAGTGAGTGGGTTCACATACCCCTGCTATCGAGAGATGGCTGGTAGGTTGATAGGATTGGAGTTGGAGGGTACAGGGTGGATCTCTCTAGTTCCCAAGGTAGCCCTATAGGAGAGTCTGGGTTTGTTACATACACAGAGGGAGGTAGGGGAGTCCACAGCAGACTACTTGAGGAGGCTAGTGAGCGAGGCGAGAGGGAGCTTTGCTACTGAGGCGGGACCACAGGCTGATGGGGAGCTACGTCGGTTCCTCGTGCTATTGATTGGGAGATTGCTACTAGGATCACGAGGTGATGCTGTGAGCTGCCGGTTCCTTCCCCTGTTCGAGGACTTAGAGAGAGTTGGTGAGTACGCCTGGGGTGTGACAGTGCTAGCCCACCTATTCGATAGTTTGGGCATCTCTACTCGCCTATCCCCTCTTGGTGGTTTCTACCCTCTGATTTAGGTAAATTCTAAACCCTCAAACTTGTGAATATTGTACTTATTTCTTGTGTTAATCAAAATGTGAAATGCTTTTCAGGTTTGGATCTACCTATACTTACCCACCCTTGAGCGCAGCTGGGAGGATCGAGGAGAGCTACTTCCCTTGGTGCGACGGTGGTCCCTGCGGCGAGACAGTCGGTCTCTGAAGGACCAGGTCACTCGGATCTAGGACATGATAGATGTGATGCCACATGTAGAGGTAAGATTTTTTTTAGGATCAAAATTTCAAATTTTGTTATATTATGATGACATGAACACTAATGATCTTCCTTGAAGGTGATGTGGACTCCCTATCAGAGGGAGATCGGGGAGATGCCATGGGTGGAGCCCGCCGTTCCCTACTTCGGGAGAGAGATCTGGTTGCACGCCCTCAACCTGGTGGAGCCGCTACACTATAGATTGATCATGAGGACATTGGGGGTCAACCAGGCGGTCGTTGAGTTCCCGACTCGGGCGACAGTACCTCGACCCGGGCGGAAGTTCCGTGGCCTTCAGGGAGTGGATGACTGGCGTTAGTGAGCACACGACTAGTTGGTCGACTGGGAGCGGCGTGGACTGTCAGTCCCCGCGGGAGCAGATTCAGATGAGGCCTACCTTCGGGCCTACGCACAAATTTACGGCACTCGGATCTACCGTGGCACGCGTCGATGGGTGAGTTCCTTCATTAAGCATTCTCCAAACCTTAAAGATTCATAATTGTGTTATTAACATTTTTGTGTTGTTTTCACAGTTTGATCAAGAGGGCAGACTAGCCATGCTACAGGGGCTCCTCGACTCCACAATGCAGCAGCGCGATGACCTCCAGCGCACGTAGATGAGCTGGTAAGATAATCACTTGTAGCTTCACAATGATTTGTGCTTAGCTTTGTTAATTATTGTTAATCCTTTTATTTCAGTGAGAGGAGCTAGAGAGGGTCCGAGCTTCCCACGGTGCTTTTTCTTTAACGCAGCCTGCCTGCGACCACACCGAGCTTGAGAGTCAGCTCGTCGGCGCACTAGCTCGTGCTGAGGCGGTAGAGGCCTCCCTCCAGGAGAGAGTAAGCAACCTACTCCCTTAGCTTAGTCTTTTTTTAAAAAAGATTCATCCATATTGTTCACTGACCAAGACTTCGGGTGCAGGAGCGAGAGCTGTGGACCGCGAAGGCTGAGCTGAGGCATCGGGACGTGGAGGAGCTACCCCGAGATGCAATAGAATTGTGCATCCTCCTGGGCGCGGAGAGGGGCGAGAGGGCGAGAGAGAGGGAGGAGCGTGAGAGAGAGAGAGAGATGGGAGAGAGAGAGGTTAGAGCGAGAGATGGAGAGGGTGCAGTTGAGCACTAGATTGGGAATTGTCGAGCAGCGTGCGAGGGATGAAGAGGAGCGCTATTGGGGTGGGTGCGAGCGTGCTCAGCGTGAGGGACGCTCTAGTGCCTACTCGAGCACAGACTATCTTGTTACCTCCTCTGATCATCAGAGGAATGTGGATGTTAAGAGGAGAGCGCGGGGCGACAGGAGTGCGGCCTCGCGGGGATTGATGGCTCCACCTAGGCTTACTCCTCAGGGTGGAGGACAGGGAGAGGTCGAGAGTTCACGGAGAGGGGGAGATGAGGAGGGTGGAGTAGAGACTTAGAGAGCTTTTTTTTTATACATCCACCCTCACTTTTGTACATTTGACAGATATTCGTGGAATGTAACAGATTTTGTTGCTTCTTGTGTTTTTTATGGTTGTTCTTTACTTTGCTTTGCTTGTGTACCTGTCCCTGTAGAACACTTCATAAAATGCGTTAGTTCCACTGTTCCGACTTGGCCTCTTGCTTGATAAGCAAGTGGGTCAAAAGGCCAAGCCCTTATCAATTAAGTTAGAATGCAAATGCAACATGCAAGTATAAGAAAAATAAGAATCTATGCACATGATCACTCTTCTCCTTCTCTTTTTTTTTGTTTTTGTTTTTGATAAAGAAACATAATGCTAGGTTTAACTTTGCAAACTGTACAATCAAGGCTAATTAAGCTGCTGGCCAAGGATCCTTGTTCCTTCCCCTTTCACTAAGAACCGCCCAAAGCCGGGCATGTATTAGAGGGTGGCCTCCCCTAACCAACTGTCCCTGGTCATTAGTGTGCACAAAACTCGTCATTAAAAGTCGTGTCATAATTTCAAAAATAATCGTACTCACTCACTAAAAAGATTTAAAATTCAAGTAGAGTTGCAAGAACGGGTCGATCTCACGGAGAAGAAAAGTTCTTATTTAAACAAGTTGGAAAATCATTATGTTTGAAAAATCCAAATTTGGAGTGAGTTTTTACTAAAGGAAAATAAAATTGCATGGAAATAAACCTATCTAAAGAATTTGAGAGGGTTGAGAAGAGAATTTGGAAGGAGATAGAGAGAGAAAGCACTAGCAAAACACAATTACAAAAGATGAATTTTTATTACTAAGAAATGAAAGTACAATGTTTGTGAAAAATAAAAATTACAACTAATGACAAATTAAAAGCAACAAGAGAAAAACTAGAGCCAAGATGATGAAAGGATGACGCCACCCAAACACCGTGCCGAGCCTTTGAATGGATTGTCCCGCCGTAGAGATGAACGCCGTGAGAGGACCGATGAAGAGAATCTTCGCCTTGGGATGTGAGATGAATAGAGGAGGGGAAGATAGATAGAAGAGGATGAAGAAACAGTAAAGCTGAGCTAAAAATAGAGCGAGATTGAAAGTGAAATAGCTTTGAAACCAGAGAGAATTAGAAGATGTGATAGAAGAGAAAGTTAAATATCAGAGAACGACGAAAAAGATTGATGAAGAGAGCAGAGGGAGAAAATATGAGAAAGAAGGTGAAAATTGAGGAAGAACATGGTGGTGTCTGCATGGATGAACAGTAAAAACGGGAAGATAGCACCTTGAAAAAGAGATTATAACTTGAAAATGTGAAGGAATTAGAAGAAGATGGAGAAGAAGAAAATTTAGATCCTTAAAAAAATGAAGACGTTTGATGAAGAGACTCAGGTGAAAAGAAGAGCATAAGGGGAAGAAATTTTGACAAGAACAAAGTGTAGAGTGTTAGGTGCGGATATTGAGATAGACGTAGATCCAGAGGGGGGTGAATGGATCTTTTAAAACATTTATCCCAATTTAGAGTGTATGAAATTATAATGGTTAGTTCAATGGACAATTCCTCAAACACCAGAGATGCACGCCTTGATTAATCACTAGGAATCATACAAATGGAAGGGATCTAGATGATCAGCAATAATCACACACAGAAGAGTAATCAATCACACGACACAAGATATTTTAGGTGGTTCGGTCTGCTGACCTACATCCACCCCACACTCCAACCAGAGTGTGGCTTCCGCTGATACACAGCTTAATCAGTTGGGCCTCATAGCTTGCCTATAATTCGCTGACTAACAGCTTGCGCTGGGCTTTACAGCTTCGCCAACCGTTGATACACAGCTTACGCTGGGCCTTACAGCTTTGCCAACCGCTGATACACAGCTTGGAGAGAGTATGAAAAATTAAAACAAAATACTCAGACAATCAGCATCGGAAAGCTGGAAATAAAGCATAAGAATATAGCTCTCGCAGGAGCAGACTGGCTTGGCTTTGATCCAAGGGCCAGTATAACAGATCTTTAGGAACTCCTCTTTCTTCTCTCGCTCTCACGATCTTTTCTGAACTTCTTAAACCTTGCTCTCTTCTGATCTCACGATCGCCTCTTTCTCTTTCTTTCTCTCAGTTTCTATCTCTCTGTCTCTGATCTTCACAATTCACCTCAATTCTTCCAATTTACTTCAACTTCCCCTCATCGTAGAGGTACGGTTGGGTCTTCTATTTACATGAAGCCCATGTAAGAAGGGCGCGTGGAGAACACATTTCCCGCCTAACCTTTTCGTCCAGATCTGAACATCCAAGGCCACGTGGCAGCATCCGAACCTGACAGCTTTCCACGTGTCACGAACATTTGTCTTGATTCTCTGATCCTTCTTCAGTGTAGTCCGTGTCAGCAAACATAGACATCATCAGTTCTTCAGACGAGCAATGAAGATACACAGACTTTATTAAGCTATGTGAAGGACATGCACGGACTCTATTAGGCGATATGAGAATCATGCATAGATATTAATTAAAGCATAAGAAGAACGTGTGTGCATAATGCAAAGAATGCACCAACCCAATGTGCCTTAGCCTAAGATGCACAGACATTACATATACAAGGAATCAAGATTGCACAGACCTACATCGCTGTGCTACAGTGAACTGCACAGACCTTGAGAATGATGAAATATGAGAGTGCACCGACCCAAAATGCAAGCTAGGAAATGTTGCACAGACGTTAGACGCTGATCGGCAAAATATGCACTGACGATATGTGTGGTAGCACAAGATGTGCACCGACTTGGTTAGCACAAGTCAAGACTTGCACCGACCGTGTATGCATGAGGTGTTGCGTGCACCAACTTCAACGAAGGTTGCACCGACCTTATGCCAGCCTGATGCAAGAATTACACCGACCTTGCATAGTGAAGTGCACAGACTTAAACATGCGAACTGAGCATTGCACCGACTTGGATCTGCCAAGGCAATGTGCATGGACATGAATGCACAGACCTATATGCACGCTAGCTCAGACCTCACTTCATGCTAAAGCAGTCCTGACGTTTAACTCCGTGAGTGTGGCAACGTAGACTAACGCAGACTAAATCAGACTAACTTAGACTTAGCTTAGTCTAATGCAGACTTATAGAGTATGAACAAGCCAGTAACACAGACTTTTAGAATGAAGCCAATGCACTGACTCAGACTTAACAAGACATGAAAGATGCATCGGCTTCTATACACGAACCTGATGTGAATCAGTGCAAGAGTTGCACCGACTCCATATGCTAAGAACGTAACATGCTCATGCTTTATGTGCATAGCTAGACTAAAACTTGCACCGACCTCTCCAGTGATTGCACCGAGTTAGATCGTGTGCGATGCAGAACTTGCATAGAGGTTGCATGAGTGAAACAAGTAATGCATCGACCTTGTTCGAGGTACAACAACAAGTTGCACCGACTCATTTGCGTGCAACAATAGCGATTGCACCGACCGTGTGTCCCTTAGACACAAACATGCACGAACCTTGTGATGATTTATACGACATGTTCAGACCTTTAATGCAACCTAGAGGACATATGCACTGACCTGATGCAGAACGAACATGGATGTGCACTGACTATGTTGAACGAATCAAACAAGGGTGCACAGACCATCTGCTGAATGAACATACTTGCTATAGAGAGAATGCAATATGACAATGCAGAAGATTTTTATGCATTTTGATCTCAACATGATTCATAGATTGTCATTTATCAAAATCAGGGTTCCAACAATCTCCCCCTTTTTGATGATGACAACTATGAGTCATGTGTTATTCGGAGAATGAAATTAACAATCAACTCACTAAGTCATGTTCAAAAACAACAAAATAGCTACAATGCTAACATTTCTGTGTTCATAAAGAAAAATGAAACTAATGTATGACTAATCATCACATGTACAGTAAGAATTGTGTTTTCTTTCCCTTCCCATACAGAGTACCGAGCCTTCACTTTTGCATCAGTTCATAACATGACTCCAAAACATTTGATACCATTCTCCTCCTTTGTCATTAGCAAAAAGAATGGGGAACACTTGAAAATTAGTGACCATATGGACCCCTGTAGCCTCCCCGGTCTCTTGGATATGATGCAGAGCTAGAACCTGGGGCTGCAAGTCTGTTCATTACGGAGGCCTAAAAGTCTCTGATGGAATTTGACATCTCGTCAAACCTGTGATGTACCATACTCCCCAATCTGTCCACTAGGGAGGAGTTGGAGTCTTGTTTTGTGATAACATGTCTGATATTCTCTGAGAGGTTCTCTAATTGTAACTAGATAGCTTTAGATTTATTAATGATCTCTTGCTGACTTGCTGTAAATTTGTTCACAATAGTCTTCATCTTTTCAAATTCTAACTTGAGATCAAAGGTGTGGTCAAGAACTTTAGTGAGCTTGCTGAATGATGTAGCTTGAGTATCTTGCATGCTACTCACCATTTCTCCAACCCTGTTGCATACTCCCATCAGAGATTCCAAAAGCTCTCGCAATGCTGCATCAGTCCTTTGTTTATCAGACATAAAATGTATCCATTGAGTATTCACAGTGTTTTCCATATGTTGCATCCTAGCATTTAATCGGTTCAGATGAAAGTTTGTGAAAAGAAATTATGCATTCATCAAATCATTCTGATTTATCACCATATGTGTCAAATTAGTCAGCATTTCTGCAATTTTGGGCTTAGCACTGGATGCAGGTGAACTGAATGAAGAGGCACTAGAATCTAGAAATTCAGTATGATAGGCAGGTTGCTGTTCAGGAGATAGAGGGGGTGGTATACCAAGACTAGTCACTCCCCCGAAATGAGGACCATATGAAGGAGCTAGAGCAAAAGACATTCTTGGATACATTCTATACTGAGGAGCAGGACCCATAACATATTCTTGTGTGTCTTCCTCAGCTACCCCTGGAGCTGGAGTTAGTGGTTGCTCTTGTGGAACTTCTTCAGCAGCTTCTTGAGCTCCCTGTGGTTCTTCTTCATTCTGAATTTCTTCTTCTTTTTTTTGTTCATCCTCCTGTTCATTAACAACTAAATCAGCAATTTCTTCCAAAATTTTGTCAGCTTCTTCTTTCATGATCTTGGTAACCATTTCAGCCAAAAAAATTTCATTTAAGATAATTTCTTCTTCCCTTTCAGAATCATACATTTGTTCATCTGTGGAAGGATCTTCATTTTCACATGTCTCTTCTACATGAATTTCTCCCATATCATCCTCATTTTCAACTTCTTTAATTTGTTGTTCTTCCTGAACATCTTCTTTCCTGTAAGACCCCGAATAAAAATAAGGAATAAATATGTTCTAAATGAATTAAACATGTGGGAAAAGGATAAAAATAATTAGGCCATATGTATATTTATGTATTTAACGGGCTTTAACACATTTTACACACACATGTAAACAAGAACCCATTAACTAATGAAAGCCCAAAACCCATATATATATATATATATATATAATGAGAAACCAACCCCTTGTATAAAGCCATAACACTTACAATTAAGCATGAGCTAAAAACTTATATAGGCTTTGCCCATTTTTAAACCAAACCACCCACGAAGTACGTATGTCAAAAAGCCCAACCCATATGCATGTTTGATGTGCATGTCGCCTTAGGGTTTTTACACCAACTAGGGCAAGCGGTTGTTAAAATAGTTAGGTGTTGGCAAACCATGGGTAGTCATTAAACCTTCCGTTAGTAGCCTTCAAACCAATGGAAACCCCCATACACCTATATATAAGCATGCCTCCTCGAACGTACCAAAGCTAATTGCTGCGTTCGAAGGGTGGGCTTCTTCCTCCTGCTGCGTCTTCATCCTGCTGCGTCCATCTTCTTCCTGATGTGATTACAAGTGAAGAAGGCTTCTTCCACTTCTTCTTCCTCTTCTTCCTGCTGACTGCAACGTGAAGGGGAGAGCATCTTCCTCTTCTTCATCCTGTTGGCAGACGTGAGAAGGGGGAACCTCCATCATCTTCTTCCTCCTACGATTGCTCTGTTTGAAATAGAGTACCGTAACAGCATCCAAAGTCTTCATCCTGTTCATCGTTCCGATCTTCCTAAAGGTAGGTCTTCTCAAGTTACGTAGCCCAAACAAAGTTAATTCATGATTGTAGGTTTTTTTCTCAAGTAACGAAGCCAATATGATAGATTAAAATCATATATACCATGCATATAGTTATTGCTGTGTTCCGTTGAAGTTCTGTAATTTTACAGTAAATCGCGACCCTTCCTAAGGCGCTATTTCTTTTTGACGACCCCATGCGCGGTCGTCAATTCCCATTTGATTTAATAATTACACATGTTAAAAATTTAATATCTATGTAACCATTTATCTGATTTAATGCATGATCATAGTTTTGAAATCCTGCTATTTTTCGTGACCTGTCCATATACTTGTTGTCATAGAATTTTTATATCGATAAAAATGCTACTGTTCATAATCCAAATTTGATTAAAAGGAAAATGACGACTTTCACCCCGTCGTTTATTTAAAAATGGCGACCCTGTCTAGGGCGCTATATGCATAGAAGGCGACGGTGACCAAGTCGCTATAAAAAAAAAATCCTAAAAAATTTGAATATATATTAATGCATATATCTAAATTGAAATTGACGACTCAGTACAGAGTCTTCATTTTGTGAAATAGCGCCCCTGACCAGGGCGCTACTTACTGAATTGGTGACTTTGGCTAAGGTGCCAATTCCCTATTTTCTGATTTTTCATGTTTTCTTGTAACCGTGGATTTATATATATATATATATATATATATATATATATATATATATATATATATGGCACTATATTCCAGTCCGTGAGTATAGTCCCACGTTTTTCGGTGTTTTATCGATTACCCTTCAACTCTCGGTGACGTACAAGCCCTCCATTGGACATTCCGTTCCTTTGGACTGGCAAGTTAGTCATTGGGACCTCCATAAGTCTCCTCGTAGCCTTGGATTCTCTCAAGGCCGACTGAGCTGGTTGTACCTTAAACACCTTGTACCGTTTTGATTACCACGTCATGTGGTAAACCGGCCCTCTCATGGTGCCATCTTGGTCCATGAGAGAATAATCCTAGCCGGTGGAATGATGATATTCCACTAGGCGATATCTTGGATTGAGTCCCTTATAGATGGGGTCAATCTCTCAGCTTGATTCATGTCCCTTGATTGGTGACGGGTTTAGTCATCAACTCAAGCTATCACGGCTACCTAGTTAAGGTACCGATTCTACCTAGGTTATCGACATGTTATGGTTCTCGTTGGTTTTATCATTGTACATCTAATGTTCTTCCTTGAATTCTGTGGAACCTATCCACGAATCTACCTTGATATCCTACATGAGTTTGTTCTTGGAATTTCATGGCTATCACTAAAGTGGTTATCTAGATATTACATGTAACAATGTCTGTGCATATAGGGCCCGATCTGGTCCTGATAGGAGCAGTCAAAAGTACTTGTGCCCATGGGAGTTATATTGATCACGGTGTGGCATTGCACCGAAGTACTTGCTTGAATCTACGACACTCCACTATCTCTCTCTCTCTCTCTCTCGCGTGCTTGACTTGACACGACTTGCATGGCCCGAAATGGGCAAAGTACTTGCTTGTTAATAGCCATTATCTCAGACATGAAAAACTTTATTGATATACTCGGTACTTGTTCAAATACTTGAAATCTTGAATACTTGAAATTCCCTATCTTGGATCGATAGTACATGTTATTTCCTCTCGTTATCATGTTCAATTCCATAGCGTTCTATTTTACATGATTGACATGCTAGACTTGCATTTTCATTTGGAAGAGGTAATTACTTAAACCAATTTGCTAGTTCTTGAGATATAATTCCTACTGAGCGTTCGCTCATCAAGTTCTTTTCCCAAACTTTTCAGGTAATACGGACCCTGACTCGGACTCGGATGGGCAGGAGCAAGAGTGACGAGCGTAGAATCTGCAAGCGTCATGCTACTACACCTTATCATGTCGAGTCGTCCTTAGTTTATTCCTTGGAGACTTGTCGTTAGATCTTTTGTTATTTCAAAAGTTGTAACATTTAAGGCTTGTGGGCCTGATTAGAATTGTTAAGTCTTGGAGTTATGTGACTTTGTTTAATGGATTAAGTTGTTATCAATGGTATCAGTACTTAGTTATGTTTTAAAATTCTTATCTTATTGCGCACTCTGTTTTGATGTCGAAATTCTACTTGCTCTGATTGACATGATTGATATAAACTCATCACGTTTTTTTCGGGTTCCTTCCGCACTCTGGGCGTGACAGTTTTTGTGGTATCAGAGCCTAGGATTTCAAATTCCTAGGAAACCCAAGTCCAAGGTTAGGTCTATCCCCAAACTGTGAGGAGGGTTAGTGCCGTGGGTATAAGTCCTTGTAGGGCATCCGACTACAAATTTCAACATGAAACTAATTAAGGTTAACTCCTTGTAGGACTATGGCTGCTGAACGCGCACAATGGCGTGAGATGCAACGAATTGTTCAGGGCCTGACCCAGGCCTTACAACATGTGGCTCAAGGTGGGGCACATCATGGAGCTGGCGACCTCCATCAGAGTTTTAGAAATCTCAACCCTCCGAGATTCGCAGGTTCATCGAACCCCGAGGATGCGGAGAATTGGATAAAGGAGATCGAGCGAATCTTCCGCGTCATGCAATGCGCGGATGGTGAAAAGGTGCTTCTGGCCATGTTCCAACTGGAACGGGACGCCCGTGCTTGGTGGGAGTCCGTCGAGGCCACCTTGCTCGAAGATCATGTTACTTGGGTCGAATTTGTCGAGCACTTCAATAGCAAGTATTTCTCCGACCGTGTTCAGGAGAAAAAAGGCAGCGGAATTTGCTACCTTGAAGCAACGATCCCTGTCGGTGGCCGACTACGAAGCCTAGTTCTCCACCTTATCTAGATATGCACCACACTTAGTATGCACGGAAAAGATGAAGGCAAGAAGGTTCTTGAATGGGTTACGACCCCAATATATCACTCAGCTCGCTCCCTTGGATATCCAAGTGTACTCGGAGATGGTGCGTCGTTCCCAGCTGCTAGAAGATGCCACAGAGTTGTCTGACAAAATCCGTGGTAAGGATAAAAGGGAGAATGTCACGAGCCCCAATACTTTTAAACCTTCTTTCAAGAAGCGGACCAATAATGGAGGCGAACCCTCCAAGGAGAAGAAATTCAAGAAGGGCAATAACAAACCTTTCTCCATCATGGCACCGCCAAAGGAGAATTGTAAATATTGTGACAAGTCAGGTCATCAGGCTGCGGAATGCTGGAGAAGGCTCGGAGCATGCCTTTGTTGTGGGAGTCAGGAACACCGTATTCCTGACTGTCCAATAATGAACGAGCAAAGTGAGCCGGAGACAAAGGAAGAGAAGCGTCCGGTAAAGAAGCAAGGATGACTACAAGCTCTCCAAGATACGGAACCAACCGAAGGTGGGTTGGTGGAAGGTATTTTGTCTATCTGCTCTAAATATGCTCAAGTACTGTTTGATACTGGCGCCACACATTCTTTTGTTTCAAAGAAATTTGCTGCTTCATTCTCTATGGAACCTGAATGGATAGACTTAGTGATTTCTACCTCGTTAGGGAATGAGTCTGATGTCACTTTCCATTACCCAAACTGTAAAGTCATGGTTAAAGGCCACAATCTACCTGCCGACATGATATGTTTAGACCCACAAGGGTATGATGTCATTCTAGGTGCCGATTGGCTATCCACCCATCAGGCAACCGTAGACTGCCGAAATGGGAAAGTAACTTTTGTGGATTACCCGGAGTTAACTTACATTACTCCCCGGAAGAGATCACCAGTCATCTCTGCTCTTCGAGCCCATAAGCTTATCAACAAAGGATGCGAGGCATTCTTAGCATTTGTAACTGCCACAGAAGCTAAGGTGGCCAGATTAGAAGACATTCAAGTAGCTCGGGAGTTTCCCGATGTTTTCCCAGAAGATTTACCTGGTTTGCCACCAGAGAGGGAAGTCTCTTTCACCATAGACCTTGTTCCTGGTGCCGGGCCTGTATCCAAGGCACCCTACAGAATGTCCCCCGCAGAATTAAAGGAATTAAAGGAGTAGCTGATGGAATTATTGAAGAAGGGTTTCATTAGACCAAGTACTTCCCCATGGGGAGCACCAGTACTATTCGTCAAGAAGAAGGATGGATCGATGAGGCTGTGCATCGATTATCGGCAGCTGAACCACCTCACCATCAAGAATAAATATCCATTGCCGAGGATTGATGAACTCTTCGATCAGATTTCTGGAGCAAAGCATTTCTCAAAAATTGACCTTCGATCGAGTTATCACCAATTGAGGATCAAGGACGAGGATATTCACAAAACTGCATTCCGAAGCAGGTACGGGCACTATGAATTTACTATTATGCCATTTGGACTAACGAATGCCCCTACAACTTTTATGCAGCTGATGAATAGTATCTTTAGACCACACCTGGACAAATTCATAGTGGTATTCATTGATGATATTTTGATATATTCAAAGTCGGAGAAGGAGCACGAAGAACATTTGAGGATAACACTGTGAATATTGAGAGACAATCAATTATATGCCAAATTTAGCAAATGCGAGTTTTGGCTGGAAGAAGTGTCCTTCTTAGGACACGTAATTTCAAAGGATGGAATCTCAGTGGACCCCGCAAAGGTCGAAGTGGTAAAGAACTGGGAACAACCGACAAATGCAACAGAAATTAGGAGTTTTCTTGGCCTTGCTGGTTATTACCGGCGTTTTATTAAAAACTTCTCGAAGATTGCCATACCACTCACCAGGCTGACCCGCAAGGAAGTGCCATACGAGTGGAATGAGGAATGTGAACGAAGCTTCCACACATTGAAGGACCATTTGACCACTGCTCCGGTCTTGGCCCTTGCTATTGAAGGAGAGAAGTACGAGGTATATACCGATGCTTCCGGTATTGGCCTCGGTTGTGTATTAATGCAACAGGGAAGAATTATTGCATACTCTTCTAGGTGGTTGAAGAAGCATGAAGAAAACTACCCGGTGCATGACTTGGAGTTGGCCGCGGTAATATTTGCACTAAAGATCTAGAGACACTATCTCTACAGAGAGCAATTCACAGTGTTCTCCGATCATAAGAGCTCAAATATCTATTCTCTCATAAGGAGCTTAATATGAGGCAACGTCGATGGCTGGAATATTTAAAAGACTTCAATTTCACTATTCAGTATCACCCCGGTAAAGGGAATTCGGTAGCTGATGCCTTGAGTCGAAAGCCAAGAGCCTTTATAGCCAGCTGTATGATACGGGAATGGAAACTATTAGAGGAATTATCCAGATTAAATATAAGCACGGACCAGAAAGACGGGTGTATTACTCTCTCTCACATGAGTGTGCATCCGGACTTGCTATCTGAAATCAAGAAGTTACAAGATGAAGATCCCGGAATGATTGAAATCAGGGAGAAACTAGATCAAAGAACCGGGTTCAAGCTGGCAGTTGATGGAAGACTAATGTTTCAGGAAAGGACATGTGTCCCGAACTGTCCTGAGTTGAAAAGGAAAATTCTAGATGAAGCTCACCGCTCTAGGTATACCATTCATCCTGGAGCAACTAAGATGTACAAAGATTTAAAAAGAACTTTCTGGTGGCCGAACATGAAGAGGGAGGTGGCGGACTTTGTGTCTCGCTGTCTCACGTGCCAACAAGTAAAAGCGGAACACCAAAGACCCACCGGAAAGTTACACCCCCTTGATATTCCCAAATGGAAATGGGAAGGAATTGGTATGGATTTTATCATGGGATTGCCTAAATCTAGGGGCGGACATGACGGTATTTGGGTAATCATTGACCGACTGACCAAATCGGTGCATTTCTTGCCAATTAAAAGTCGATGGTCGGTTGATGTTTTGGCCGCATTGTATATTAAGGAGATCGTAAGATTGCATGGAGTCCCAACATCGATCGTGTCTGACCGAGACCCTCGCTTCACTTCTCATTTCTGGAAAAGTCTACAACACTCTTTGGGGACGAAGCTCAACTTCAGCACTGCTTTCCATCCCTAGACTGATGGTCAGACTGAGAGAACAAACCAAATAGTTAAAGACATGTTACGGGCTTGTATTATTGACTTTAGCGGAGGCTGGCATGATCATTTACCCCAGGCCGAGTTCGCATATAACAACAACTATCAAGCCAGTATACAGATGGCTCCATTTGAAGCGTTGTACGGCAGGAGTTTCCGATCTCCTATATGCTGGGATGAAGTTGGCGAGAAGCAACTACTAGGCCCAGATATGGTAAGAAACACAACAGAAAAGGTTGAACTTATCCGAGAGAGACTCAAAGTAGTACAATCCAGGCAGAAATCTTATACAGATAATAGAAGAAGGGAATTAGAGTTCCAAGTTGGAGATCTAGACCATGTTTACCTCAACGTCTCACCCGGTCGAGGTATAAGAAGGTTCGGAGTTAAAGGCAAGCTTACACCAAGGTTCATTGGTCCATTCGAAGTACTGGAAAGAGTTGGCGAGGTAGCTTATCGCATCGCTTTGCCTCCACAACTGTCGGAAGTGCACAACGTGTTCCACATTTCCATGCTGAAGAAATATGTGCACGACCCTTTCCACGTCATTGATCATAGTAACTTAGTGATTCAAAGGGACCTCACTTATGAACAAAAGCCAGTGAAGATTCTTGATCGAGAGGTCCGAGTCTTAAGAAACAAGACCATTCCCATGGTAAAAGTGTAGTGGAACAAATGCTTGGAACAAGAAGCTACATGGGAAACTGAGGAATCTATGCGAAGGAGATATCCGGAATTATTCTAGACTGTAAGTATTATATACCCTCCATGTCTCCATTCACGCAATTGAATTTGGGGACCAAATTCTTTTAAGTGGGGGAGGGTGTAAGACCCCGAATAAAAATAAGGAATAAATATGTTCTAAATGAATTAAACATGTGGAAAAAGGATAAAAATAATTAGGCCATATGTATATTTATGCATTTAATGGGCTTTAACACATTTTACACACACATGTAAACAAGAACCCATTAACTAATGAAAGCCCAAAACCCACATATATATATATATATATATATATATATAATGAGAAACCAACCCCTTGTATAAAGCCATAACACTTACAATTAAGCATGGGCTAAAAACTTATATAGGCTTTGCCCATTTTTAAACCAAACCACCCACGAAGTACGTATGTCAAAAAGCCCAACCCATATGCATGTTCGACGTGCATGTCACCTTAGGGTTTTTACACCAACTAGGGCAAGCGGCTGTTAAAATAGTTGGGTGTTGGCAAACCATGGGTAGTCATTAAACCTTCCGTTAGTAGCCTTCAAACCAATGGAAACCCCCATACACCTATATATAAGCATGCCCCGTCGAACGTACCAAAGCTAATTGCTGCGTTAGAAGGGTGGGCTTCTTCCTCCTACTGCGTCTTCATCCTGCTGCGTCCATCTTCCTCCTGCTGTGATTACAAGTGAAGAAGACTTCTTCCACTTCTTCTTCCTCTTCTTCCTGCTGACTGCAACGTGAAGGGGCGAGCATCTTCCTCTTCTTCATCCTGTTGGCAGACGTGAGAAGGGGGAACCTTCATCATCTTCTTCCTCCTATGATTGCTCTGTTTGAAACAGAGTACCGTAACAGCATACAAAGTCTTCATCTTGTTCATCGTTCCGATCTTCCTAAAGATAGGTCTTCTCAAGTTACGTAGTCCAAACAAAGTTAATTCATGATTGTAGGTTTTTTTCTCAAGTAACGAAGCCAATATGATAGAATAAAATCATATATACCATGCATATAGTTATCGCTGTGTTCCGTTGAAGTTTTGTAATTTTACAGTAAATAGTGACCCTTCCTAGGGCGCTATTTCTTTTTGACGACCCCATGCGTGGTCGTCAATTCCCATTTGATTTAATAATTACACATGTTAAAAATTTAATATCTATGTAACCAATTATCTGATTTAATCCATGATCATAGTTTTAAAATCTTGCTATTTTTCTTGACCTGTCCATATACTTGTTGTCATAGAATTTTTATATCGATAAAATGCTACTGTTCATAATCCAAATTTGATTAAAAGGAAAATGACGACTTTCACCCCGTCGTTTATTTAAAAATGGCGACCCTGTCTAGGGCGCTATATGCATAGAAGGCGACGGTGACCAAGTCGCTATAAAAAAATATCCTAAAAAATCTGAATATATATTAATGCATATATCTAAACTGAAATTGACGACTCAGTACAGAGTCTTCATTTTGTGAAATAGCGCCCCTGACCAGGGCGCTACTTACTGAATTGGTGACTTTGGCTAAGGCGCCAATTCCCTGTTTTCTGATTTTTCATGTTTTCCTGTAACCGTGGATTTATCTATATATATGGCACTATATTCCAGTCCGTGAGTATAGTCCCACGTTTTTTGATGTTTTATCGATTACCCTTCAACTCTCGGTGACGTACAAGCCCTCCATTGGATATTCCGTTCCTTTGGACTGGCAAGTTAGTCATTGGGACCTCTGTAAGTCTCCTCGTAGCCTTGGATTCCCTCAAGGTCGACTGAGCTGGTTGTACCTTAAACACCTTGTACCTTTTTGATTACCACGTCATGTGGTAAACCGGCCCTCTCATGGTGCCATCTTGGTCCATGAGAGAATAATCCTAGCCGGTGGAATTATGATATTCCACTAGGCGATGTCTTGGATTGAGTCCCTTATAGATGGGGTCAATCTCTCAGCTTGATTCATGTCCCTTGATTGGTGACGGGTTTAGTCATCCACTCAAGTTATCACGGCTACCTAGTTAAGGTACCGATTCTACCCAGGTTATCGACATGTTATGGTTCTCATTAGTTTTATCATTGTACATCTAATGTTCTTCCTTGAATTCTGTGGAACCTATCCACGAATCTACCTTGATATCCTACATGAGTTTGTTCTTGGAATTCCATGGCTATCATTAAAGTGGTTATCTAGATATTACATGTAACAATGTCTGTGCATATAGGGCCCGATCTGGTCCTAGGAGGAGCACCCGAAAGTACTTGTGCCCATGGAAGTTATATTAATCATGGTGTGGCATTGCACCGAAGTACTTACTTGAATCTACGACACTCCACTATCTCTCTCTCTATCTCTCGCGTGCTTGACTTGATTGACTTGACACGACTTGCGTGGCCCGAAATGGGCAAAGTACTTGCTTGTTAATAGCCATTATCTCATGACATGAAAAACTTTATTGATATACTCGGTACTTGTTCAAATACTTGAAATCTTGAATACTTGAAATTCCCTATCTTGGATCGACAGTACATGTTATTTCCTCTCGTTATCATGTTCAATTCCATAGCGTTCTATTTTACATGATTGACATGCTAGACTTGCATTTTCATTTGGAAGAGGTAATTACTTAAACCAATTGCTAGTTCTTGAGATATAATTCCTACTGAGCGTTCGCTCATCAAGTTCTTTTCCCCAAACTTTTCAGGTAATACGGACCCTGACTCGGACTCGGATGGGCAGGAGCAAGAGTGACGAGCGTAGAATCTGCAAGCGTCATGCTACTACACCTTATCGTGTCGAGTCGTCCTTAGTTTATTCCTTGGAGTCTTGTCGTTAGATCTTTTGTTATTTCAAAAGTTGTAACATTTAAGGCTTGTGGGCCTGATTAGAATTGTTAAGTCTTGGAGTTATGTGACTTTGTTTAATGGATTAAGTTGTTATGAATGGTATCAGTACTTGGTTATGTTTTAAAATTCTTGTCTTATTGCGCACTCTGTTTTGATGTCGAAATTATACTTGTTCTGATTAACATGATTGATATAAACTCGTCACGTTTTTCCCGGGTTCCTTCCGCGCTCGGGGCGTGACATTTCCTCTCCTCTTTGTGAAGATTTTATGTTCTTTTCTCTTCCACACCTTGCGATTCTGCTTGTTGTTCAACAACTTCTCTTGGTTGATCTTCCTCTTATTCTTGCTGATCCATTTGCTGTTCCTGCTCAGATTGCACTCCAAATTTATCAAATAGTTCATTGATGTTTTGATCCAGCTGTTGTACTATTTGAGCATCAGTTAAGTCCAACTCATGGATTTATTGTTCTAATTGTAGGTCTTTGAGGTTCTTCTCAACAGGCTCATCAGCAGTTTCTTTTTCAATTTCTCTTCCAACATCTTCTTGTTGTTCAGCAATTGTTTCTTCAGCTTGTTCCACTGCTGGAGGCAGATCCTCCCCCTGACTAAGTACATTCTTTTCAGCTTGTTCTTTCACTTGACTTGAAGTGGTAGGTTCAATCTCATGTATTTGGTTATAAAGTCCCTATTGTAAATATTCACTTTGGGTATATCCATTGAACTCTCATTGTCTAGAGGAATCCCTACTTTCTTAAAAATAGCTATCAAGTAGGCTGCATATGGTAAATATCTTCTAGACTCTTTGCAAGTTCTCATTATCTGAATAATTATCTCTGGTAGACAAATTTTGATTCTTTTCAGCAGACAATAGAGAATTAATCGTTGAGTGCCGGTCAGTCTTCCTCTTCCTCCAACTTGTGGAGTAATCACGATAGTAAGAATGTGATGCAACAATCTCTTTAGAGGAGAAAATTTACTTGCGTTGAACTGACCCAATTTTGTTTACTTTTTATCTTGGGGATTCCTAGGCTCATCTGTGATGAGTGAATATGCATCATGAAAATCATACACAAACTCTCTTTCAGTTTCTCCTTCTTCTGGTATTCTAAATGCTTTATGTAGGAGATACCTTGAGATTTCAATCCTAGTCCCCTTGACACTAGTCAACAGTTTTTCCTGATCCGAATCATATTTCAGATTGTGATAGAACTCAGCTACAAGTCTCGGATAATATACTCTATGCTTGCCCAAAATTTTCTTCCATTTTTGAACTTTAAAAATCTCAACCAACTCAGGAAATTTTGCAATCATTTTGTAATCATGAAAATCCACGTACCGTGGGAAAATAATCTTTCCAGCTTCCAAAGTTATTTCGGCTTGTCTTGATGCCTCATCTGAGATATCTTCTTCTTTAAGTACATAGTCTGCTACCTTTTCTTTTCCCTTACCTTGACCCTGTGCTGTCTTCAGCCTCTTCTCTTTCGGTAACGGCACATCGACCTTTGCTGGCTCATGACCCTCCAGTGGCTGTACCTCCATTTCCTTCATTTTATCTTTGACTGACTTCTTCTGAACAGATTCAGAAATAACTCCCTTTGCATGTGCCTCTTTTGATCTCCGCTCATAGCATTAAGTCACATCAGTCTTCTTGGCTTGAGGAGTCGTAGGCTGCTGCTCTTCCATGACCTTCCTCTTCCCCTTGCTCGTGGCGGTCGGAGAGGACATGGTGGATGCAGTGAAGAAGGAAGGGCGGAGGATGGATTAAGGAAGAGTAGAATGCAGAATGAGACGAATGGGAAGACTGGGGCATTGGTTTGAATAGCTCGAGCGAAGAACTAGTGAACGAGGATGAATGCTTCGAGTCGAGAGGAGAATGAAATGAATACTCTGTAAACAGGGTTTCTTTTAAAAGCAATTACCGACTTTACCCTATTTCAAAATATGGATACCTAGAATGCCATTGCTTTAAATAAAAATGCCTTATTTTTACCCTTATATGATATTCTATATATTGGGATTATATTGAAGACCAAAAATCATCTGCTATTATTCTTTTGAATGAACATCAATGGATCTGAAATAATCTAAAAGAAGTACGAAGCTCAATCATTGACCCAATAACCTTACTGATCATTTTCATTGAGCAATCTGATTAAAAAAACTTTCTTATATTGAACTTATACCAGTCTAAGTTTATTGAAAAAGGTCCCAGAGTCAACCATTTTTACCATTGATCTTTTATTTTAGTGATTGAGCATTCTAGTGATACTCCACCTTTTTACGTAAGGAAACATGTTGATTAGACACCAGAATCCCTGGTTACTCAGTGAAGTATACCGTTATGCTTCATAATTTTTGAACATAGATAATCATTCATTATCATAACATAACCTCTATATTTCTTTGATATGGACGGTCAATTCCTCAAATGAAATGCCATTGCTCTGCCTGATTTTGATTTTTCCTTTTAATGACGTATTCCCTAGTCTTTTAACAAGTTTTTCTTAGAACATGGCATAAGAACCATATAAGTATAAGGTCTTTTACCAGATTGACTTATTACTGGTGATGTTCAGATTTTTGAAAAAACTTTTAAGCAGATCTAGTTTTTAGGTGATTTCAAGACCATTGATGATTGATTCAGGTATAATTGTAAACAATTTACTTTTTAATTTAATCCCTATAGACAGAGAATCATATTTATGTAAAAGTCAACAAATTTATTTTTTAGTTCATAGCATTCTTTGATAACCAATCAATTGAAAATGGGTAAGGTGACACATTTTCAATTTTACTCCCCCTAAATCACAGAGTCTGAAATCTTGATGAGACGAAGGTTTTGAAGACTAGAACTGGGGTAAGAAGGAGTGTTGGAGAGAAAGCCACATTAGAGTAGGGATCAGATTAAAGAATGGTTTCCTAACAGCCAAAGACACAATTTTATTAGCTCTTCTTCAAGCCACGTGCTTTCTCAACATTTATCACAACACAACCTTTCAAGAACCAACACTCAGACACCAACAGCTATTCCACTTAATCAAAACCATCATGCCTATTCCAGACAGAAGTTCAACTCACAGCCAATCTGACATCTCAACCTGTGCAGCTAGTGGAACATCACGACTCATGTTCTCTCAGATGAGTACGCCTCTAGAAGTCCAACTGGCTCAGTTCACCTCAACTCCCCCTCACATAGTGCAGTGATTTTCAATCATACATCAGTTATTTTCTTAGAGACACAGTAATGTAGCAAAAATATGTGTATGACAATCTTGATCTACATGCAATGTTCAGGGTCATGCATATTTGTGCAACTACTGTGAGCATGATAGATTGACATAAACAGGTTCTCAGCATGAAACTATCTATATGGGAGATGATCAGATATTTAGTGCTCATTACAAGATAACACCAATCAAGAGCATCATTTGAAGAAATGACATTTAATCAGCAATCAAAGACTCATTCTGATCAGACAGTCAAACTTTTAGAGAAATAGTCAAAACAAGCAATAGCAAAGAATGGGGTTAACTGACCTTTATGTGCCTTGATTTTATTTATCCCTTTTATTTCTTTCTTTAAGGAACACCTGCAAGATAGAATCATTTTACAAATCTAGGAACACAAGAACTCTTGGGTCCTGTCAGCTGAGTAACACCTCTAGCAGGTGTACTCCAAGAATTCCAAGGATTCTTATTGTCAAATTTCATGAAGTAGCAGTCATTCATAACATGTCCTACTTTCCCACAGTAATAACAATGAATGAAAGCCTTCAGATTTTTCTTTGCAGGATAAGCATGGAATTTTTGTGGGTAGAGATGAGTTGTGTTGTTTCTGCCATAGAAGTTGTTATTCCTTTTCATATGCCAACACTCAGAGGCTCGGTGGCCAACCTTCCCACGTTCGAAGCACGCAAAAATTTTTCTACCAAGAGCATTCTGATTTGCAGAGAAATTTACATTTTTTTAATTACCTTTCTTTCCTTGGGCATGCCAGCAATGGGCTGTAATGTGGCCCAACTTCCCACAATGGGAGCAATGAGTTTTCTTATTCTAAAATGCATGGTATTTGTCATGAGTTTTCCCAGCATGGATTTTCTTAGTATTCAACTCATCTGATTCCATTATCCTACACTCATGCATTTTATGACCAGCTTTTCCACAATAATAACATGAATCAATTTGTGTATGTGCATGTGAATGAGTAAAATACTTATGAACAGCATGCATTAAGCTATCAGATTTCACAGAACTAGTGGAGTTAACAGCGCAAGTAGGAACAACTTTGACTTTATTCATATGTGCACTCTTTTTCAATTATTTAGTCTTTTTCAAAACTTTTGTTTGTTTTTCATTTCTCTGAACCTTGAATTGAAAGAATAATGACGAAGGTGTTTTAGATGGCTCAGAACAACTAGCAAAAGAGGTGGATAGCTTATTTTCAGGTTTCTTCTTGTTGACTAAATTGTAACACAATCCTTCCTTCTGAACATTAACCTTAGTTCCAAGAATCTTATCAAGGTTGCTTTTTCCTTCAACAAATTTTGATAGTGAATTTCTTAGATCCTGAATTTCAGATTGCAAAGATGAAACATTAAGTTCATAGCCAATAATATCAGTCTCATATGAAATGACCTACTTATGCAGTGCATCATTTAGATTTTTCAATGTTTCAATCTCATGTTTTAGCTCTTGTTCCTTGTTGACTTCAGTTTCTTTCAAAACACATTTTCCTTTTTCAATTGTCAGCAATTTTTCTGATATAACAGTGTTTAAAACCATGAGTTTCTTATTTTGCTCTTTCAACTTTTTATTTTCATCCATTAGGGTTTCTTCAGATTCTTCTACTTCCTTTTTCTTTTCAAGCAACAAATGATTTTCATCTTTTAAGGATGCATTTAGATTTTTCAGCATATCAATCTCAGAATAAAGATCTTCAATCACTTCTTTTAGAAAAACGCATTCATCATTTTCTTCTTTTGAGCATGTGCTTTCTTCTTTAAGAGAGACAATCAATTTCCTCTGCCATTCATTTTCAAGGTAGAGACCTTCATTACGTTCCTTTAGGAGAGGACATGTGTTGCAAACTGCCTCTATAGAACAAATGTTTGAAACTTCTTCCTTGATTTCTTTTATTCTAGCTACAAGGTTTTCATTATTCTTCTGAAGTTCTGCATTCTCAAGTTTCAATTTGTCCACTTCAGAATTAGTCTTATTCAACTCTTGCAATTTCATTAGATGTTCATCATTTTTAACATTCAGTTGATCTTCCAATTTAGAAATTTTGTTCAGACATTCTTGATTTTCATCTTTCAAAGATGAAATCTGTTCCTTATTGTTATGAACATCCACCAGGCAGATATCATAAGATTGTTTCAACTTTGGATAGTTTTCACAAGAGAATTCAGATTTATTCTGTTCAATCTTTTTCTTCAACTTTTTATTTTCAGATTTCATTTTCCTAGACAACTCTAGCAACTCTTCATACATCACTACTAAGTCATCAAATGAAGGTTCTTCTGATCCGGAGCTTACCTGAGATGAGAAATCCTCATTCAAATGATTACTGTTGTGATCACTCCGGTTGGCCATCAAGCATTGATCATCATTTTTACGGCAGGTAGTCTTCAGTTTGTCCACTAAATCTCTTGCAGATCTGCAATCATGAAAGCAAGAGTGGAGTCCCCTGTTAGTAGTTGCCTTTACAATCTCAAAGGCTTTCTGGTTCTCAGCACACATAGATCTATGATTATCAGTCCATTTGGACTTATACTTAGGTAGTCTATGTGGACCATGTGAAATTAGTTTCCACAGATCTGGATCGACAATCTTAACAAATATATGCAAGTTTTTAAACCACATATTAAAATCTGTATCATCGAAAACCGGTGGATGAGCCTTGGAGGCAAACCACAAGCAATTTCAAAACAGTATGTAGAAGACAGTGATGCACCGAAAGTTAGAAGGATCCTCTGCAGATCGCTGGATCTGGAAGTTCAGAGACCCACTCTGATACCAATTGTTAGGTGCGGATATTGAGATAGACGTAGATCTAGAGGGGGGTGAATGGATCTTTTAAAATATTTAGCCCAATTTAGAGTGTATGAAATTATAATGGCTGGTTCAATGGACAATTCCTCAAACACCAGAGATGCACGCCTTGATTAATCACTAGGAATCATACAAATGGAAGGGATCTAGATGATCAGCAACAATCACACACAGAAGAGCAATCAATCACATGACACAAGATATTTTAGGTGGTTCGGTCTGCTGACCTACATCCACCCCACACTCCAACCAGAGTGTGACTTCCGCTGATACACAGCTTAATCAGCTGGGCCTCACAGCTTACCTACAATCCGCTGACTAACAGCTTACGCTGGGCCTTACAACTTCGCCAACCGCTGATACACAGCTTACGCTGGGCCTTACAACTTCGCCAACCGTTGATACACAGCTTGGAGAGAGTATGAAAAATTAAAACAAAATACTCAGACAATCAGCATCGGAAAGCTGGAAATAAAGCATAAGAATATAGCTCTCGCAAGAGCAGACTGGCTTGGATTTGATCCAAGGGCCAGTAGAATAGATCTTCAGGAACTCCTCTTTCTTCTCTCGATCTCACGATCTTTTCTGAACTTCTTAAACTTGGCTCTCTTCTGATCTCATGATCGCCTCTTTCTCTTTCTTTCTCTCTATTTCTATCTCTCTGTCTCTGATCTTCACAATTCACCTCAATTCTTCCAATTTACTTCAACTTCCCCTCATCGTAGAGGTACGGCTGGGTCTTCTATTTACATGAAGCCCATGTAAGAAGGGCGCGTGGAGAACACATTTCCCGCCTAACCTTTTCGTCCAAATTTGAACATCCAAGGCCACGTGGCAGCATCCGAACCTGGCAGCTTTCCACGTGTCACGAACATTTGTCTTGATTCTCTAATCCTTCTTCAGTGTAGTCCGTGTCAGCAAACATAGAAAGCATCAGTTCTTCAGACGAGCAACGAAGATGCACAGACTTTATTAAGCTATGTGAAGGACATGCACGGACTCTATTAGGTGATATGAGAATCATGCACAGATATTAATTGAAGCGTAAGAAGAACGTGTGTGCATGATGCAAAGAATGCACCAACCCAATGTGCCTTAGCCTAAGATGCACGGACATTACATATACAAGGAATTAAGATTGCACAGACCTACATCGTTGTGCTACAGTGAACTGCACAGACCTTGAGAATGATGAAATATGAGAGTGCACCGACCCAAAATGCAAGCCAGGAAATGTTGCATAGACCTTAGACGCTGATCGGCAAAATATGCACTGACGATATGCGTGGTAGCACAGGATGTGCACCGACTTGGTTAGCACAAGTCAAGACTTGCACCGACTGTGTATGCATGAGGTGCTGCGTGCACCAACTTCAACGAAGGTTGCACCGACCTTATGCCAGCCTGATGCAAGAATTACACCGACCTTGCATAGTGAAGTGCACAGACTTAAACATGCGAACTGAGCATTGCACCGACTTGGATCTGCCAAGGCAATGTGCATGGACATGAATGCACAGACCTATATGCACGCTAGCTCAGACCTCACTTCATGCTAAAGCAGACCTGACGTTTAACTCCATGAGTGTGGCAACACAGCCTAACGCAGACTAAATCAGACTAACTTAGACTTAGCTTAGTCTAATGCAGACTTACATAGTATGAACAAGCCACTAACGCAGACTTTTAGAATGAAGCCAATGCACTGACTCAGACTTAACAAGACATGAAAGATGCATCGACTTCTATACACGAACCTGATATGAATCAGTGCAAGAGTTGCACCGACTCCAAATGCTAAGAACGTAACATGCTCAGACTTTATGTGCATAGCTAGACTGAAACTTGCACCTACCTCTCCAGTGATTGCACCGAGTTAGATCGTGTGCGATGCAGAACTTGCACAGAGGTTGCATGAGTGAAACAAGTAATGCATCGACCTTGTTCGAGGTACAACAACAAGTTGCACCGACTCATTTGCGTGCAACAACAGCGATTGCACTGACCGTGTGTCCCTTAGACACAAACATGCACGAACCTTGTGATGATTTATACGACATGCTCAGACCTTTAATGCAACCTAGAGGACATATGCACTGACCTGATGCAGAACGAACATGGATGTGCACTGACTATGCTGAACGAATCAAACAAGGGTGCACAGACCATCTGCTGAATGAACAGACTTGCTATAGAGAGAATGCAATATGACAATGCAGAAGACTTTTATGCATTTTGATCTCAACATGATTCATAGATTGTCATTTATCAAAACCAGGGTTCCAACAACGTGGATGAACAGTAAAAATGCAGGATAGAACCTTGAAAAACTTAAAATAAATTAAAAATGGGAGAGAATTAGAAGAAGAGGAAGAAGAAGAAGTTGAAGAGCACTTACAAACGAACAACGTTTACGAAGAAAGCAAGAGGAGAAGAGGATCAGAAGGGGGAGAAAAATGTCAACCTAAACTAGGGGAAGAAAGAAGGATGAGATTCTAAACTAAGAAGAAAAAGAAAAAGAAAAAAACTCTCTTTCCCCCTCTTGACAAAGGGTATTCATAGAGAAACTAGATCAAATGGAGGGTGAAGATCACATTTGATGAAGATGGATGGATGGGATTAGAGGAGATTAGGGTTTGGATGAGGAAAGGAAAGGAGGCTCCCCTTGGCTTTCCTAATGGGGAGAGGGATCTTCCTAATTCTTCTCCTAAAATCTCTTCACAAGATGAATTGAGATAATTCTTTCCTTTATCTCTTCTCACACAAAATAAGGAATGGTGGCTGCTCTTGACTTGGTCAAAGGTGAAGGGGGCGCCCTAGGGCATCCCTTGCCCTAGTTCTGTGACAAATTTGCCCCTACCCCTTCTAGCAAATGCCGAGAGTGTCCTGTATGCACAATATTTGAATTAAATTCATAGAAAATTGTTACTTTGGGCATAAAATTCAAGAGTGCTCACAATTATGCAATGGAAAATTAATCCTCATGCCCCTCAACCCCTTGTTATTCATTAATTATTCATAAATTAAGTTAATTTACATAAAAGGCCTTGATTCAACTAAGGTTGAGTTTAACTGTAAAGTATGTATAATTGGCTAATTATGTGCATATGAAATGTTTTATGTGATGTGAATTATCATAAATAAATGAGCACTCATCACACATCCCAACTTACTCATTGTTAGTCCCTTAGTAATGCAATTAAAATTTAGGACCAACAAGAGTTTGTAAAATTCATATCTCCATATCCAGCTATTCCTTCACAGAATCAACCAAAGACTAGGAATCAGGAATCATTAATACATACTAGCCTTAGATTTGAAAATTTAAGGTACATGATCAAGAATTCAAATCAAAGTTCAATAGCACTCGTACATGTGTAAATATCAAATCCACAGTAAAGACAATTGCATCTCTCATTTACTATTCCGAACAAGTGCCTTTCAACCATGCACCTCTTAATCAGAGCATTAAGCATACAAGCTTTTTATCTGTCTTATTTATTTGTCCCCTTTGGGATCTTTTATTCCACACATGATGCGGAACTACCCTTTACTGCTTAACATGAATCTCGACTCTTGCCTTAGGAGAAGCAGGCCCAGTTACACAGGTCAAGGTTCCCTTTTCCGTTTGATGCGAACATCAACACTTGTTAGATGAAGTAGGCCCGGTTACTAAGACTCGGGACATTTTTCATGGTGTTTTTTTCTTTTCTTTTCTTTTCTTTTTTTTCATTGTTGTGCCATTTGCACTTATTTGATAAATAACTTGGCAGAAAGCTTATAAAAGATCTCTTCCTTACTAAGTGCAGAGTATCAGACTCAATACCCAAAATAACAGAAGGCTTGTCTTACTTATTTTATTACCGTGCAATGTGACTTTTCATTTCTAAAAGTGCACATGAACTTTAAAGAGATTCTTATATCAATTTTTCATAGCTAGATTGAAATAAACTTTTCATCATCCTTCTCTCTAGTCTTATCTATTCCAAAATTACTTTCAATTGAAGCATGAATCATGAAACTCAAAATGGGGATTTCATCTTTTCACTTAATATGATATGCAGGATAGAGGTATATGCAGAGTATTATGTAAGAATTCATGTCAGGTTATACTATATGTATCATGAAATGAAAATTCTTCTCTCTCCCCCCAACATGAATGACATTGTCCTCAATGGCATATAAAATAGAAAGCAATAGAATAATGTAACAGAGAATTCGAGTGGGATGGAAGGATACAACCTGGTGTGTTGGGTGAATTACTCTATTAGTTGATAAGTGTCGGCTCCTGCTCCACTTGACCTGACGACTGAAAAACACACTAAAAATATCAAATAACAAAACATTGGGTTACCTCCCAGAAGCGCTAAGTTTTCCGTCTTCAGCCAAACGCATGCATAAAAGGTGCAAGCTCCATAACCCTAGAGTTGAGTTAAGAATGAGCCACCATGTTATCTTATCTGCTTTCAATTTTTAGCATTTGTGCCACGAGAAGACAAGATTTTGCATGTACATGCATGCACTAAAAGTATGTTGGTTTCATACATTATTGAGTTGAATATTAGAAGCATATGTGAACCAATTTTCTTCCTTAGGGGGCATATGCAAATCAATGGCCATTAACCTAGCAAGATCTGGGTGGAACCTTTGCCCAGTATCTACCCACTGGTCTTTTTGTCCTGTATCTACCCACTTGACTACCCATTTATTGGATACTTCCTCTATGTCAGCTTGTTCCTGTGCCGGTGGCTTTTGAATGAGATTGGCATTACTTAAACTATGATGCATGCATGCCGACGAACTAATATCTTACAAATCTGCCACACTCCCTTTAATGATAGCCTCTGGTGCATTAAGAGCACTAATCAACTGGTCTTCCTGATGGGGAGTCAAATCAAAGGTGAAAATAGCTGGCATATCCCCCTCAGGCCCTAAAATCTCATAATGAAGATACTTAACATTCATGGGAATCAAATTGGCAGGAAGCATGAGCCCAGAATCAGGGGTCAGATCAAATGTGAAATTCTCTAATACGGCCCCTTCATGAAATTCATCAATCGACAGATTATTCATCAAATTATCCAATAATAGGGTGGGTAGATTAAATGTGAACTTTTCTAACCAGGTCCCTTCATCATATTTTTCAAAAGGAGGAGGATGTTCAGAATTCATCTCTAATAAATCGTCACAATTATTAACCACAAAGTAATCCTCCTATTCATGTATATCCTTAAATGAGTTCTTTGGGCCACTATTCTTCTTAATGATACTCTCAACCTCAAAGCATTCATAGGATGGGGTGATGATATCAAGATAATCATCATTATTCTTCAATCCACCCCCTAATGTCTCTCCTTCCTTCATCATGGTGTTGCTAGTGCACTCCCCCTCACTCTCACTATTGACGTCTTGAGTCAAAATGACAGGCATAAGATCATCATCATCATTCATGTGTTGAGGAGGTTGGTGTACTATTGAAGGAGGGTCATGGTAAGTAAACCGAGAATACACAATCTGAGGTTCGGAGTAGTGGCCTAGTGAATCTCCCCTAGAATTGATATTGTTGTTGAAGTTAGGGTGAGATGAGTTGGGCTAAAGTTGATTGCACATGGGTTGCTCAAGGACTTATTGGGGTGAAAGTTTAGATGAATGGACTTGAATTGTTTGATCCATCCAAGGGAAATTTGGGTGAATGCTCCAGCCTAAATTATAATCATCAGAAAAGGTACCATACTCGAGCTGAGAGAATCCTAAGGCATATTAGACTTGAGCTTGGATGACCGGTGAGAGTCGGGCTATAGTAGGACACTCACTCACATGGTAAGTAAGATTGGCACGGAAATCGTAGGTTTCCTTTGAAGTTTTGGATGGACTTTCATATAGACTTGATGATGTTTGGACAATGGCATTATCGTCTATCTTAGAGTCAAGCCCTACCCATTTTTCTATCTCACGACGCCTAGCCTGCATGGAAGGTCCTACATATTGTTTATGAGATGAGATTGAGGCAAGATTTATCAAATTTTCACAAAAAAATTTAAACAGATCATAAGCCTCATCTTCACTCTTGTTCATGAATGCCCCACCACAATATATGTCTATCATTTGTCTATCATAATCAGATAACCCCTCATAAAATGCATACATAACTTGCCATTTGGGCAACCCATGATGTAGACATGGACGTAACAAATCTTTCAATCTTTCCTAAGATTCATGAATCTGCTCTCTCGGAAGCTGAGTAAAGCCTACAATCGCCCTTCTCATAATGTTGGTCTGGACTATGGGGTAAAATCTTTTCAAAAATTCCAATTGCATAACTTCCCAAGTCCTAATGATCTTTTCAAAACTCCTTAACCAACATTTTACTTTATCTTTCAATGAGAACGGAAATAAGATCAACTTAAGGGTATCATCACTAAAGTTCTGGATTTTGACGAGGGAGTAAATTGCTAAAAAGTCATCAAGATGCCTATAGGGATTTTCATCGGGATTCCCATAAAAAGATGAGAGCATCTGGATGGCTGTAATGACTTGAGAATCCGATTACCGGGAGAGACCCGATAACTCGAGGCTCGAACCGCCGCCCAAGAGCCGAGAGGGCTCGGAAGGGCTAAAAGGAGTGTGGAGGCACAAAGAAATAGGAAAAAAAGTAGGACAATTCAACAATTAACAGAAATAAATAAACAACTACTGCTACAACAGAGTCCAGTGTAACAGAAAGTACAGTCTAAAGCAGTAAAGTGTACCACATGCCGAGTGAACACTTGGCCCGGCAAGCTGACAACTGAGAACCTCCGTACCGCACCCTCGAACCTCGAGGAAGAACCGCCGCACCTGAAAAGTAGGGAATGAGTCTCCAAAAATAGAGACTCAGCAGGGATCTCACGGAACCCCAACCGGAAACAACGGCGGTAGCGAAAAGGAAAGCTACAATGACAACTGGAACAGCGAACCGGTGGCCGGTCGAAAACTCGGCACTATAGCTACTTCTACTGTACCAGAAACACACCCCGATCTCACGGTCGGGGACTACCGAACCACACTAGTACCACTTACCGAAGTAAAACCTACGGCAACCTCGCCGTAGAGGCCTGTCTTCTAGGACACGGCCAACATGGACACGCTGTCCAAGGTGCAACCCCGACCACCTGGTCACGGGTACCGCACAATAAGACGCAACCTTGGTAAAGCTACTAGCACTACTCTCGCGACACGAAAACCAACACACGTGCCACGACAAAACAACCGAAACTTAATGGTCAACACGACCAAAACACGAAGGTCGAAGTCACTGAAGCTGACGGTCTGTCACTCCCGACTCGACAGGAGTACCTCCCACTAGAAGCACAGTTGGTAGCGTCCCCTGACGTCTTACACCGCACCGCAGGTGAACTGCCTGACGTGGTAGCGCCTACCAGAGGCACGGACACCGTACAAGTAACCACAAAGCAAGTGACTAGCTGGGGTCACGCTCGTCAACGTGGGTCCAACCGCCCCCAACCACGTGTGCACACACAGACCATGCGTCTTGGTCTGGCCTCTGACTGGTTTTCCCCTTAGCCGGACTCTGGCTACAGACGTGCGGCTCGACGGAAACTAGTCTAAAAACCGTCCTTAGGGTAAGCCCGTACACCTACTCCCAGATGAGACCAGCACACACGTACTGGTAGACTACGACTAGTGGAGGGGCACTGAAGGAGTAGACTCTCAAGTCAACTGAAAACAACGTCCAAACCCGACGACGTACGGGGACCATCCCACGTACTGGCACCGTCGCACGGTGACCACAGTCGGAGAAGAAACGGGACTCCCAGTCCACAAAGAAACGCAGAAGTACGGTTCCCAAGGTAGCTCACAGGCCGCCAAACCGAATCCCACTCTCAAGGAACAACGGGAACCCTCCAGCCCCAGGCTAGGCAACTGGACTCGCAGTCCAAGGCCACACACATGGCCCATGCGGAAAGCACAGAAGCACGATTCCTAGGGCAACGCACAAGCTGCCACGCCAATAACAGGACTCGCAGTCCAAGGTCAAACACATGGCCCACTCGGGAATCATCTTCCAGGAAAACTCACGACATGTGGGGGAGACCCCACCGCACACACGCCGATACACGGTGACTCGATTAAGCGTAACACAAAAGCCCGGCACATGAGGAGTCACCCGAACTCTCAAAGCCACAGGCACACTAAACGAGGTAGCACGGTCCTCCCGACACCCTCAAGACACGGACACAGAACCCTCGGGGTGTCTGGGACATCCAAGAGACCGCAAGTTGACCATTGGGTCACAACCGGGTCGACTAGGGACCTACACAACGTGAAACAATCGCGGCAAGCGTGAAGAACCACTTCGGCATAACACAGTGCATGGCGGTCTATCTTTGGGCAGTCACAGACCGTAACGGTCCAAAGGTAGGCCATCACAGCACCCTGACGGTCCACTCAGGAGCGTCAGACACTCGGCATGAAACGGACTGTAACGCGCCCACGCTGGTGCGTCACAGCACCTGACGGACCTAAACAGGTGCGTCAGGGCACGAGTGAAAACTGAACGTAACGCGCTCCTCTAGGGGCGTTACGTTACCTAACGGACCAACACTGGTGCGTTAGGCCAAGGAGCTACACAAGCCGTGACGCATACCTCTAGGTGCATCACGCACTCTAACGCACATATACAGGCGCGCTAGGGTGGGGGTGGATGTGTTAGCTCTAACGCTCCTGCCCAGGGGCGTCACACTACCCTGAAGCCCCACTCTGGGTGGGTCAGGTGTCTATGACCCCCAACGGTCATAAACCACGGTCGGAACCACCGTAACGGTCTAGCATGAGGGTGTCACAGCCCTGTGGCGGTCTATCGTGGGGCCGTCAGGCCCACGAACGCCAATACCCAAAACAAAGGGAACATAACGCACCTGCCCAGGCGCGTTACACACTGTGGCCGTCACTGGAACGACCGCCATAGCGTCCCGACGGTGAAACGGTGAACTACACCCAAAAATTCCGTTCCACGCCCCGATCATCCACGGATGATGGGGTAAACAATGGGGAAGCTCCCCTATGGGCCCTAGCATGCATCTAGACCCTCGAATCGGTCCGAAATGCGGTAGAATGGTAGATCGGACCACAAGCCCTAAAACATGGATTTTTCCCAAAAATCCCCAAATACGCCCGCTCGGCTCACCACGGCCTACAAAACTCGCGGGAAAGGAAGTGCACAAGCTGGGGGTCCATCTCCATACCCCCACCGAAGAAACGACGCGCCGTGGATGCCGATCCACGAAGAAATCACCGCGAAACCCTCGCCGGCTCACGAACGTGCCCTCGAGCTTCGCCACGCCTCCACCGCCTCAATCCTTGCCTATCCTCGCCCGCATCCTCGCCCACGCCACCTCCACCTCGCCCCCGCCTCGCTCCGTCGGCCGCCGGAGAAGAGAGGGGAGAAAGATAGAGTGAGAGAAGAGAGAGGGAGGGAAGAGAGAAATGAGAGGGGAGAGAGAGAAAAGGGAGGGGGGATTTATATAGAAAATCCAAAAATTACAGAAATTCAAAAAATTATGAAAAATTACCTCCGCGATCCTCGGGAGGAGCACAATGCAGTGATAATGCCCCGGAGTCAGAGAATGTCACGGTTCGCCCTGCACAGAGTTCCGAAGGTACATCAGGAAAAAACACGTGTAAAGCACAAAATACACTCCGAGACCCACTAAAATGATCCGAAAAATATCCGAAAAAATCTGGGGCATTACAATGATACTAGGGCGAATCTCATACTGATCTACAAGAATATCAGGCAGTTCAATGCAGGTGGAGGGTTTATAAGTAGAGGGAATAAAGTGTTCCTTCATAGGCATATGTTTCATTCCTTGATAGATAGCTATTAATGTTGATCAAAATAAATGAGACCCAAAGGATTAGTTTTCAAGATTTTTTTATTTTTTTGAAAAGTAATGCAACCAACAACTATACGAATAATGCATGCAATATGATGATTTTTTTTTTTACAAAAGAGTAATTGGTACTCACTATCAAATTGGTCTACCGACCAGGTAAGAGGTGGGGTTGTGAGAGGCCCCCCTACTTTTGTAGGGATCTAATTAAATAACCACAAGCCCACTTAGACATTTGCCACTTAACCTCTAGCCTAGACACCGATTTTCTAAAATAGTAATAAATCTCAAAGCTCTCTTTTTTAAAAAAACCTTCTAAGGGCAAACTAACTGCGGGATACTCCATGGTATAATCTGACCGGCGCCCGTGAGGGAATCCACGGGTGCGGGGACTTATGGAGGTCTTGAAAAATGAGATTCCAGTCTAAAGAGACGGGGTGCTCAATGGAGGGTCCTTCCAATTCCAAGAGGGATGTGAGGAACCTAAATTGCCCTTAAGAAGGAGAAAAAAAGAAGAAGATAATGATTTTTTTCACATGATGCAAGTAAATAATCAACTAGATACACAAATGCATGCAAGAGATGCAACTAAGATGAGAGCATGATAACATGATGAGATTTTTTTTTCTGTTTTCTATTTTCTGATTTTTTTTTCAGAGAATTTTTTTTTATTTTTTTTATTTTTCAAAAAGAGAGATGGATAAAAAGCAAATAGCAACTAAAATTACTAAACAACATGCAACATATTGAACAACAAGGCCTAAAAGCATGATTTTGGGGTTTTCTGATTTTTCTGATTTTTTATTTTTCAGGATGTTTTTTGATTTATTGAGATTTTCTAAAAATTAGAAAAACATGACTCTTTCCTACGTTTACTTACCTTTAGCGACGCTTGAATTTCTTGGATTTTTTGATTTTCTACTTTCTGTGACAGTTTCAGGCTTTCAGCGACGCTTCTTGTGACAGTTTATTTTCTGAGAATTTCAAGTACGAATTTTCTCTTTTTTTTGATTAATTGATTTTTTTATTTTTCCTGAAAAATAAAAATAGAAAAATTAATATGCAAATCAAACACAAGAATATCCAACTATAAAAAATTATTTTTCCTCCCTAACAACGGTGCCAAAAATTGATGCGCACAAAAATCATCGTTAAAAATCGTGTCACAATTTTAAAAATAACTGTATTCACTCACTAAAAAGATTTAAAATTCAAGTAGAGTGACAAGAACGGGTCGATCCCACAGAGAAGAAAAGTTCTTATTTAAACAAGTTGAAAAATCTTTATGTTTGAAAAATCTGAATTTGGAGTGAGTTTTTACTTAAAGAAAATAAAATTGCATGGAAATAAACCTATCTAAAGAATTTGAGAGGGTTGAGAAGAAAATTTGGAAGGAGATAGGGAGAGAAAGAACTAGCAAAACATAATTATAAAAGATGAATTTTTATTGCTAAGAAATGAAAGTACAATATTTGTGAAAAATAAAAATTACAACTAATGACAAATTAAAAGCAACAAGAGAAGAACTAGAGCCAAGATGATGAAAGGATGACGCCGCCCAATCGCCGTGCCGAGCCTTTAAATGGATCGCCCCGCCGTGGAGATGAACGCCGTGAGAGGACAGATGAAGAGAATCTCCGCCTTGGGATGTGAGATAAATAGAGGAGGGGAAAATAGATAGAAGAGGATGAAGGGAGTTAAAAATAGTAAAGTAGAGCTAAAAATAGAGCGAGATTGAAAGTGAAATAGCATTGAAACCAGAAAGAATTAGAAGATGTGGTAGAAGATAAAGTTGAAGATCAGAGAAAGACGAAGAAGATTTATGAAGAGAATAGAGGGAGAAAGCATGAGGAAGAAGGTGAAAATTGAAGAAGAACAGGGTGGTGTCTGTGAGGATGAACAGTACAAATGGGAAGATAGCACCTTGAAAAGGAGATTATAACTTGAAAACGGGAAGGAATTAGAGGAAGATGAAGAAGAAGAAAATTTATATATTTAAAAAATGAAGAAGTTTGATGAAGAGACTCAGATAAAAAGAAGAGCAGAAGGGGAAGAAATTTTGAGAAGAACAAAGTGTAGAGTCGTGGATGAATACTAAAAATGTAGGATAGAGCCTTGAAAAACTTAAAATAACTTAAAAACGGGAGAGAATTAGAAGAAGAGGAAGACAAAGAAGTTGAAGAGCACTTAAAAATGAACAACTTTTGTGAAGAAAGCAATAGGAGAAAAGCATCAGAAAGGGGAGAAAAAGGTCTACCTAAACTAGGGGAAGAAAGAATGATAGGATTCTAAACTAAGAAGAAAACGAAAAAGAAAAAAACTCTCTTTCCCCCTCTTGACAAAGGGTATTTATAGAGAAACTAGGTCAAATGGAGGGTAGAGATCACATTTGATGAAGATGGATGGCTGGGATTAGAGGAGATTAGGATTTGGATGAGGAAAGAAAATGAGGCTCTGATAACGCGGAAATGTATGTCGTTACTACACACACGCTAACAATCTTAAAACCAAACTCGCACAAAATGATGAAAAGAGAACGTAGTACTATGGCAAGCTCGGGTCGAATCCTCAGGGAAGAAGAAATTTTTAGAGTTAAAAACCTTGGAGTCCTATAGAAAACACTTGTGATTTTGCTTTACTTAAAGAAAATAGTGCATGGAAATAAATCTATATAAAGAATATGAGAGAGATTGAGAAGAGAAATTTGAAAAACGGAGAGAGAAAAGAGAACACAATTTGCCAAAATAAATTTTATTGCTAAAGACATGAAAATTACAATTTATGAAAATTGAGATTACAACCAATATAAACTACGAGATGAATGAAGAAACTAGAGCCATGAGAGGATAATGAACGCCGTCGTCTCCTCCTCGCCGAGCCTTGGAGAGGATCGCTCTGCCTTGAAGGAGATCGCCGTGGAAAGAGGTGGATGAAGAAGCTGTCATCGTCCACGTCATGAGCCTTGGAACATCCGCCTTGATGTGCACACCGCCATGAAAGGAGATTTGTGGAGGATAAACTTTGGAGAGAAATATAGAGAGGATTGTGGAAGAGGTTTGTGTGGAGATGAAGAAGGAAGAGAATGAGAAAGTAAAACATTGGGAAAATAAATATAACTCGTAAACAAAAAAGAATTGGAGGAAGTGATTGAAGAAGCAAATCTAGAGCTATAAGAGAGGAAGAACTTTGATAAAGAACTCAGAAAGAAAATAAGAGTAGAAAGGCTTCAAAACGGAGGAATAACAGAAGCTAGCACCTCAGATGAATAGTAAAAGTACATGACAGAAAGTTGAAAAATATGAAATAACTTTCAAACCAGAAAGAATTAGAAGATGATGAAGAAGAATAAGTTGTAGAACACGTAAAAATAAAAAACTTTCATGAAGGAGGAAAGAGGATACAATCTCTAGAATGGGGAGAAATAAGGAGAAGAACAGAGAGAAATAATGGTTCACAGATGAACAGGATAGAACAGAGAAAAATATAAGATAACTTGAAGAACAGAAGGAATGGGAAGATGATGTAGAAGAAGAAGTTGTAGAGGACTTAAAAAAGAAGAACTTTTGTGAAGAAAGCAAGAGCAGAATATGGATGGATGAAGGAGAAAATAGGGAAGAACAGAGATGAATATAGTCTGAAAATGCACAGGATAGAACAGTAAAGAACACGAACTACCTTGCAAACCAGAAGGAATTGGAAAATGATGCAGAAGATGAAGTTGTAGAAAACTTATAAAGAAAGAACTTTTATGAAGAGTGTATGAGCGGAAAATGAACTGAAGTGGGAGAACTCGGCGGCCTAAGATGTGAGAGGGAGAGGGAGAGGGAGAGTGAAAATTGCTAAAAGAAGAACTTCCCGTCTCCTCCTTATCATGGGCTATTTATAAGGAAAGTTGGATTAATGGAGGGTGGAGATTGTATCAAAAGGAGATGGATGGCTGGGATTTAGGTAGAAGATGATGTATGGGAAAAAGAAAAAGGAGGTGGGCACCCCCTTTCTTGGACTTTAGACACCCCATTTCCCAAGGCTCATCATGTGTCTCCTTTATTTCAAACTTTAAATTTAATTTTCCCTCCAACCAAAATATGTGTTTCTTTTCCTTGATTTTAAACTTTTGAAATTTATTTTCCCTCCAACTAAAATATGTGCTTTTGACTTGGTCAAAGTGATGATGACAGTTTTATCCCCGGAGTTTCTTGCAATTACCTTCAATGTCCTGCACACACATAATTACAATTTAGTCCATAAAAACTACCACAATGTGCACATAAATCTCAAATGCTCATGGTTATGCAATGGAGAATTAATGCTCATGGCCCTCAACTTTAATTTATTATTAAATAATATCACCAAATTAATTAATTTACATGAAAGTTCTAATTTAAATGCGGAGTTGAGGTTAACTATGAAATATGCATAATTGCTTAATTATATGCACATAAAATAGTGTACATGCGATGAATTATTATAAGAAATGGACACTTATCACACCCCTCAACTTACTCATTGTTAGTCCCTTAGCAATACCAATAAATTAAAATTTAGGACTAATAAGAGTTTGTAAAATTCATGCTCTCATATCCAGTTCTCCCTTCATAGAATCAACCAAAGATTAGGAATCTGGAATAATTAATGCATACTAGCCTTATGTAGGAACTTAATAGTACATGATTAAGAATTCAAATCAAAGCTCAATAGCACTTGTGCATGTGTAACTACCAAATCCACAGCTTTGACAATTGCATCCCCCATTCGCTATTCCAAGCAAATACCTTTCAACCTTGCACCTCTTAGATCAGAGCATTAAGTATATTAGCTTTTTGTCTGCGTTATTGCTTTGTCCCTTTGGGATCTTTTATACCACACATGATGCTGCACCACCCTTCACTGCTTAACGAGAACCTCGACTCTTGCCTTAGGAGAAGCAGGCCCAATTTTGCAGATCAAGGTTCCATTTTCCATTTTACGCTAACCTCAACACGTCTTAGGTGAAGTAGGCCCGGTTACTAAGACTAGGAGCAATTTTCATGGTATTTTTTTTATTTTTATTTTTTTTTCATAATGTCATTGCACTTATTTGATAGATAATTTGACAGAAAACTTTGTAAAAAGATCTCTTTTCTTAAGAAGTGCAGAATATCAGACATCATACCTAAAATGGCAGGGGGCTTGTCTTGCTTGTTTCATTAGTGTGCAATGTGAATTTCTTTTTTCTAAAGTGCACATGAACTTTAAAGGGATTCTTATATCAATTTTTCATGACTAGATTGACTAAATTTCCCATCATCCTTCTCCCTAGTCTTTTCTATTCCAGAATTACTTTTAATTTAAGCATGAATCATGAAACTCACAGTGTGGTTTACATCTGTCTACTTTGATGATATGCAAGACAGACTCCTATCAGGTTGTACTATATGCATCATGAAAAATTTTCTTTCCCCCACCAACTTGAATGGCATTTTCCTCAATGGCATATAGAATTGAACGCAATAGAATAATGTATCAATAAATACTTCTGAGTAAGAAAGAGACAACCGGATAGGCGGGATGAAACCTCCCTCAATGTCACAGACGGCGATGACTTCCTCTCCATGACCTTGACCTGACTACTAAAACACACTCAAACAAAAATGTTAAACATCAAAAATCTTAGGTTGCCTCCCAGAAGCGCTAAGTGTTCCGTCTTCAGCCACACGCATGAGAGCACATGAAGATTTTATTCTAGACCACTTAGAACAATGGATTCTTTTTACAGCTGATCATTTTTCAAATAAGGTTTCAATCTTTGACCATTGACAGTGAAAATGTGACCATTTTTAGGATTCAAAATTTTGATGGCACCGTGGTCAAAAGCCATAACAACTACAAATGGTCTGTCCCATCTGGATTTGAGCTTACCAGGGAACAAGCCCAGCCTAGAATTAAAAAGCCAAATCTTTTGATCAGGTTGAAATGATTTTCTCACAATGTGTTTATCATGGAAAGCTTTGGTCTTGGCTTTGTAAATCTTGGCATTTTCATAGGCTTCATTCCTCAACTCCTCCAACTCATTTAGTTGTAGGGCCCTATGAGATCCGGCTTAGGCCAAGTCAAAATTGAACTGCTTAATAGCCCAATAGGCCCTATGCTCAAGCTCAACCGATAGGTGACAAGCTTTCCCAAAGATTAACATATATGGGGACATGCCAATGGGAGTTTTGTATGCTGTCCGATAGGCCCAAAGAGCGTCATCCAATCTTTCAGACCAATCCTTCCTATCGGGCCTAACAGATTTCTGCATGATATTTTTGATCTCCCTATTGGATGTCTCCACTTGACCACTTGTTTGGGGATGGTAGGGGGTGGCAATCTTATGAGTGATCCCATATTTTCCAAGAAGAGCTCGGAATTGGGCATGAGTGAAATGAGAACCTCCATCACTAATGATCGCCCTCGGACACCCAAACCTTGAAAATATATTCTTTCGGACAAACTTCATGACAACTTTATGATCATTGGTCCGGGTGGCAATGGCTTCAATCCACTTAGACACATAGTCGACCGCCACAAGAATGTATTCATGTCCAAATGATGGCGGAAAGGGCCCCATAAAATCAATTCCCCAAACACCAAAGATTTCAACCACTAGAATGGGGTTAAATGGCATCATATCTCGTTTGCTAAATTCATTGGCATCTTTGAAGAGAGTGGGCCAGAAAAATCCACTTTGCAACACTTTTATAGCCGTTTTCTTTCCCGAGAAATGTCTCCCACAAGCTAAAGTGTGACAAAAGTTCAGAACACTTTGGTGTTCCTCCTCGGGGACACACCTCCTAATTATTTGATCCGGACCCACATGAAACAATTCGGGGTCCTCCCAAAAGTAGTGTTTAGCCTTTGAAAAGAATCGATCCTTCTCCTGCCTAGACCACCCTCCTGGAATCTGTCTTACCGCCATGTAATTGACTATGTGAGCGTACCAAGGGGTTGAGTTGTAAGAGTTGGAAAGAATTTGCTCATCAGGGAAGGAATCAAACATAGGAGCACTTTCAGGAATCATAATCCTAGACAAGTGATCAGCTACAACATTCTCTAACCCCTTCTTGTCCTTGATCTCAAGATCAAATTCTTGTAGCAAGAGAATCCATCTAATCAAACGGGGTTTAGCATCTTTCTTGGTGAGCAGGTATTTCAAGGCAGCGTGATCCGAATAAACAATGACTTTGGCCCCCAAAAGATATTAGCAAAATTTTTCTAGGGTAAACACAACAGCCAGAAGTTCTTTCTCTATGGTTGTATAATTCAATTGAGCATCGGCGAGGGTGCGACTCGCATAATAAATTACCACAGGTTTTTTATCAATTCTCTGGCCCAAGACAGCTCTTATGGCATAGTTAGAGGCATCGCACATGATTTCAAATGTGAGCGACCAATCAGGAGACTGTAGGATTGGGGCTTGAGTGAGGGCCACTTTAAGAGAGTGAAAAGCCTCAAGACAAGACTCATCTAGCTGGAATGGAGTGTCCTTGGCTAGGAGCTTAGTGAGCGGACGAGTAATGGTAGAGAAGTTCTGAATGAATCTTTTATATAAACCCGCATGGCCAAGAAAAGAGTGGATTTGCTTGATAGACGAAGGGGGAGGAAGATTGGAAATCAGATCGACCTTAGTCTTGTCTACCTCTATTCCCCTTTCGAAAATAACATGGTCTAACGCAATGCCTTCTCTTACAATGAAGTGGCTTTTCTCCCAGCTTAACATAAGGTTAGATTTAATGCATCGTGCCAGCACCTTCTGCAAATTCTCCAAACAACAATCAAATGAGTCACCGAAAATTGAGAAGTCATCCATGAAAATTTCTAAAAAATCTCCCACCATTTCAGAAAAGATTGCCATCATATACCGCTAAAAGGTGGCAGGGGCTTACAAAGCCCAAATGGCATTCTTCTAAATGCAAACGTGCCATACGGACACGTGAATGTAGTCTTTTCCTGATCTTCCGGGTAGATAGCAACTTGATTGTACCCGGAGTATCCATCCAAAAAGAAAAAATATCTTTGCCCAGCCAATTTTTCCAAAATTTGATCCACAAACAGGAGAGGGAAATGATCTTTCCTTGTCATTGAGTTCAATTTTCTGTAATCAATATAGACTCTCCACCCCGTTTGTAGTCTCATTGGCACCTCTTCACCCTTCTCATTTTGAATCACAGTCAGTCCGGATTTCTTTGGAACAACTTGTGTAGGGCTAACCCACTTGCTATCAGAGATGGGATATATGATCCCAGCATCCAACCACTTCACCACCTCTTGCTTAACCACTTCTTTCATGTTCAGATTTAGCCGATGTTGCATCTCCCTACTCGGCTTGACATTGTCCTCTAAATAGATATGGTGCATACAAACATCCGGACTGATCCCCTTGAGATCCGCCACCGACCAACCTATTGTCCCCTTATGAGATTTAAGGATCTCAACTAGTTTCTCCTCATGGTAAGGTTCAAGGTCACTTGCTATGATGACTGGCAAGGTTTGTTCTGGGCCTAGGAATGCATATTTAAGGGAGGCCGGTAATGGTTTTAGTTCAACCTGAGGAGGGGATTGCAAAGAGGGCAGAGCTGGTTCCGATTTAAGCTGAGGCAAGGGTTCAGCTAGGGGCCACGTCCTAAGTTGAGTCGACAAGATGTCAACTTCCTCTCTCATTCCAGTCCTACTGTCCCCTTCAATCTCCAATAATTCCTCCATGGTGTCAATAGCATAGCAATCTCCTTTTTGATCATGAAATTTGGATGCCTTGAAAATGTTGATGCTGACTTTCTGGTCCCCAAAAGATATGCCCATAATTCCTGAAGCATAGTCTATATTAGCCCTAGCCGTGGCTAAAAATGGTCTATCCAAAATGATAGGAGTATGCTTGATTTCTTGTGGAGAAACCATGTCCAAAATAAGAAAGTCGGCGGGGAAGTAGCACTCATTCACTTTAACAATGACATCCTCAATAAGGCCTTTTGGAGTCTTGATTGATCTATCGGCGAGTTGGAGGATAATGGGAGTAGGCTTGAGCTCACCGATGTCAAACTGTTCATAGATGGAGGTAGGGAGTAAATTCACACTAGCTCCTAAATCAAGGAGAGCCTTATCAAATGTCACACCCCCAATGTTGCAAGAGATAAGGGGTGCTCCCGGATCTTTTAACTTCCTTGGAACTTGGTTGAGGACCACAGCACTAACGTTCTCAGGGAGCCGAACCTTTTTCGGGGTCACTCGTGGCTCCCGCCTAGGAGTGCACATGTCTTTTAAGAATCTAGCATAGGCCGAGACATGTTTGATAGTATCGAGGAGAGGGATGTTGATGTGTACTTGTTTGAAGAGCTTCATCATCTCCTCATTATGGGTTGGTTGTTTCTTTTTGGGCTTTAAGGTATTGGGAAATGGCACTGTAGGTTGGCTAGTGCTAGGCCCTTCCTCTACTTTCCTCTTTCCCTTGACATCCTCTTCCTGGCTGGGTTCCTCCTCACTATCAGAAGATATGTCAGGGGCCTGGACTGATGGACTAGGAGTGGACCCCTGGGGATCTTTGAGAATTTTACCACTTCTTAAGGTCGAAATTGCTTTTGCATTTTCGAGTTATGGGCCTCTTTGTGGTATTTGGTCTGATGGGTGCTGGAGGAGAGAAGGAATTGGCTGGTTAATGGGGAAGTTTTTTTGTGGGAAGCCTGGAGGATTATTTCGTGGGTTGGCAATGGGCTGACTTGGCAATTGGCCCACTTCCCTTCTCATGGTGGCTTCAGGCAATTGGCCCAACTGGGTCTCCAACTTAGAGATGGTTTGCTGGTGGGCTTGGACGGTCTGTTGGAAAGATTGACTTTGGGCTTGAATAGTTTGTTGGAAGGATTGATTTTGGGCCAAAATTAGTTGTTGTAACTGATGGAATCTATCATCAGTTTGGGAGTCCTGGTGGTGTTGCAGAGGAGGTTGATAGGTTTGTTAAGAATTGAAAGATTGCCCGTAATTGGGCTGAGGAGGTTGGTATGGGGCTTGACCTTGGTTGAATCGGGGAAGTGGTTGCTGGGCTTGCGGTCCTCGACTATAAGCATTTCCTTGAAATGGTGGCTGAGTTTGGAATTGGTGCTGGATGGGTGGTTTGTAAGCTTGAGATGCGGAGGGGATGGTGGGCTGATTGGGAGCTTGTTGATTTCTCCAATTGAAATTGGGGTGATTCCTCCAGCCCGGATTATAGGTGGTAGAAAATGGGTCATAGTTGGGCTTAGAGAACCCCTGGGCTGCTTGGACTTGCTCTTGTATAAAAGATGATAACTGGGCTGCTGTTGGACAATCAGACACATGATGGTCTGAGCTAGCACATAAAGCACACACCTCATGGTGTGTTGGGTCTGGGTATGGGTTGGACGTAGTTGAGATGGTGGTTTCTTATTTATTTTGGGCCAGGAGCTGGTCTAACTTGTGGGCCAGCATATCAACCTATTCTACCTTTTGGGCCATGATGTCCACCTTGTCCAATTTTTGATGGATGAAATTCACATCCACTCTAGCTTCAGGTTCCACCCGATACATCCCGGCCCGTTTAGAGGGCCCAATGGTTCTCTCATATGAGGATAAGGAAGCATGGTTGATTGAATTCTTGCTCAACATTTCAAATAAGGCATAGGCCTCATCCTCACTTTTGCTCATAAAGGCCCCACCACATGATGCATCCACAATCTGCCTAACTTGATCATCTAAGCCCTCGTAGAAAGCTTGTACTATTTGCCATTTGGAAAGCCCATGATGTGGGCATTTTTTGAGGAGTTCCTTTAATCTCTCCCATAATTCATGTATTTGTTCATTTGGGAGTTGCGCGAATCCTGTGATTGCACGTCTCATGGTGTTGGTTCTACCGATGTGGTAAAATTTATTAAGGAACTCATGCTGCATATCTGCCCATGTGCCAATAGGTTTCTCTAAGGTCCCTAGCCAGTATTTGGCTTTGTCCTAAAGTGAGAAAGGGAATAAGGTCAGGCGGAGGGCATCATCTGTGAAAATTTGAATTTTCACAGTGGAACAAATTTCTAAAAATTCATCCAGATGTTTATAGGGATCTTCATTGGTCTTCCCATAAAAGGATGGGAGCATCTGAATGATGCTATATTTGATCTCATAATGCAAAGTAGGGACATTAGGCAGTTGGATACAAGTGGATGGCTGATAATTCGAAGGAATAAAATATTCCTTCATCTGTTTGGGCACCCCTAGTTGGTGTTGTTCAGCCATAGGTTGGATTTGATTTTGGGCCTGATTAAAAATAAATCGCTCAATCTCACTAATGAGCTCAACTAAGTCACGGTGTTGAGATCTTCTCCCTTGCATAAACCAAGGTTAAAGATGAGAGATGGGAGAATTTTTTATGATGATTTTTTTTATTTTTTATTTTTATTTTTTTACTCAAACCAGGACGAAGAGAGAAGATGAGATTTTTTTGTTTTTATTTTTATTTTTATTTTTTTTATCCAAATACAAACAAGTTGTCACACAAATTACTTAATGCCCTAGATGTGACATAGACCTACAAATTGAGTTTCACAAAATGGCTAAAGTGTAACTTAAGTTCACCCTCAATATTTCCACCGGTCAGGTAAGAGGTGGGGTAGTGGGAGGTTCCCCCTACTTTCGTAGGGACCTAATTATGTCAAGCCACTAGCCCGCTTAAGGCGTTTGCCGTTCGACCGTCTTGCCTTAGGCACCGATTTTCATAAGAGGGTAAGCCCAAATAACACAAGAACCACAGTGTGAACCTAGGGCCAATGTCTACTGGATTTTATTTAAGGTCTAGGTGATGCAAAGATGCATGGGAATTGTGGTTTGTGGGCTAAGGAAGGGTGATGAAATCTCCACCTTATCTTGCTTATGGGTGTTACCCTTAGAATATTTTAGAAATTATATGCAACAAACCAAGTTCAAACAAGGGGTTCTATGTAAGCATGGAAATGCATGAGCATGCTTTTGGAAAAATTAGAGTACTCACCTTGCCTCCCGCAACCTTTAATAATGCAATTAACAATAATTAAACAACAAAAATAAATTCTATCCTAAATGATGCATGACCTAAAACATGGAAGTGTTGGTTCTACTCTTGCAATGATGATTTTTATTGAAGTTCAAGTGATGATTTTTTTTATTTTTTTATTTAGTGAACCTATCTAACCACAAGATATGAAATGTAGAGAAATGAAATTAAAATGAAGGAGGAAAAGTTTGGATACTTACTTGAAAAGTGTTCCCTCATTCTTTTTTTTCTTTTTTTCTTGAAATGAATGACTAAATCACAAAGATGAAAAAAAGAAAGGCAAACTTACCTCTGATTTTTTTTTTGAATTTTCAAGTTGCTTTTTCTCCCTTTTTTTCTGTAAAAATAAAAAAAGAGAACTTTATTAGTACACTATAAACACAAGAAAAATAAAGTTATTAAGTCAAAAATCATCATTCTTCCCCGACAACGGCGCCAAAAATTGATAACGTGGAAATATATGTCGTTACTACACACGTGCTAACAATCTTAAAACCAAACTCGCACAAAATGATCAAAAGAGAACGTAGTACTATGGCAAGCTCGGGTCGAATCCTCAGGGAAGAAGAGATTTTTAGAGTTAAAAACCTTAGAGTCCTATGGAAAATACTTGTGATTTTACTTAAAGAAAATAGTGCATTGAAATAAATCTATCTAAAGAATATGAGAGGGATTGAGAAGAGAAATTTGAAAAAGGGAGAGAAAAAAGGGAACACAATTTGCCAAAATAAATTTTATTGCTAAAGACATGAAAATTACAATCTATGAAAATTGAGATTACAACCAATATAAACTATGAGATAAGTGAAGAAACTAGAGCCATGAGAGGATGATGGACGCCGTCGTCTCCTCCTCGCCGAGCCTTGGAGAGGATCGCTCCGCCTTGAAGGAGATCACCGTGGAAAGAGGTGGATGAAGAAGCCGTCATAGTCCACGTCATGAGCCTTGGAACGTCCGCCTTGATGTGCACACTGCCATGAAAGGAGACTTGTGGAGGATAAACTTTGGAGAGAAATATAGAGAGGAATGTGGAAGAGGTTTGTGTGGAGATGAAGAAGGAAGAAGATGAGAAAGTAAAACAGTGGGAAAATAAATATAACTCGTAAACAAAGAATAATTGGAGGAAGTGATAGAAGAAAAAATCTAGAGCTATAAGAGAGGAAGAACTTTGATGAAGAACACAGAGAGAAAAGAAGAGTAGAATGGCTTCAAAACTGAGGAATAACAGAAGCTAGCACCTCGGGTGAATAGTAAAAGTACATGATAGAAAGTTGAAAACGGGAAATAACTTTCAAACCAAAAAGAATTAGAAGATGATGAAGAATAAGAAGTTGTAGAACACTTAAAAACAAAGAACGTTCATGAAAGAATCAAGAGGATACAATGTCTAGAATGGGGAGAAATAAGGGGAAGAACAGAGAGAAATACTGGTTCATAGATGAACAGGATAGAACAGTGAAAAATATAAGATAACTTGAAAAACGGAAGGAATGGGAAGATGATGTAGAAGAAGAAGTTGTTGAGGACTTAAAAAAAAGAACTTTTGTGAAGAAAGCAAGAAGAGAATATGGACGGATGAAGGAGAAAATAGGGAAGAACAGAGAAGAATACAGTCTGAAAATGCACAGGATAGAACAGTAAAGAAAACGAAATACCTTGCCAACCAGAAGGAATTGGAAGATGATGCAGACGAAAAAGTTGTAGAGAACTTCAAAACAAAGAACTTTTATGAAGAGTGTATGAGCATAAAATGAACTGAAGTGGGAGAACTCGGCGGCCTAAGATGTGAGAGGGAGAGGGAGAGTGAAAATTGTCAAAAGAAGAACTTCCCTTCTCCTCCTTGTCATGGGCTATTTATAAGGAAAGTTGGGTTAATGGAGGGTGGAGATTGTATCAAAAGGAGATGAATGGTTGAGATTTAGGTAGAAGATGATGTATAGGGAAAATGAAAAGGAGGTGGGCACCCCCTTTCTTGGACTTTGGACACCCCATTTCTCAAGGCTCATCATGTCTCTCCTTTATTTCAAACTTTAAATTTAATTTTCCCTCCAACCAAAATATGTATTTCTTTTCCTTGAATTCAAACTTTTGAAATTTATTTTCCCTCCAACCAAAATATGTGCTTTTGACTTGGTCAAAGTGGTGATGACAGTTTTGCCCCCGGAGTTTCTTATAATTACCTTCAATGTCCTGCACACACATAATTACAATTTAGTCCATAAAAATTACCACAATGTGCACATAAATCTCAAATGTTCATGGTTATGCAATGGATAATTAATGTTCATGGCCCTCAACTTTAATTTATTATTAAATAATATCACCAAATTAATTAATTTGCATAAAAGTTCTAATTTAAATGCGGAGTTGAGGTTAACTATGAAATATGCATAATTGCCTAATTATATGCACATAAAATGGTGTACATGCGATGAATTATTATAAGAAATGGACATTTATCAGGCTCCCCTTGGCTTTCCTAATGGGGAGAGGGATCTTCCTAATTCTTCTCCTAAAATCTCTCCACAAGATGAATTGAGATAATTCTTTCCTTTATCTTCTCTCACACAAAATAAGAAATGGTGGCTGCTCTTGACTTGGTCAAAGGTGAAGGGGGCGCCCTAGGGCATCCTTTGCCCTAGTTCTGTGACAAATTTGCCCCTAACCTTTCTAGCAAATGCCGAGAGTGTCCTGAACACACAATATTTGAATTAAATTCATAGAAAATTATTACTTTGCGCATAAAAATCATGAGTGCTCACAATTATGCAATGGGAAATTAATCCTCATGCCCCTCAACCCCTTGTTATTCATTAATTATTCATAAATTAAGTTAATTTACATAAAAGGCCTTGATTCAAGTGAGGTTGGGTTTAACTGTAAAGTATGCATAATTGGCTAATTATGTGCATATGAAATGATATATGTGATGTGAATTATCATAAGGAAATGAGCACTCATCAGTCATCGGTGCTCCTACAAGGGCCATACCCGAGGAATACTACGGCCTTAGAGGGAGAAATGGAAGAAAGCTTGGAGACGAGCTCGGTGTAGGTTGTAAGGGTATCAAAAGTTTGACTTCCGCTCACGGCACAGCCCTATAGATTAGGTCTGTTGCGCTGGGACTTTTTGTCATATCATCAAACCTTAGTTCTCCTTGTGGCACGCATACGACCGGACTCATGATGTCATTCGGGGAAACTGTACTACCACTCTTGCCATGCCATTTTTTTTCTTTTTTTTCTTTTTTTTTGTCTTTTATGGGTTTGTCCTTTCGGCTTTGATCAAAACATTGACTTTTGGAATTTTGATAATGGAGAACAATGTCTTAATAGACTGTCCCTATTTGAGACTTCTTCCTTTCGGGGAGTGCTTAGTTTGGTTGTCTTACCTATTCCACCCCTTTGTCCCTATACCTGAGCCGAGTGAGGAGGAGAAAAAGACCTTCATGCCCCTAGGACATGGCCAAAGTAGGAACGGTGTTTTCCAAGGGAGCCGGCTAAGGATGCCGTGTAGTGTGTGCGACCTGTGCAAAGGGATAGCCCTTAATGACCGGGGAGAGGACGTCGGACTCCTGGCACAGAGTTCATTATGCCTTTAAATATTACAGAAGCAAAAAACAACCTTGACTGAGACATGAAAAGGTTTTTTGTTTTGTTTTGTTTATTTTTTTTAAATTTTTTTTTTGGTTTGTTGATTTTTTTTTAAACTAATCACTCATTATCATGTTGAAAACCTCACTTTTTTATGCTCATGCGTAGAAATGAAATATGAAAATCAAAGATGTGCAATTAAATCATACCTTGCGTCTTTTAATGAAGGTAACTTATAATCCTGAAGCGGTCAACATGTTACCCCTTGCGCTTGCATTCCTTGTCTTGGCAGCTCGCAAGATAAAGGGTAGGATGAAGGTCGGAGTAAATCAACATGACAGAGTGATGAGTAGATGGACAGAGATGAAGGAAGATAAAAGGAAAAGAGGTAGGGCTTGAACTCCCTTGCTAGGGCATGAATCCCTGAAAACATGAGGGTCTACAGAAGATGCCAGCATCAGAGGGGATCATGGGGGACTAAAGCCCCGAAAGCAACATGAGAGAAGGCGAAGACCATGATTGAGAGAGAGATGAAGAATGACATAACACAAATTTATGAAAGAATTCCAGAAGATGATGGAATGACTCGTGGAGTCTGGAAGTAGAGGGCATTGGAAAGATGGTATAAAACTGGGACAATTGGGAGGTCCCAAGGAAAAAGGAAGGCAAGAATGAGAGAACTCTTGGAAGAGATGGTGAGAGGATTGAATAGGAGAGGATGGATTAGATTGCACGGGAAAACGAGGAAGAAGAGCATGATTTAAAAAAGATGAAAGAATTGATTTGGAGGAGGGAAGATAAATGACCCAAGGAGAGGAGCTTAACAAAATAAATGAGGATGGAGTGGAATGAGGGGAAGATGGTATAACTGTGCACCCATCACACACTCTTCGGGCCTTGAGCCTCCTTACCATCTGACAACGTGGCGGCCTTGTTGTAGTAGTTCGGCTTCTTGTCCTCAAATGTCTCTTCACATAACGGGCCCATCGTGCAGAAAGCCTGGCCCTTTTCAGACAAACGTTTGGCGCAGTCGTCGCCCCTTGGCCTTTGATATTCATGGCATCCTCCTTTGGCAAACAAACATTGGGAGTGTCGAGAAGATCTTCTTGTGGGGTAATACCCTTGTCATAGCAAATTCCTTGTATAAATCCCCTTGATAGATTCATAATGCCAACGCATAGGAGCTCCCATTTTGGCATGCTTATTGATGGAACTGCCTACCCCTTGCACGGAAGCAAATATGAAGTGGACTTGAGGGCTTCTAGCAAGAGGTGCCTTGGCTTGCCCTCAATTATCATCTCCTCGACAATAGAATGTGTCATGACGATTTTGGAGGAGAACCCCTTCTTAGGCATATGTACCATAACAGAATGAGGGGTAATGAGGACATCAAAAATAGCTTGGTCAATGAGCAATGCGACACTGGTAAGCGCGGCCTTGGCCCTTAATGGCATCAATTTTTGGCAATTTTATTTAGTGAGCTTCGGTGGAGACTTTAAAAACTGCTCGGCACAAGTATGTGAATCGGCATCTGATGAACAAAATCTTGACCCTTGAGCAGCATACCCGCGGCCAATTCCTTCTTGCCCGATTCTTGAACATCCTCGGCACATATACTCATAGAAACACACCCACTCTGAGGGGTGATGAGAGATGAGGTGGAGGTGGTAGGATCAATGTATAATGAATGTCTAATGGATGGCATTAGTGGAAGGATAAGCGGAAGCTGAGGCTCAAACATGTCGAGCTTCCCCCCTTGCTTGGAAGCGGACGGGTTTGACACGAGTGCAAAAGGGGGTGGACCCTGCTCAAGATCAGCCACGGGTTCGGGTGAAGGGTCAAGTGGAGGGTTGTTAATAAATGGTTTTTGGATAATGGAGGGCCAAAGTGGCGAACAAGGAGAAGGTTCAATGGGCGGCTCGGCGGAGACTGGTGGAGTGGAGGTTGATGGAGGTGTAATTGGAGGTGTAAAAGGAGAGGGTTTGGTGCGTAGGAAGCATCAGATTTTGGCGATGCGAGTGGTTTCAAGGGTAGGAAAAGGGTCATGGTGCACCGGCGTGAGTGATTGAAGTATCAACCCACCATCATAACACCAATTGATTTCAGAGATGGGGTTGGGGACGGTGGCGTCATCCTGAGCAGGGGGTCCTTCAGGTGGCAATGGAGGGAGAGGAAAGCGAAGGAAACTTGGAGTGAGTGCTTCTTTAGGAACTTCAAAATCTTCACATGTTGTCTCCAACTCTTCACAATCAAAAAGATCCAGTGGACATCGTGGTGAAGGCATATTGACCTGTGGTGGTGGAGTATAAGGTGTATATGTTGTGGAGGGTTTTGTGGAGGCAAATATGAAGGTGGAGGCGGAGGGCCAAATGCATAAGTGGGATGAGTGGGTGAAGGGCGGACGGCATCCACTTGATCATTAAAACTTGTAAAATCTTCTTGTTCACGTATGTCGATGCCGTCGTCCTCTCTTCTCTCCTTCCAATCTTTCTCCATCTTGGTGATGTTGTTCATGAATGCATGAAGAGGATTGACTTGGGAAGGGGGAGGAGGAGGCCAGGGGCTTGTCACCCTCTTTAGTTGTTCCTCCATCAAAGTGATTTTGTCGAGGAGAACTTACTGGAGGGGTGCAACTTGAGAAGTGGAGGGTTAGCATTGACGCCGTGGAGGAGGGTGAATGGGCCAGCCGATAGAAGGACCCAGACGGGCAGGATTGCAAGGAGTGCAAGGGCCTTGGGGCCATGAAGGAGGAGGAATAGAAGGAGGCGGGTGATAAATTACCCAAGGAGGAGTATGTATAGAAGAAGGTGGGTAGTGAGCCACCCGGGAAGGAGATGAAGAAGGTGGGTGATAGGCCACCCATGGATGAAGTGAGGAAGACGAGTAATGGGCCACCTGTGTGGGATTGGTAGGAGGATGAGATGAAGAAGATGCACCCTCAACAATACTCTTAAGGGCTTGGATTTATTGAGGGTGAGATGATCTAACGCACGGAGGACTTGGGAAACCTTCTCATCATTGGGAGGAGATGGTTCCGGGGGAATAGTGGCTCACGATGGATATGAGGACCATGAGATTGGACATTACCCATGGATCGGGCATAACTGTAAGAATAAGAACGTGGTCCCTTAGGAAGATTGTGGTGAGAATTATAAAAACGAGGATCATAAGATGTGCTAGGTTGGTTATCCTCTTGATTATGAACATTATTAGACATGTTGATTTGATTATCAAAGCAAAACACCATGCATCAATCAACTCTAATCAACTTTGCAAAGATATTAAACAAGTGAGTGTTTATGCTTGTTTCTATGTATCCCTTGATGTGAATAAATGATCTTTAACAAATGCACGCAATTCACTCAAGGTAGGAACCTAGTTTCAATGTGGTTCAACTCCAGTGCCAACTAGACTAATTCTCACCACATATAGGCCAACTAGACTCCGGGAACTTCAAAGGTACAACCAGCCCAGCGTCTATGAGGGAATCCACGGGTGCGGAGACTTACGGAGGTCTTGGTTTAGGAGATTCCGATCCAATGAGACGGAGTGCTCAATAGAGGGTCCTTCCTTAACCAAGAGAGGGTATGATCTCCTAAAAGTGTAGGGAGAGGAGGTCTCCCAAACCCAAATGCACAATGAATGCAAGAAAATCTAAGTTAGATCTAGAGGATAGTAAGGAGAATATGGCAAAAATGAATACATAACAATATACAAGAAATGTACAAGATGCGACTGAGGAAGATGACAAACAGAAACCTGATGAATGATATAACAAAATAGCTCTCGGGTAGGGACTTACCAAAACGCGGCACAAGCAGGGAGCGCGACACTATCGCGGTAGAGACACCAGGTGCGTCTCCTGAGAACTCAAAAGAACAATAGAAGGAAACAAAAAAACATAGGAACAGAATGTAACGTTGACACATAGAGACACAATCAACGCTGTTCCACAGAAGGTCGCATTTATGGAGGCGGTCCTGGGTTTGGTCGTGATGACTACACGGGGAGAAACTGATGCAACTAAAAAAAAACAACAAACAACCACACACACATGAACAAGTTAAGAAGCAGGCAGGCAGAAGAATAGACATGATGGGCACAAAGTGTCCCACCGTGATCGCCAAAAGATGTAGATCGGAATATCGACCACCCATCAAAATAACAATGATATAAGCATGATAGATAAAAAGGGCCAACGCATGCAATATAAGATAAAGAAATAAAAATCCGTGATCGCCACCGAAGCCTATAGCATGCCAAATAGTGTAAGACTAAAAGAGGGGGCACACTACTTATCTCGGAAATTGAAAGAGAGGCCAAGGAAAGGCCTGCTGGTTAACGCGGTAGAAGATACGGGCGCATTACTGTATTAACGCGCATATTTTTATGGTCACGTTCTTCAGGAACGCGCTGAATACGTGTGCCGCGTTATCAGAGAAATTGCGGTATTGTGTGGATCGGTTCCTTCCTTGCTCCAAGGCCGGCCAGGGTGCAAGGGCCTCACTTCTTCTTCTTCTTATGCCTATAAAATAGTGAAAACAACCAAAAGAAAGCCCACTAGAACGTGATTAGGTGTAGAATCTATCCCTATTTTTAATAAAAGCATGCAAAAGGAGGGCTAGATCACCTGGGGGTTTGGTGGTTTTTAACACCTACGGGAGGGCCAAAAATATGTTTGGTGTGTGTGTGTATGCGTGTATTTGAGAAAAGGAGTTACTTTGAAAAGATCATGTGATGATATGTAGAGATTAAAAAGGATTTAAAAGACACAAAAATGGGGGGAAAACGAAGAACGGGGAAGAACAAACGAAAGCCCTAAAATACTCCTTGATTGAGAAGAGGGCGAGGGATCAAAGACCCTCGACAAAGCACGACCTCGCCCGCTCTCCTATGGTCGAAGTCCCAGAGTCGCATCCTTTGCACTCGCCGGCCATGGGTCCATTTTATAGAAGAAGGTGAAACCTCAAAACCCTAGGTCGGGATCGAAGAGATCTGAGGAATCGGCGGCCCAAAATTAGGTAATCCCGCCGATTATTGAGGGTGAAAGACTCCTAGGAGGATTAGGAACCTTCCATGATCGAAACGAGCTATGAAACCTACCCGGATAAGGATCAAAAAACGGAAAGAGAGAGTTTCAATCGGACATGGTTTCCTACTGAGAACGCGCTCATGATAACCACCGTGATCAACAATAACGTGCCGCCATGATATACCGCGATTAAATTTGAATGGTCAAAGCCAGTGGTCAAAGAGTCAAAGCTTTTAAGAACGTGCCCTAAGCTTTGATCGTGATAATAAATATCACGGTAACAAGATATGCCGCGTCATGGAAATATTAGAAAAGATTTAACGCCAAGGTGCTTGACGCTAAATTAAATGAATTTAATTTGAAACAAAATAGCACCTTTGTGAACAGTCGTTATATCAACAATTAATGTCAGGCACCTTGGAACACTTTTAGGAACGCGGTGAGATAATATTACGCGTTAATGAGTAACGCGACATCAGTGAGGGGCGCGTTATTGATGAGTTGGCCAAGATCTCGAGCTGATATTCAGGGCACGAAAGTTGGATTCAAGGGCTGAAAATGGACAGAAATATCTCCCAAATAGACCAGAGAATCAACCCATTAAGGATCCATTGGGGCGTCAACTTACGAGAACAAGAAAAAGGCTCAACTCGTGGGCCGAAAACGGGTGTCTACAGTGTCCGGCTTAAAGCCATAAGTTCAAGGATGCTAAGCAATAATCATGAAGTCAAGCACACAGAAGCTCTCCAAAAGCTTGTCTGCATTGGTGCACCGATGCATCAGTGTAGTGCATCGACGCAGCCTTACCTATTGAAGCGACTTCCAAAGTGCTGCACCGACGCAACAAAGAGCTGCACCGACGCATCAAAAACAAGTTGCAATCTAGAGGTCGAAGCAGATCTGACGGTGCCTTGATGCATCAAGCTACTGCATCGACGCATCTGCCCAGCATTAGAAATCGAATGGTGTTACATCGAAGCAGCTGAGTACAGCTTTTCAGAAAGCAAGTCGAAGCACCAAGCGATGATTTGATGCCTTCGAGCATGATATCATTAGGGAAGGTCGAAGCAGCAAATTGATGACCCGACGCATCAGCTTATGAGCGATATTTCGTTACACTCTTCCTCAACCTGGCGATGCTATGCATCGACGCACCAAGACTAAAGCTGCATTCGAAGCCTTCTGGCCAAGGATTCCATGTTCACACTGCACCGACATATCTGAGGAGTGCATCGACGCACTCGGCTCAGAACCAGCAATTGAAAGTCAACATGTCGAAGCATCCAAGCACTGCATCGACGCACCAAAGGGCATGCGTTTTGAAGTCAACTATTCGAAAGCTTTTTAGCTTCACTGCCTCGATGCATTAAGCAGCAGCATCGATGCAGCTTGGCTTTATTCTCAAAAATGGGAGAACTCAAGTGAATCACGTGCCAGTGACCTGAATTTAGATTGGCACGCAATCCAATCCATGTGGCTAAGCCTTGGAAGGATAAAAAGTGTCGAAATATTCCCTCTGCCAACTGGACCAACGATTTAATTCAGGCGAATCACGTGCCAGCTCTCATGGAACTTTTGGCGCGCAAATTACAACCCACACGGCAACTTTCTGGAAGATTCATATCTGATGCGGGACGGACACACGACCAGGGAGTCTAGCTCACAACTCGTCCCTAAGCGAGGAAAATGCGGGATCGTGCGCGGTTGAGGAACCGATAGTGAGTCTCGGGTATCGGCTTTCTGTATGTACTCGGATCGAGTCACGGGACGGGTCACTCACTCTCTCTCGCAGTAGTGATAAAAGTATATACGAGCTAGTATCCTATCACTCGCAGCGGCATACACGAATGGATACGAGTAAAGCAAATGCGGAGTAAGAGGGAGAACATGATACCTCCACGCTCCGGGCGTGGGGAAGGCGACCCCGGCCAAGTACGGTAACTCCCGGTACCAACGGTTAAAATTTAATTACAGCAGTGAATTATATTACCCACTCCACGCAGGGAGGTAAAGGGCTACAAGTGGGGCCCGGGAGGATCGACCTTGGGTTGACGGGCAGTAATCTGGAGGTGTGTTCGGGGGGAACTCGGCCTGCTGGTCCGACTCGGCCCTGCGCCGACTCGGTTCTGACTCGCTGGACAGTAAGGCACGGATTCCAAAGGAACGTCACCCTCCTGAGGTCTTATGAAGGTGCCGCTTGGCTGGGATGATGGCAGGACGTCCTTGATCGACTCCCTGAAGTGGCGGTTCCAGAAGTTGACTTTTAGTATTTTTGCACGAATTATCCACGGACTGATTTTTCTGATCTGCACATGGAACAGAATTGCGCGCCTCGGCGGCAAGAATTAATTCTCACAGATCCGAAATCGGATCGAGGTGAAACTGATGGGGTTGGAAAGAGAACTCCCAGATCTACTACATATAATATTTGTATGTTGATCCCATGAAAGTGTGGCCGGAATGGAAGGCGGTGGCCGGAAGTCGCATCCAGCGGAGGTGGAGATCTTGGAGTCACACCAAGAGGAGGGCTTCACACCCTAGAATGATTGAAATCCATCTGCAAGAGGGGAGGAGAGACACAAGGGGTGCCCTTGGGCTTGCTCTTGACAAAAATGCTTAATTCTTCATTAAAATCTCTAATGACACTATACATAGACTTATATAGAGAATGACAAGGGGTGGGGGCTGAGAATTTCGTGGGAGAGAGGGGATTTTCTTCCCCATGTGGTCAAATGACCAAATTAAATAAAAAATATAACATGGGATAAACTATATTATAAGGGGGAAGCATCTTGGACTTTAAGGGTTGGAATATTAGACTTTTTAATCCAATTGTCCCCTTGAATGGTCAAGCCATCTAGAAGCCCACCTTGGATCTTTGACTGGGCCCACATGGGTCCTAAGGCTTAGGTGGACCAATAGGAAAGGAGATGGGGGCCCCTTGCTGGTCCTACTGGACTTTTACACAAAAACCCAAAGATCCTTAGGGAATGACACATTGGCTTATAAAGCCTTACAATTACATACATGTTTTCCCAAGAATATAAATGCAAATAAAAGGACTCAAATGTAAAATAAAAAGTTAGTGGTCTTGCTCTGATGTCCCCATTAATTCTCTCTGGGTGGGAAGAACTTGACCCCATCGAGTAAGGGGTGCGGCTACTCGAGTAGCTCCGGCGGATGTGTCACCGAACCTGGAAGCGTGAAGTACGCTCCACTCAAGTAATCGACACCTGCTCATCCCGTATAGATTCGATATGCTCACACTGCTGTGGGACTAAGGCTAAAGGTGGACACTCCGGGGTGGGGTCAATCTCAAATGAAGGAAGGCGGCTCGAAGACTCACTAGGAATCACCGCTTGTCCCTTATGTGACTAGATCCGATATGAAGTAGAACCGATCCCAATGTCCGACAAGTCGCACTCGAAAGGGACTAACACGCGAGCGTACAAAACTGACTTGACTCGATGTATGGACAGACACACGACAGACAAACGAAACAAAGACTCACAAGGACCCAAAACAAACCTAATGTTAGTCCGACCCGTACATGGGTGACGGCGGACCAGGACATCCCAATATGTGCCATGCATGCATCTTATGTACCCGAAGGTTGGTGGTATGGGAAACACCTAGACGCCCAAGTATGACCCAGTCATGCATGAACGGCCCTTTGGATTTGGGAGACTTGAGAGGGCTAGGAGAGCCGGGTGTAGACGAGCTGGGTGAGGGTGTATCGAGATTGGGCTTGGTGGGTATAGATGACCCGGCCCGTGGGGTAGGGGTGTGGTAGTGGACTCCCTCGAAGAAATGAAGTATATATGGAGGGTTAAGGGGCCCACTAGGGAATGGGTCAAAGGGATCAAAGAAGGTATGACCCCTTGTGGTGGGTTCCCACAAGTCACGGTCCCATGTATGGAAGTCTTGAAGGTGTGTATGGTCACCTTCATACATTGTGGTAGATAGGACGGTGATCATATGTAGGAAATAAGATTCCTCCCTCGGGCAAAAGGGTATGAAGTCGGGCTCGACCGATATAGGGAGGAATAAGAGAATCTCTGTGGTGACACAACCCACGGTGAACACGGAGGTAATGGACCCTAAGGCCGGATGGGTGAAGCTAAGACTAGTGGGTTGGTCGAAGCCTCGGGCCAATGAGTGCATCAACTTCCATTGCGAATCTAATCCCACAATAAGGTCATCCAAGGTGTCAACATGGTGACTAGACCGGAATGTGGTATAGAATAAGTTGACCGGCACTAATGGTAGGGTGGAGTCCATTGATGGATAAGGAGGCGGGACCAAGCCATCCTTGAGCCAACTAAGAAGCGGCTCGGCTATGAAAAGCGTACCCGTTAGAAACACGGGTGGCTCGGAATGAAGTGGCTCCAAATGAGATGGTTCCGAATAAAGATCAGAAGTAGATGATGGTGGCATTGGAGCTCTCGTGGGTGGTGATGGAGCACGTGTCCTTTCCATCCTATCCAACCAATCCGAAAGCATTTTCTTGATTTCATCTAAGGTGCGAGTTGGAGTAGGGGCCTCGGGGTGGACTCGCTTCTCATCTCTCGGTCTGGGGGTGGGCCTAGGCTCGGCTACCAGTGGGGCTTCTTGCCTCCGACTATATCCCACTTGGTTGGAGGTGATTGGGTGGGGTTGGTTGGAGGTGACCGGTTGGGGAACGTAGACCATCCTATGCTCTCTCTTCATGTCCCACCATGATTCGAGGGGCCATTGCCTCCTAACCTGCCTTAAGCCTTCGATGGTTCTCCATTTTTCGGCAGCCCAGTCATGATACCTATCCTTGGCACAATAGAATTGTCCGGCCTCAGACATGGGATAGCAAGCGAAGTATTTTTCCATGGCGGCTTCCCAACGTAGGTAATCGCCCGGGTCATTGGAGCCATAAAAATCCGAGGCTTCGATCCTACGGAAGTGGAGAGGGTGGTTGCCCAACCCATGGGTGGGCCAACGGTCAGATCGTCTGGGTGATCGAGATTCCATTTGGAATGGGGAATTACAAGGCGGACATGCCGACACACGGAGACAAGACACTAGACACGACGACAATGCAAGTTGGAATGTACTAACTAATGCACACTAAGGACCCTAGACGTAAACCAAGACTCGGTACGTGGCGAAGTTAATCGATCCGAAGATCACTCGCGCAAGTGTGCGGCCTTCCCGATAGGCGTAGCCTAACGTTCGGACAACACCTTTTGATATACCGATTAATGGTATGCAAATGTGACACTTAGACCGACTTAAACGACTCTTTTTTTTGTTTTATTTTTTTAGACACCCTAGACTCAACTCGCGCTCTAATACCAAATTGATGCGGGACGGACACACGACCTGGGACTCTAGCTCACAACTCATCCCTAAGAGAGGGAAACACGAGATCGTGCGCGGTTGAGGAACCGGCAGTGAGTCTCGGCTATCGGCTTTCTGTGTGTACTCGGATCGAGTCACGGGACAGGTCACTCACTCTCTCTCGCAGTAGTGATAAAAGTATATACGAGCTAGTATCCTATCACTCGCAGCAGCATACACGAATGGATACGAGTAAAGCAAATGCTGAGTAAGAGGGAGAACACGATACCTCCACGCTCCGAGCGTGAGGAAGGCGACCCCGGCCAAGTACGGTAACTCCCGGTACCAACGGTTAAAATTTAATTACAGCAGTGAATTATATTGCCCAATCCACGTAGGGAGGTAAAGGGCTACAAGTGGGGCCCGGGAGGACCGACCCTGGGTTGACGGGCAGTAATCTGGAGGTGCGTTCGGGGCGAACTCAGCCTGCTGGTCCGACTCGGCCCTGCGCCGACTCGGTACTGCGCCGACTCGGTTCTGATTCGCTGGACAGCAAGGCATGGATTCCAAAGGAACGTCACCCTCCTGAGGTCTTCTGAAGGCACCGGTTGGCTGGGATGATGGCGGAACGTCCCTGATCGACTCCCTGAAGTGGCGGTTCCAGAAGTTGACTTTTTAGTATTTTTGCATGAATTATCCACGGATTGATTTTTCTGATCTACACAGGGAACAGAATTTCGCGCCTCAGCGGCAAGAATTAATTCTCACAGATCCAAAATCGGATCGAGGTGAAACCAGTGGGGTTGGAAAGAGAACTCCCAGATCTACTACATATAATATTTCTAGGTTGATCCAATGAAGGGATATGAAATGGGAGGCTCTGCAAGACTGAGTTTTTTCTGTGGATCTGTTGACAGACACTCAGGATAGAAGGGGATCTGTCTGAAACTAACCTTTGACCGAGGGGTAAATGATTTTTCCAGGGACTAACAACATTATGGGAGGTAGGGGGGAACGTGAGGAACACTGATAAATTTTTGTGGAATTTTTAAAAATTGTTAAGGGGGTGGGAAAAATACGAATAAGTGACACTATCCTGCAGATCTGTAAAATGGCAGATTACTGAGGGGAAGAACAAAAATATGGGGAAAATATCAAACTAAAGCCAAATGGCACGAAATTTGAACTGGAGATTAGAGGAGACAGGGAGAACAAACTCTCAAAATTAGGGCTTGAAAAGATAACAATAAAAAAAGATAAAATTTTGGAGATGATGTTCTGTCTTGATTTAGATAGAACTCCGACGTAGCGGTGGTGGCGGCGCGGTGGCGACACGAACGGAAGGCGGTGACAGGAAGTCGCATCCAGCGGAGGTGGAGATCTTGCAGTCACACCAAGAGGAGGGCTTCACACCCTAGAATGGCAAAAATTCATCTGCAAGAGGGGAGGAGAGACACAAGGGGTGTCCTTGGGCTTGCTCTTGGCAAAAATACTTAATTCTTCATTAAAATCTCTAATGACACTATACATAGGCTTATATAGATAATCACAAGGGGTGGCGGGCTGAGAGTTTCGTGGGAGAGAGGGGATTTTCTTCCCCATGTGGTCAAATGACCAAATTAAATAAAAAATACAACATGGGATAAACTATATTATAAGGGGGAAGCATCTTGGACTTTAAGGGTTGGAATATTAGACTTTTTAATCCAATTGTCCCCTTGAATGGTCAAGCCATCTAGAAATCCACCTTGGACCTTTGACTGGCCCCACATAGGTCCTAAGGCTTAGGTGGACCAATAGGAAAGGAGATGGGGGCCCCTTGCTGGTCCTACTAGACTTTTACACAAAAACCCAAAGATCCTTAGGAATGACACATTGGCTTATAAAGTCTTACAATTGCATACATATTTTCCCAAGGATATAAATGTAAATAAAAGGACTCAAATGTAAAATAAAAAGTTAGTGGTCTTGCTCTGATGTCCCCATCAATATCATCTGAATATTCCTTTTCCAAGTGGACCAATGGATTATCCTGGCTGGTGATCGGAGTCTCAAATGGAAGACGATGCTCTGCCTATATATATATCAGCCACTCCGTTCAAGAGAGGCTGTTGAAGCTGCTACCTTCGTTGCCATTGCAAATTCAGAGAGAGCACTTCCAGAAGAAAAAAGAAAGAGAGCTAGCCTATGAGAGGAAGCAGCTACTGTCGAAGAGAAGGGTGAAAAGAAAAAGAGAGAAATAGAAGAGAGTTCAGTGAGAGGATAAGAAGAGAAGAGAGCAGCCGTTGAAGAAGGTGAGCCCATCAGTGAAGAGAAGAGAGCCACCTTGCGAGGAAGATAGAAGAGGAAGAAAGTTCAGAAGAGAGAGCTATCTGATCTACATCCATATTGCTTCCAATGGAAGCTACATATCATGGTCTTCGCTTTGGTTTTATCATGTCGATTGTGTTTGACATTCTTTTTCTCTTTTGCTTTGTTCATTTTCTGTTTCAGTTGGGTTGTGTTCTTTGCCTTGCAGTGCTTGGCGCACTCAAGGTGTTTGCTCACAAGTAACTGTGAGTGTGCCTTGCTCTGGGAAACCAGGGTGTGGAGGTGTTCCACCGTTGTCCCCTCTGTGGTATCATAGGAAGGGAGACTTGGGTCTCCGGGTTGTAGGTAACTTGGTGTTGCTCACGGGGTTCCCTCTGTGTTTCAGAGGAAGAGAGGATTGCTCCTATGGTTGTGGGTAACTGGGTGTTACTCACAATTCCTTCTGATTCTATCATAAGAAGAGAGGAGAGTGTTCCTCTGGATCAAACTGTGTGTCAGCATTTGTGTGCAGACTGAGTCTGCGTTCTTGCTATTGCAAGGGGAAGCCACACTCTAGTTTGAGTGTGGGGTGGACGTAGATCTGCGAGGCAGATCGAACCACCTAAAAATATGGTGTACACCGTGGTTTGATCCAATTGGATTGCTCCATTTCATCTACCCTCTTCACAGGTTCATGTGTGATCTGAATATTGAGTGCCATCTTCCTATGTGGTAAGTGTTCAAGACCTGTTCTGTGAGAACTAGCAGATGCGCTATGATAACTGTTGTAATTGATTGGTAATCACTTAGCTAGATTTTTAATAAGTTAGTACCTTGAATCATATTGCAGTTTGAGCCTTGCTGTGAGGTGTCCAAGTCCACCATTGAGTTTAGACTTGATCATTGAGTATTCTGTTTAGCCTATTGTGCCAGCCTCCGCTTTGTTTAAATTGGGTGGATTTCAAATTGGGCTCAAGTTGTTATTTTTATAGAGGGATCCATTCACCCCCCCTCTAGATCCCAGGCTTGCACCTAACATAGATAGATAACCTTAGGCACTGATACCAAAAATTGATGTGGGACGATGCAAGGACAAAGGAAATGGACGGAGCAACTCTACGGTGATACAATGCAATGGCTCAGGACAAACTCTAGAGGCAGTCAACGAGATGCACTCTAAGGAACCACCAGATGGTTCTACCCTCATGAGAACCCTCAAGGTTGAAAACGCCTCTAACAAGAAGCAAGGCCCACGGTCGTCCCCGGCGAGGGAAACGTGCGGATCCGGGCAGTTGAGGAACTGCCAACGTTAGGGTAGTCTAGCCCATGCTCTCAGCACGGCTGGAGCCTACGGGACGGGATTTTCTCGCTCTCACAGTGGTGACTACAGTTCTGGCTAGGGCTCTACTAACACATAGTGGCGGCAAATAAAAGCGTATAAGGAACAAGCAAATACCATAGTGAGGAACGAGCACGTACCTCCACGCTTAGTGCGTGGGGAAGAACCCCGACTGACCCTGGCTGTCGGGGTACACGGATATATAATAGCGTGTATAGATTTCGATGCAAGGCCCACTCCATGCAAAGAGGTAAAGGGCTACAAACGCAAGCCGGGTCCGAGATGACGACTTGACGGGCAGCACCCAGGGAAGCCTCGGATGGCGACATAGCTACTGATTGGTGCATGCGTAAGTCTGCTCAGACCGGCACTGCTGGCTGGCGCCTGTGCAGGTCTGCTTGGACTGGCCTGGGTGTGGACGGCTGGGCAGATCCGAGTCGACGTCGGGGATGGAGCGGTGTTGGCTCTGTAGGTCCAAACCGAAGGGGTGTATGCATGAGGCTGGCACGAACGGACGACGAATAGGTGGCGAGTAGGGTAGCCTACCTTGGGCAGGGGTGACCTAGGAGAGTTGTGAGGCTGATAGTGGCCGGGTGTCGAGCGAAGGCCTGGTGCGGGCAGCAGACCGCGAGTGGGACAAGCTAGCATGAGGGAAAGGCCTAGTTGGCATCTCTCTCAGGTGGGCGAGCAGCAGGTGCCAGTGATGGCGTGACGTCCCAGTGAGCTGCTGAACCCACAGGGGTGTGAGGCTGCCTGAGCAGGGCTGGGCGCGTGCAGGCCGGTGTGAACAGCGAGAGAGGAGGGGGGAAGGCCGGTTTGCAGTGCTGCAAGGGAGTGGGGATCAGAAGGAGGGCAGACAAGAAGGAGAGGGGGGTGTCTGCTGTTGGTGAGGGGGTGCTCTGTAGGAGGAGGGTGTGGTCTGTACGTGGGGGGCATGAACTGCAGGAGGTGGGGCAAGGTCAGGGAGATGGTGCGACCAAGAAAAGGTGGACAAGGGAGGTGCTATGTTGGCAGGGGCAAAGTGATTTGCAGGGTGAGGGGGATGGAGATCTATAGGGATCTACACGTGGAGGGGGATGGGGATCTGCAGGGATCTACGGGTGGAGGGGCAGCAGATGGCAGCGAGGAGGACTAGGACGGCTGTTGCGAAGAGAAGGGGGTGGCGTTCTCCAGGGTGGGTGTGGTGCTTTGCGGCATGAGAGAAAGGGAGAGAGGGGGCGATGGCTGCTACAGGGTGGAGAGGCGAGGTGCTCTGTTGCGTGGCCAGCAAGAGGGGCGAGTTCTATAGGTGTAGGGCGAGATCTGCTAGTGGAGGGTGAGCGTTCGACAGGTGGAGGCGAGATCTGTTGGAGGTGGGGTGTGGGGCACAGCAGGAGGTGGGACTGCAGATGGTGGGGCGAGTTCTATACTAGCGTGGACAGCGAGAGAAGTAGGTCGGGAGCGGCTGTTGTGTGGAGGAGGGAGGCGGTGGAGGGGCTGGGCATCTCACCCAGCTCCTGGTGGGGCGTCTCACCCCTACCTATCTCAGGCACACATTCCAAGGAGGAAGAAGATGGGGGAGGGCGGCTGCTACTCCTTCTCTCAAGAAAAAAATGATTTGCAATAATTATTTTTAATCTAGGGTTACAAGGGTATATATAGAGATCAGACTAAAACCCTAACCCTAAAGACTCTAGGACAAAAGACTACTCAGCCCAAGGCTGGAGGAGGGTGGCCCAGGTATTGGGCTGCCAAGCCTCCAGGGCCTAGCCAAGGAGGGGTGACCCTGGGCTCCACCTACTGGGCCTCATGCGGCCAGAAGAAACTAGTTGTCCACACATGGATGACCCAAGACTCAAATGGCCTTAATTAGCCCACAAACGGACTCCATGGACCCAAAACATAAATGTCCCGACTCCAAACTAAATCCCCATGTTGTCCCCAAGCCAAATCGATGCTTGGGTGGCCTGCATAGCGTGGCGTGCACTCCGTCGATTGCTTGCTAATGCCGGGTCCTATTGATCTCGGGCCCTCGTGTCCACACCAATCCTCCCCGGGTGGGAGGAACTCGACCCTGTCGAGTAAGGGTCCCTGTCACTCTGGTAGTGCTCCAACAAATTGGATCAATCTACTGTAGCTCCGCCCATGTGATCCACGTGTCGTTAGACGTAGGGCATCCTCTCCACCACACTAAGTAGCATTGGTAGATTCCAATCCTGGTAGTGATCACTTGCTCATCTAGCATATGCTCTATTTGCCCATGCTGCTGTGGAAGTGAGGCTGGAGGTGGACACTCAGGTGTGGGGTCACTCGCAAGGGACGGTGAAGGCTCATAAGGCTCACTGGGTATCACCGCTGGATCGCGATAAGCTACCAGATCCAAAACATTGAATGTGTAGTTGATACCGTAGTCGTTTGGCAGATCCACTACATAAGCATTAGACCTGACTCATTTCAGCACTCTAAAGGGACCAACCCTGCGGGCCTGCAACTTCTTCATGGTTCTAGAGGGAAACCGTTCAGGTTTGACCTTGATCATGGCGTAATCACCCTCTTGGAACTCACGTGGTCATCTATGCACATCGGCCAGGTCCTTATAGCACTCATTGTTGACCTCAATGTGATGACGAATGTCATCATGCAAACTCCTAGTATGCTCAGCAAAAGACTCAGCAGACTCAGACACACGTGCATGCAGGGGTAAGGGAACCAAATCTATCAGCTTCCTAGGCCTACGACCAACGATGATCTCAAATGGACAAATGCTGGTTGACCTATTAACCGAGTCATTACATGCAAACTCTGTAAGTGTCAGGATCAAGTCCCAATCCCCAACACGGTCCCTAACCAAACACCTCAATAGATCCCCCAAGCTCCTATTCACTACTTTGGTTTGGCCATCTATTTGGGGGTGATAAGCAGTGGAAAACTTGAGGTGTGTGCCTGACATGTGCCAAAAGGTTTTCCAAAAATAGCTAGTGAACCTAACATCCCTATTTGACACAATGGTCTTGGCAATCGAAACTTACACACAACATGGGCGACGAATAGGCGGGCCACTCTAGACGCATCGGAGGTCTTCGAGCAGAGAATAAAGAGGGCTATCTTGGAGAAGCTGTGCACCACTACAAAAATAGAGTCATGCCTACGAAGGGTTCATGGCAATCCCATCACAAAATTCATGCTAATGTCCTACCACAGACTGTCGGGAACAGGGAGGGGCGTATAAAGGCCAAGACTCTGCTTCCTCTTCTTGCCTGAAGCGCACGTACGGCACTGGGCCATGATGCAAGCAACATCACACTTCAGACTAGGCCAATAAAACCTATGCTCTACTATCCCAATGGTCTTATTCCGATCGAAATGGCCGGCTAGACCTCCCGCATGTAACTCCCATACTAGAAATGTAAGGGGGCAGAATTTTATAAATTATTTTTGGTATATTTAATTATTTTCTGGGAATTTTAAAGACCCAAAATGGATTAATTAATGAATATTAGATTAAATAAATCATTATAAGACCCATATTCTAGAAGGTTATTTAGCATATTTACGTATTTTAAGGATAAATACCGTTTTTATGGATAATAATATGGATAATTAACAAAAAGAGTTTGATTGATGTTGAACTCTATGCACGTTGGATGTAGCGGTCTATCGTGCGACCGCCACAGCCATGTAACGCACCAGTCTTGATGCGTTACATTCTGTCAGTTCCGTGAAAGAAAGAACGAGCAAAAAGATTAGAACTTTGGGATCTTATCTACAAGAGATCGACTTGGGAGAGTTTATAACATTACTAAGGACTCTTAGGGATTAGGTTCTGGCAAATTAAAGACTCTAGAATCGATCTAATCTTCAAAACCCTATAAATAAGACCTAGTTCTGAACTGAGCGACCCTTACTTTTGGCTCGTGAAGAATCAAGGTAAGGAGATATAATTTCGGGTAAGTTATTTAGAAGATTTTGTTTAGTATACTTTAGACTAATAGTTCTCCAAATTTCATGCTAGGAGATCAAGCAACCAAGGAGATTGAAGCTTTCAAAGTTACTGGATCGACCATAGTAACCCAGGATTCAGAGCAAAGGACCCCTAGAGATCAAGAGATTAGGGCGTCTAAACGAGGTAATTAGAATTCAATCCTTAAGAACTTTTTCTTCACCTTAGTTTCATATTCTTACCCTCAAAATTTCACATCCTTAGGTCAAGAGGCTGAGGAGCTAGAGCAGCGTGAAGTTGCTTGAACTCACTGGAAAGGGAGAACTAGGGCACGTCTTTCAGACTCAAATTAGAAGTTTAAAGCTCAGATAAAAGGGTAGGTTATCTCATGATTGGCAAAAACATCTTATTAGGGATAAAAGCCCTCTGATTGTACTTGATTTCATGCATTATAGACTATGAATTCCATATTTTAGTGGGTTCATGCATACATACATATTCTTAGCCCTAATCAAAGATCAAAGATATTATCTTGTCAATTCACTGCAACTTATGCATCTTGATGACCTTTACTTCATTTTGTCATGATTGGGGTAGTTAAATCTTTTCAAAACATGACATGGTTTCAAATCACAGTCTTTTAATTTCTTTATACTGTTAGCAGGGACTCTGACGCATCAAGGTAAGATCGTCACAGTGATCTAACGGCCTTACGATAAGCCGTCACACCCTCTACTGCGTCTTAATTACTCTGTTGTCTCTGACGCACCTTAACAGGAGCGTTACATTACTGTAACGGCCTCACGATAAACCGTCACAGTCACTATGATGCACCCATTCTAGACCGTCAGGGTAACTATAGACAGAATAGGAAACTAGTTAATTTAACTTATAAATAAGCCTAGTTATCTAAGTTTTGACCTGATTTCATGTCTTTAAGATTATCTACTGATTCATGATAGAAATTGCATAATTAAGGTATCTTAAGTTATCTTAAGTTATTTTCATGTGCCAAAATTCTATAGTTTTGTATCTAAATCATGATTTTTCAAAGATGTGGTGACGGAGTTTTATCATGATTTCCTATTGTTACACATCCTCTCTATCAATGGAGTCATTTCTCTAAGTACATGGCATATATTCAGGTATATGTCCATTAGTTCACTTTGCACTATAGGAACATTATTCTTGGACATGAGGACCTCTCTATTGGATATTCCTTCCAATGGACTAGGAAATCTTATTTCAAGGCCTCCGTAATTCTCTGCGAGCCTGGGATTCCCACTAGGACGCCGAGTTGGTTGTACCATTAAAACCCAATTGATTAGAAAGCACTATCGATATTTTCTGGTTCTAGCAATGTAACGGACCCATATTGGACCGCCAGGCCCATGTAACGGCCCAATATACAACCGTCACATTGAACTGAGGCTACTTTCTTTGTTCGGGATTCAGACCATTGTAACGGCCCAACACTGGAGCGTCACATGAATGTAACGGCCCAGTCTTTGACCGTCACAATGCTTGAGCTAGCTAACCCAAGGTTTGACCCAACGATTGATATTCTAAAGTTCCTAGATGGCTTGATAATGGTCTAGGACTTATCATATTGATCAAGAAACTTAATATAATGAATGGAAGTTAAAGAAATGTACTGTTATGCTGCCGATTTGTTTCATAAGCATAACATTGTCTTAATTCATTCTTGATCTCTCATATTCTTAATAGAAGCATTCGTTCTTTGATAATTATTGTCGTGAGCTTATTGATTGAACTTATTACATTCTTGGCCATACTTTATTGTTACACTCATGGAAGTAGCTTGATTTATACGTGAAGATGCAGTTCGGGCGTTGATTGTGTCCAAGGGCTCTATGCTAGTCCCCTCGGCTGATTGTCGGAAACATACTATTATAAACCATGGGGTATGATGCTACTGGCGTCGCATTACGCTGAGATTACTTTCTTTATAAATAAGTGAAATCCATGAGCACTCGTGAAAATCTAGTGAATTGCTACATGATTGACGTTCTCGTGCGTAACCTTTATGGTTATGAAAGTGAAAAGTGAAAGTGCATTCTTGTTCATGAAAGGCCATGATACATTCTTGATCATACTTGTTACATTCTTGCTAGTTCATACTTGTTCATCCTATCTTACATGATCGTCTTGTTACTTTGATTTGATCGGAGGATTTATCACATTCGCATGATTTTACCTTATTTTTTTAGAGCTAAAATACTAATTACTTAAATAGTGCTAATCATGTTGATGCGAAGATACCTACTGGGTAAGTGTGCTCATTACCTATTTTCATTCTTTTCAGGAAATGAAAGTGATTCGAATTCGGATTCAAGTTATACAAGTAGCGGGTCCGAGAGCGAATGAAAGTGTTGTCAAGATGAGAGTGAAGACTTAGGAAAGTCTATATTGTGTAGATTGAGTCTATGTAATTTTCTTATTTCTTGAGTCTAGCATGATGAAGATAAGTTGAATTAGTGGTTGTATTTGAATACTTGGTTATTATGAAATAAAGTTAGAGTTTGAGTAAATGTTGTGCAATTGTATTTATGTGTGTGATTGTCTTGCGCTCTGATCATTCTTGCTTGCAAGAGGCTTACTATGTCGGCTGTTCACGTTCCTCAAGCGAATCTTCCGCTGTCATAAAAGCTCGGGGCGTGACATCACGGACCGAAGTCTAGGGAACACACAACCTATCTCCCCGAAAGAGATAACCCTCCTGTAACATGTAGTCAGCATAATGTCGGGACAACCTCCACACTCATGGTTGACAGTAGGCATGCTCGCAGACTCAAGGCATCATCCACTCAATTCTCTACCCCCACCTTGTGCTTTAGCACAAAGGTATACTCTTGTAGATACTTGACCCAACGGCTATGACATGCATTGAGCTTCTTTTGGACATGGAGGAACTTGAGTGCCTCATGGTCAGAATAGAGGACAAACTCCTGGTGCAACAGATAGTGTCTCCAATGCCGTAGAGCCTAGATAACATCATAGAGCACCTTATCATACGTGGAGTATCTCAATTTCATGTCACTCAGCTTCTCACTAAAATAGGTGACATGATGTGATTCCTCACTCAAGACTCCGCCCATATCGGCCAACTCCAGATGCATCGCACGAGACCTCGAACCCCTTCGTAAAATCAGGTAATCGAAGGATACACCCTAGGTCATGCGCTCTTTAATGTCTCTAGATGTAGATGCAGCGGCCTTTGTCCATAAAAAAGTGCCCTTCCTAATGCAATCAGTGATCAGGGCAGTGATGGAACTAAACCCACAGATGAAATGATGGTAGAACGTCGCGAGGCCATAAAAGCTGCACATATCATGGAGCGTACGGGGCTCCGGCCGATCCACAATGGCTCTAATCATCTCCGGATCAGTGGAGACTCCCTCACTAGACACAATGAACCCCAAGAAAGTGACCTGACTAGTCATGAATTCGCACTTCTTGAAGTTGGCATACAAGCTCTCTCTCCTCAAAATCAGACAGACCTATCGTAAATGGTCTAAGTGGTCTTTCCCTAGAGCGGCTGTAAATAAGAACGTCATCAAAGTAGACAACTACAAAGACTCCAATAAGAGGTCGCAAGACCTGAGCCATCAACCGCATAAAGGTGCAAGGGGCATTCGTCAAGCCAAAGGGCATAAGCAACCACTCATACAAGCCATCCTTGGTCTTAAATGCGGTCTTCCGTTCATCACCAGGCTTGATCCTCACCTGGTGATAGCTGTTGGTCTATAAGGACTAGGTGCGAAGGTACAAACCTGATTCAGAGGGGGGGGGTTAATGAATCCCTCTTCAAAACTTTGCCCAATTAAAATAGTAATGGACAATGATGTGGAATTAAATCGAGTTAAACTCTACAAAATATGAGAGTCAATGGTGCGCTAAATCAAACAGTTGGACTGCTATAGTGCAGACTCCTGAACAAACCTATACTGTTGACCGAACCCAATCAAGTGATCAAATGCAACTAAAACACTCAGATGGCTTGAGCAAATTGGACACTCTCCAGTAACAATGATTAACTATTCAAAGTGAATCTCTCAAGACCAATATCAAATGAAAGATATGCAACCAAAATCCTCGCTAGACAGAAGATTCAAATCGAGCCTAAGCATACATCTACCGGATCAGACTAGACAATCAAACCACGATCGACAAGGGATTTTTAGATGGTTCAGTTTGCTGACCATAGACCTACGTCCATCCCCCACTCAAACCAGAGTGAGGCTTCCCGCTAATACACAGCTTAAACCGCTGGGCATTACAGCTTGCCTACAACCGCTGAGCAACACAGCTTGCTTCCGCAGAGCAATCACAGCTTGCTGTCCAGAGGAACCAATCCTCTATAACCGCTGAGCAACACAGCTTGCAAACCGGAGGAAACAATCCTCGGTAACGCTGACACACAGCTTGAAACAAAGGTTTAAAAGAAAAATAAAAGATGAAAAACACAGCAACTGAAAGTTGGAAGAAATCGTAAAACAAATTTGGCTCTCTCAGGAGGTGACAGGCTTTGTAGCAACCCCGGTAAAATAAAGCTTTAAACAGATCAAATTGAAATAAAAGATTTAAGTAAATAAATGATAAGAACTAAAAACGAGTAAATAATAAACTAAAATGTAAATAACGCCTTGACTCAAGGCGCTAATTGAAAAACAAACGCCTCTAGCTAAGGCGCGAATTGAAAAAGGGACGCCCAAAGAACAAGGCGTCAATTCCCAAACGGCCGAAAATAAATAAAGGGCAAGTGAAAGAGACGCCCTTTACTGCGACATGTTTCACTAAGGAAACGACGCTCAACAAGGCGTCAATTTAAATTAACGCCCTATGGCAAGGCGTTAATTCAGTTCGAGTTCCGTTCGAACCCAGACCTCATCCAGGGTAAGTTTCTGGATTAGTACGTGCTAGTAGAGTTATAGTAAGGACTCGATCATGGAAATATAACTTCCAATAGAACTCTAACTCTATTAAGAACCCAAAAACCCTACAAATATCCCACAAATCGACCCTTGATCGCTATTTGGCGATCTGCTACTGCTGTCACCCGTGAAGAACACAGGTTTGTTCTTCCTTGATTGTGTCTTCACCTTCGGTTATATATATGATGAAGAAAACTAATGTCTTCAGTCTTTCTTCTGTAGGAATTCTGCAGTAAGTAGTAACCTCTGAAGGACGTGAGGTTCTTCATCATCATCTTCTTCTTCTTCCGGTGATCAGAAGACTCTGTTGCAAACAGAGTATCGTTTCTCTTCACATATCTTCACCCAGATAATCATCAGGTAGGTTTTCTCAAGGATTGTAGCCCAAAGTAACTTATGAAAACATATTAATAACATATATTCGTGCATGCATATAGTTTCATGAGCTTTCAATGTATTCTGTGACTTTTGGAAAGAAGCGACCCAGCTTAGGGCGCTAATTCAAGAAAGGACGCCCGACACAAGAGGCGTTAATTTCAGATAATTAATTAATACACATGTTTAGAAATTGAATAACTATGAAACCTATAAGGTAATTCAATGCATGATCTCATATATCAAATCCTGCTATTTTTCTTATCCTGACCCTGTACTAGTTTACTTAAATTTTATTATCCTTGAAATTACCACTGTTCATATTAATCCTGGAACATCTTGAATTAACGACCTGATGCAGGCCGTTTCTTATAGAACTGACGCCCCACCAAAGGACGCTAATTGCAAAGTAACGCCCCTATCCAGGGCGCGTTTTTGTTAAAATTCTATATTAATTGAATTCTGCAAAATAGAAATACAGAATGGACGACTGCTGTACAAGCCGTCAATTTGTAAATAAACGCCCCTGTATAAGGCGTTAATTCCATGATTAATGACTTTAGATAAGTCGCTATTTTCCTGTGATACTATTTTACACTGTTTCTACTAACCGCGGGTTTCATTATCTATATATATATATATACACGTGAGTATGTATATCGGCACTATATTTCCATTCCGTGAATATAGTCCCATGTTTCATGATGATTTACCGATTACCCACTAATTCTCGGTGACATACGAGCTCTCCATTGGACATGCCGTTCCTTTGGACTAGCGAGTTAGTCATAGAGACCTCCGTAAGACTCCTCGAGCCTTGGATTCCCTCAAGGCCGACTGAGCAGGTTGTACCATAAAAGCCCATTACACTATTTTGCCATGTCACTCTATAGAAACATGGTATACCGGCCCTCATGATATGTTATGTCGATATCATGAGAATATTCTTAATGGGATGTGAAAATCGTGCCATTATTATGATGTTCTTGTGGACCTCAATTCTATATCAAATAGGTGACCATCGATATATGGACACTTAATTGTCATGGTACCCAATTAGGGAACCAATTCCACCTAGTTTATCGACATGTCATGGTTTATATGCTTTGCGTGAATTTTATCGCCAGTATGTCCTTACTCAAGGGCCTTGCCCTTGAATTTCATGAAAATCTTATCTTATCATCCTATTAAAGCTTGTTCTTGAAATTCCATATGGCTATATTATAAAGTGGATGTCTAGATCTATCTTTAATGCTGTGCATATAAGGGCCCGATCTGGTCCTGGGAGGAGCGCCCAAAAGTACTAGTGCCCATGGGAGTTGTAATGATCACGGTGTCTAGCATTGCACCGAAGTACTTTCTCTCTTGATCTTTGGCATTCCACACTCTCTCTTTCTTGCGTGCGTGACTCGACTTGCGTGACTTTACTAGCGTGGCCCGACATGGGCAAAGTACTTGCGTGAAATAGCCAATAATCTATAAAGTCTCTCATGAACATTTCTTGTTTAAGACTCGCTTGGATGTTTTACACGACGTGTTATTTTATTGATTAGTTATTTCTACATGCATAGCCATATTACATTTACATGTGACAAATTGTAATTACTTAAACCCATTGCTAGTCCTTGAGATACAAATTTCCTATTGAGCATTCGCTCACCTAGTGTTTTCCCTACTTTTCAGGTAAGTCCGACGACGAGACTCAATCGGATGGGGAGGGTCAAGAGTGAAGAGATTAGAGCTCTTCGTCTATCCAAGCGTCTTCTAGTCTTATCTTTCAAATTTCTTAAGTCAACCATTGTACTTTTTCTTTTATTGGGTCTTAGCACTTTCATTAAGTGAATTGTAATAGAAGTACTTTTGAGGTGGTTATTGAATAAAGGATTGGGTTATCTTTACTCTTGCGCATCTCTGATTTGGTATCGAATACACTAATACTCTGATTGACATGATCGATATAAACTCGTCACGCATCTCCGGGTATCTTCCACGCTCGGGACGTGACAGTTTTTGTGGTATCAGAGCCTAGGGTATTCAATTCCTAAGAAACCCAAGTCCAAGGACAAGTCTGAACATCTAACCAGTGAGATTGGGTAGAACCAAGGGTTAAAGTCAACCTAGAATTAAAAGCCTTTTAATGCCATCATATACTAATATAGCTATTGTAATTATAGGACAATGGCTACCGAATGTGCTCAATGGCGCAATATGCAACGCACTCTTCAAGGCGTGACCCAGGCACTTCAACAAGTGGCACAAGGAGGTGCACATCGTGGAGCAGGAAATCTCCACCAAAGTTTCAAGAACATGAACCCTCTTAAGTTCATGGGATCCATTGATCCAGATGATGCCGAGCACTGGATCCGAGAGACAGAACGTGTCTTTAGAGTCATGCAATGTTCGGACCAAGAGAAGGTCCTATTAGCCACTTTTCAACTCGAAAGAGACGCCCGCTGTTGGTGGGAGTCTGTAGAAGCTACATTAGACCAAGACCAAGTTACATGGGAGGAATTTGTTGAACATTTCAACAATAAATACTTTTCAGACCGAGTCCAAGAGAAGAAAGCCGCTGAATTCGCCGCACTTAAGCAACGATCTTTGTCGGTGGCTGAATATGAAGCGCAATTCTCAAGGCTGTCTCGGTACGCTAAACACTTAGTTAGTACTGAGAAGATGAAAGCTCGAAGATTCCTTAACGGGCTCAGGCCCCAATATATTACACAACTGGCACCGATGGACATACAAGTCTATTCGGAGATAGTACGCCGAGCCCAGCTTTTAGAAGATGCCACGGAACTATCAGATAGAATTAGTGGTAAGGACAAGAGGGAACAAGTCACAAGTTCGGGTTCCTTCAAATCCAACTTCAAGAAGAGGCCGAGTAATGGAGGAACTTCTTCTCCGGAGCAGAAGACTAAGAAGACCAAACCTTTCTCCATTACCACTACGCCTTCTAATATAATATGCAAGCATTGCGATAAGGCTGGTCATAAAGCCGAAGAATGCTGGAGGAAGCTTGGAGCATGTCTCCGTTGTGGGAGCCGTGATCATCAGATTCCCGACTGTCCCTTACTCAACGATCAAGCCGGTGACAGGAAGCGCCCGGTAACAAAGAATGCTCGTCTCCACGCAATTAAGGAGACCGAACAAGAAGGCGGACTAGTAGAAGGTACATTGAAAGTTTGTTCCAAGTCTGCACATGTCTTATTTGATACCGGTGCATCGCATTCAATTATTTCTAAGAAGTTCGCTGATCCGTTACCTTTAGAACCGGAATGGATAAAATTAGTTTTATCTACTCCTCTTGGTAGCGAAACTGATATTACTCACCATTACCAAAACTGTGAAGTATTGGTTCAAGGTAGGAATTTCCCTATCGATCTCATATGTTTAGATCTAAAAGAGTATGATGTCATACTGGGAGCGGATTGGTTATCCAAATACCTAGCAACTGTTGATTGCCGCAATAGCAAGGTTACTTTCAAGGAATTTCCAGAACTAGTCTATTCTAGCCCTAAGAGTTGGAGCGAGTCACCTCTTATTTCGGCTCTCCGAGCTAGCAAGCTAATAAGGAAAGGATGTGTATCTTTCCTTGCATTTGTCACCATTAAGGAGACTAAGGAGACTAAGCTAGAAGACATCCATGTTGTGCAAGAATTTCCGGACGTATTTCCGAAGGAATTGCCTGGATTACCCCCACAAAGAGAAGTGGCCTTCACCATCGACTTGGTCCCTGGTGCTGGCCCAGTTTCTAAGGCACCATATAGGATGTCCCCTGCCGAACTCAAGGAGCTGAAGGAGCAATTGATGGAACTTCTCAAAAAGGGATTTATTAGACCAAGCACTTCCCCGTGGGGAGCACCTGTGCTATTTGTAAAGAAGAAAGATGGATCCATGAGGTTATGCATCGACTATTGACAGTTGAATCATCTCACTATCAAGAACAAGTATCCACTGTCGAGAATCGATGAGTTATTTGATCAAATATCTGGATCCATGTATTTTTCGAAGATTGATCTCAGGTCGGGATATCACCAACTAAGGATCAAAGATGAGGACATTTATAAGACCGCGTTCAGAAGTAGGTATGGGCACTATGAATTTGTTGTTATGCCTTTTGGACTAACAAATGCCCCTGCTGCCTTTATGCAGTTGATGAATAGTATATTCAGGCCTCATCTAGATCAATTCATAGTGGTTTTCATTGATGATATACTGATCTATTCAAAGACCAAGGAAGAGCATGAGGAGCATTTGAGAATAGCATTACAACTATTGAGGATAAATCAGTTATATGCAAAGCTCAGCAAATGTGAATTTTGGTTAGAAGAAGTAGCTTTCTTGGGGCATGTTATATCAAAAGACGGTTTATCCGTAGATCCATCAAAGGTTGAAGCCGTAAGAAATTGGGAAAGACCAACCAATGCTAGTGAGATCCGTAGTTTCTTAGGTCTTGCGGGCTACTATCGGCGATTCATCAAGGATTTCTCCAAGATAGCCGTACCACTCACTAGGCTAACTCGCAAGGAGATATGTTATGAATGGAGTGAGGAATGTGAAAGAAGCTTCCAAGCTCTCAAAGATCATCTAACTACTGCCCCAGTTTTAGTTTTACCAATTGAAGGCGAGAGATTCGAAATATACACCGATGCATCTGGCATTGGCCTCGGATGTGTTTTAATGCAACAAGGGAAGGTTATAGCATACTCTTCTCGCCAATTGAAGAAGCACGAGGAGAACTACCCAGTTCATGATTTAGAATTGGCTGCGGTAGTATTTGCACTGAAGATATGGAGACATTATCTGTACGGAGTGCAGTTTATTGTATACTCTGACCATAAAAGTCTTAAGTATCTCTTCTCTCAGAAGGAATTGAATATGAGGTAAAGACGTTGGCTAGAATATCTTAAGGACTTCGACTTCACTATACAATATCATCCTAGAAAGGGTAATCCTGTAGCCGATGCCCTCAGTCGAAAGCCAAGAGCACTGTTAGCCAATTATATGATTCAAGAATGGAAGCTGCTGGAACAATTCTCTGAACTTAATATAAGCATGGACACGGACTTTAAATGTGTCACATTATCTCATGTAAGCATTCAGCCAGACTTATTATCCGAGATACAAGAACTCCAAGATAATGACCCCGTACTAGTGGAAATCAAGGGCAAACTGGAAGAACAATCTGATTACCAAATTACTTCAGATGGAAGGTTGTTATTCAGAAATAGAACTTGTATACCAGATTATCCAGAATTAAAGAAGAATATTTTAGATGAAGCTCACAGATCAAGGTACACGATTCATTCGGGATCTACCAAAATGTACCAAGATGTGAAAAGGAATTTTTGGTGGCCCAACATGAAAAGAGAAATAGCGGACTACGTGTCTCGCTGTCTCACCTGCCAACAAGTCAAGGCAGAACACCAAAAGCCTGCTGGTAAACTACAACCTCTAGATATTCCTAAATGGAAATGGGAGGATATCGGTATGGATTTCGTCATGGGTTTAACCAAATCAAAAGGAGGACATGATGGAATATGGGTTATCATCGACAGATTGACCAAATCGGCACACTTCTTGCCAATCAAGAGTCGATGGTCAGTTGATGTTCTTGCTGCATTATACCTTAAAGAGATAGTCAGGTTACATGGTATTCCTGTCTCAATCGTGTCTGACAGAGATCCCCGTTTTACTTCTCACTTTTGGAAGGGTTTACAACATTCACTGGGGACGAGACTTAACTTTAGTACAGCTTTTCATCCGCAAACGGATGGTCAGACCGAGAGAACTAATCAGGTAGTGGAAGATATGCTCAGGGCTTGCATCATTGATTTTGGTGGAAGCTGGCATGATCACTTGCCGTTGGTGGAATTTGCATACTATAACAGCTACCAGGCAAGTATACAAATGGCACCTTTCGAAGCGTTATACGGAAGGAGTTGCCGATCGCCTTTGTGCTGGGACGAAGTTGGCGAGAAACAACTATTAGGTCCAGACATGGTAAGAGATACCACTGAAAAGATTCAGTTGATTAGAGAAAGACTTCAAGTTGCTCAGTCTAGACAGAAGGCTTATGCTGACACAAGAAGAAGAGATCTCGAATTCCAAGTCGGAGATCACGTATTTCTCAAGATATCACCTGGACGTGGAATAAGGAGATTTGGTGTTAAGGGCAAGCTTACACCAAGGTTTATCGGACCTTTCGAGATACTAGATAGAGTTGGCGAGGTTGCTTACCACGTCGCTTTACCTCCGCAATTGTCTGAAGTTCATAATGTGTTCCACATATCTATGTTGAAAAAGTATGTACACGATCCGTCACATATCATTGATCTTGGAGACTTAGTTATCCAGAAGGATCTCACATATGAAGAGAAGCCCATGAAGATACTAGATCGTGAAGTACGCACCCTAAGGAATAAGGTTATTCCCATGCTGAAGGTACAATGGAGTAAGAGTTCCGATCATGAAGCCACATGGGAGACCGAGGAATCCGTGAGGAAGTGATTTCCAGAATTATTTTAAGGTATATATTCTACACTCTCCACTTATGTATACTATTGAATTTGGGGACCAAATTCTTTTAAGTGGGGGAGGGTGTAGCAACCCTGGTAAAATAAAGCTTTAAACAGATCAAATTGAAATAAAAGATTTAAGTAAATAAATGATAAGAACTAAAAACGAGTAAATAATAAACTAAAATGTAAATAACGCCTTGGCTCAAGGCGCTAATTGAAAAACAAACGCCTCTAGCAAAGGCGCGAATTGAAAAAGGGACGCCCAAAGAACAAGGCGTCAATTCCCAAACGGCTGAAAATAAATAAAGGGCAAGTGAAAGAGACGCCCATTACTGTGACATGTTTCACTAAGGAAACGACGCTCAACAAGGCGTCAATTTAAATTAACGCCCTATGGCAAGGCGTTAATTCAGTTCGAGTTCCGTTCGAACCCAGACCTCATCCAGGGTAAGTTTCTGGATTAGTACGTGCTAGTAGAGTTATAGTAAGGACTCTATCATGGAAATATAACTTCCAATAGAACTCTAACTCTATTAAGAACCCAAAAACCCTACAAATATCCCACAAATCGACCCTTGATCGCTATTTGGCGATCTGCTGCTGCTGTCACCCGTGAAGAACACAGGTTTGTTCTTCCTTGATTGTGTCTTCACCTTCGGTTATATATATGATGAAGAAAACTAATGTCTTCAGTCTTTCTTCTGTAGGAATTCTGCAGTAAGTAGTAACCTCTGAAGGACATGAGGTTCTTCATCATCATCTTCTTCTTCTTCCGGTGATCAAAAGACTCTGTTGCAAACAGAGTATCGTTTCTCTTCACATATCTTCACCCAGATAATCATCAGGTAGGTTTTCTCAAGGATTGTAGCCCAAAGTAACTTATGAAAATATATTAATAACATATATTCGTGCATGCATATAGTTTCATGAGCTTTCAATGTATTCTGTGACTTTTGGAAAGAAGCGACCCAGCTTAGGGCGCTAATTCAAGAAAGGACGCCCGACACAAGAGGCGTTAATTTCAGATAATTAATTAATACACATGTTTAGAAATTGAATAACTATGAAACCTGTAAGGTAATTCAATGCATGATCTCATATATCAAATCCTGCTATTTTTCTTGTCCTGACCCTGTACTAGTTTACTTAAATTTTATTATCCTTGAAATTACCACTGTTCATATTAATCCTGGAACATCTTGAATTAACGACCTGATGCAGGCCGTTTCTTATAGAACTGACGCCCCACCAAAGGACGCTAATTGCAAAGTAACGCCCCTATCCAGGGCGCGTTTTTGTTAAAATTATATATTAATTGAATTCTGCAAAATAGAAATACAGAATGGACGACTGCTGTACAAGCCGTCAATTTGTAAATAAACGCCCCTGTATAAGGCGTTAATTCCATGATTAATGACTTTAGATTAAGTCGCTATTTTCCTGTGATACTATTTTACACTATTACTGTTAACCGAGGGTTTCATATGTATATATATATATATATATATATATATATATATATATATATATATATATATATATATATCGGCACTATATTCCACTCCGTGAATATAGTCCCATGTTTCATGATGATTTACCGTTTACCCACTAATTCTCGGTGACATACAAGCTCTCCATTGGACGTTCCGTTCCTTTGGACTAGCGAGTTAGTCATAGAGACCTCCGTAAGACTCCTCGAGCCTTGGATTCCCTCAAGGCCGACTGAGCTGGTTGTACCATAAAAACCCATTACACAATCTTTGCCATGTCACTCTATAGAAACATGGTATACCGACCCTCATGTTATGCAAAGTGTATATCATGAGAATTTTTTAATGGGATGAGGACATCATGCATTAATGTGCTGTTCATGTGGACCTCAATTCTATATAAAAAGAGTGACCATCTACATATGGGCACTTATTTGTTATGGTACCCGGTCAGGGAACCAATTCCACCTAGTTTATCGACATGTCATGGTTTATATGCTTTGCGTGAATTTTATCGCCAGTATGTCCTTACTCAAGGGCCTTGCCCTTGAATTTCATGAAAATCTTATCTTATCATCCTATTAAAGCTTGTTCTTGAAATTCCATATTGGCTATACTATAAAGTGGATGTCTAGATCTATCTTTAATGCTGTGCATATAAGGGCCCGATCTGGTCCTGGGAGGAGCGCCCAAAAGTACTAGTGCCCATGGGAGTTGTAATGATCACGGTGTCTAGCATTGCACCGAAGTACTTTCTCTCTTGATCTTTGGTATTCCACACTCTCTCTTTCTTGCGTACGTGACTCGACTTGTGTGACTTTACTAGCGTGGCCCGACACGGGCAAAGTACTTGCGTGAAATAGCCAATAATCTATAAAGTCTCTCATGAACATTTCTTGTTTAAGACTCGCTTGGATGTTTTACACGACGTGTTATTTTATTGATTAGTTATTTCTACATACATAGCCATATTACATTTACATGTGACAAATTGTAATTACTTAAACCCATTGCTAGTTCTTGAGATATAAATTTCCTACTGACCGTTCGCTCACCTAGTGTTTTCCCTACTTTTCAGGTAAGTCCGACGACGAGACTCAATCGGATGGAGAGGGTCAAGAGTGAAGAGATTAGAGCTCTCCGTCTATCCAAGCGTCTTCTAGTCTTATCTTTCAAATTTCTTAAGTCAACCATTGTACTTTTTCTTTTATTGGGTCTTAGCACTTTCATTAAGTGAATTGTAATAGAAGTACTTTTGAGGTGGTGATTGAATAAAGGATTGGGTTATCTTTACTCTTGCGCATCTCTGATTTGGTGTCGAATACACTAATACTCTGATTGACATGATCGATATAAACTCGTCACGCATCTCCGGGTATCTTCCGCGCTCGGGGCGTGACAGGCTTGGATCTGATCCAAATGCCAGGAAGACATCTTCAACGATGGCTTCACACTCACGAACTCCTCACTCTCATTTTCTTTCTCTACATAGCTCTGATCACACACTGGCTCTCTCTTCCTTTCTTCTCGTTCTTGTTCTGCTTCTCAGACTCCGGCTCACTCTTCTCTTCTCTACTACTCACTCTCTGATTCTGTCGTCCTCAATTTTCTAATTCTCTGTGTCTCCTTATCTCTGTCTCTTCTCTTTCTTTCCTCTCGTTCTCTTTTGTTTACCACTACTTTGATCGCAGAGAAGGCCTTCTTATATGGCTTCAGATCTGGGACCCACGAGCTCACACATTGGGCGCATGGAGGGAGCACTCCCGCCAAGAGAATTCTAGAATGACTTAGTCACGTGTCAGCATCTTGGCATTGTGTCTGACCACGTGGTAGATTCTTCCATCCGGTTCCTTGCCTCGGATCACGAACCCTTTAACCTGGTACTTTAACTTCCACGTGGAGTATGCTCACAGATTGTAGGTTCATCTAGCACATGCTCGACCAAGTTATTGGCATGGGAAACAACTGGAAGTGTTAGCTGTTCGTGCTAGCACCGACTTCATAAAGTAACATACGAATATGCACAGACCTTAGGTAGCATATGACAAAACATGCATAGTCATATAGCAAGACATGCACAGACATCAGGTAACATGTAACAAAGTATGCATAGACCATGAGTGTGCAATAGAAAGAAGTGTGCACTGACCTTGTATCACACAAGTAAAGAATGTGCAAGAATTTTGATAACATAAAGGAAACATGCATGGACTCTAAATGACACGCACTGACTTTAGACAAGGTAACACAGGGTGTGCACTGACATGAGTAGCACAAGTAAAGACTTGCACCGACCGTGAATTATACACAAGTTGTATCTGCACCGACCTTGTGTATGAGTAGCCAAAGGTATGCATCGACTTGGTGCGTTCAGAACATAACCTGCACTGACTTTATGTGTGCGGGCAAGGTATGCACCGACTTGGAATATGCATGCTTCGGTAAAATGCATTGACTTCTAGGCGAGACTTGTGTGTATATGTAACATGCACATAATTTACTTTATGCAAACCAAACAAATGCACAGACCTTACCTGGGTGTAGTGACTAAACTTGAACCGACCCTATGCCAGCCCGATGCAAAGATTGCACCGACCTGAATAGTGAAGTGCACAGACTTGCACCGAGTTTGAAAATGCAAACCAGGCTATGCACTGACCCTTGTGTGTGCGTGGGTAAGAAATGCACCAACTTGTTCTATGACCTTGTATCGCTTCTAGGGCAAAGGTGCACCGACCTTCTTTCCTTCATGCACTTACCTCAACAGTGATGTGCATCGACTTAGTAGTGGAGACAATGCTTGCACCAACCTAGACTATGTGAGATGAAGTAAATGTGCACGGACCTAAACATTGAAGTACATAAACCTTTATACTGGACTTGAATCTGCACAGACTTTAGCATCAACATGCACCGAGCTACGTGAGTAGAGCCGCCAAGTGTGCACCGACCTTCTATGAATACTAGCAGATGTGCACAGACCTTTGTGAAGGTATGAATAGTAATAGCATCAATCTCTTCCATATGAAAGACAAAGCATGCACTGACCTTGTATCATACAAGGCAAATGTGCACCGAGATTACTAAAAAGCAACAAAACATGTGCAACGAGTTGAACAGTGTTTGACAGATATGTGTGTGCTACTAAGAAGCAACAAAACATGTGCAATGAGTTGAACAGTGTTTGACAGATATGTGTGTGCACTGTTCTCTTCATCCTTCCGTAAATCATGAAACCATACAAATGCAGCAAGCACACAGGATATTAATGCACAGACGAAGCATAGTGTTTGACATCATCAAAACCACAGGGGTACAATAATCTCCCCCTTTTTGATGATGGCAACATTATGAACACTATGAGTGAACACTATGAGTCAAGGACAACATGCTGACTCCAAACTATTCTCCCCCTTTGACTTCATCAAAAAGGAAATAATAGTTTGAGAGAATCAGTAGATTGAGATCCAAAACATGCAAGACTCCAAACCATTCTCCCCCTTTGTCCCTTTCCAAATGAAGTGAAGCTGATATACAGAGGGACTCAAGGAATCCTACTCCGCTTGAAAATGTGAGATAAGTGGAAGTGGGAATAGGAAGATGACAAACGACCAGACTAATCTCCCCCTTAGTACCAGAAAAATGGTGATGATACAATCTCCCCCATTTGACAGAATAGAGGAATTGGAGTGAAAATTATCATCAGACATTCAGATTTAAATCTATTACCAATTGATGTGGAAAGAGATATCAACAAAAACACAGGATCAGTCATAGAAAATTTCAACAACAATTAGAAATTGAGCATGGAATGATCAAGAACAATGAGCAGAAAGTTGAGCACATTAATGACTGGATTGCCAATGAATAGATGAGGTGGAAGGATTTTCAATAGGATACCAAATTCATAAATCTTAATAACCAAATTTTAGACTCTTCTATTATAAGAGATTATGAATGATTCTAAACAGACCAGCATGATTTAAGCATGATGTATACATAATTTTTCAAAGAAATTCAATACTCATATCTGAAATCATGTTTTAATAAAAATGAACCAGTTGCACATATGACATTCTTGTTTAACCTCCTTATATCTTACTCATTCAAAATCAATGACTCCTTTGGAAGTTACATAAGATAGTATTGAGATTAAACAATTACAAGTGTATTTAAACATGTCTGTAATCTTTTTCAGGATTTTTCTTTTGTTCAGTAACTTTATTTTTCTGAGCAAGTCTAGTTAAATCAACACCTTTTTATGTGAGGCACAACACGTCTTAAGTGAAGTGTCCCAGTTACTCAGTGTGACAACCATATTGTCTCTCAATGAGAACAGAGTTAGCAATTTGGAGTGTCTTTTTACATGAGGAGACACCTTGATCAGAGGCCAGAATCCCCAGTTACTCAACAGAACCATGCCATTGCTCTGCTAGATTTTCAATTATTTTTACAAGAGAGGTAACTATGGCACTTCATGACATGGGTTTACTCTATTACTTTGATAGAGAACCCAGTTTCTCTGTGACCAAAGTCATTGCTCTGACTTTATTTTCTTTCAAATGTTTTCATATTTTTCAGTCAATGCTCAATACACTGAAATATTCAAGAACAATACTTTCTACATGTATCTTAACCAAAGAAAGTCATGTATTTTAAAATTTTCAGATTTCAGAAGATTTTGCATGAAATTACATGAGACAATTGGTTAAAAATTTATTAAACATAATGATTCAGATATTTTCAAGTCTTTAAAATCAAAACTTAATGAATACATTAGAGTTAAATCAATTTATTTCATCAGACATTCTTAAACCAGTATAATAGAGGATTCTTCTTTTTGAAATATGTTAGATTTATGATTAGGGTATACAGATTGAAATCTTCCCAAATTTAGATGAATCAATATTGACAATGCAGCCAATCAATGGAAACAACCTGAACTTTTGTTTAGAGAGCAGTAGAGGACATTATCAAGCATGCATATAAAATGACAGAATTGGAACACATGCTTGTGCATCAAACAGATTTTTAGGAGTCAGTGAGTTTACAAAGATGCAGCAGGAGGTATGCACTAGAGTAATCCAGTTCAAAAATTAATAGCTGAGTCTGGAGTACAGACAGATCAGCTTGACAGAAGTGACAAGAATGAATTCAAGTGAAGTTCTCCTTCAGCAACTTAAGGAGTAGCAGATATAGATTTCAGCTTCAAGAAAGTTGAGAGCTCAGATGATGGAAATGTAATCACCTAACACACAAGAATAGGAGAGTGATTTGAGTGACTAGACAGGAAGAATTCAGTTTTTGAGTGACTAGTGAGTCTAAAATTCTCCCCCTGTCTAGATGCGGTGAGTCACTTCTTTTAAATGTTCAAATTAACGATATGCAGTGCAATTCACTATATGTATGCATATGCAATGATTTTCCTAAAAGTATTACATGAATATGAACATGAGTGGCATGACCATCATGCAGGGGCAGCCAACCTCCCCCTGACTATATGCAATAAAATCCAGAATTCTAAATGCCATAAATGCATGACCATTTATACATCTACTCCCCTTGACTAAATGCATTATATGCAATGAAGACTGAACACATGATTTTATGATCTATGCTCATGAAGTAGACATGTAATTATAGCCTGAGATGGACTACAATAGACTTCATGTGTATTTCAGATTCTCAAAGAATTTCAGTTAGAGGATGCACAGATGAATTTCGTTATGCAAGAAAAGATTCAAATTGAGCAGTGTAGATGACACACAAGAATGCAAGGATGTATGCTTAACAGGTTATGCAAACATCTTAAATCAGGAATTTTAGATGGCACACTTCAGATTTTCAGAAAACAACATTCAATTCACTCTTAGCTTAAAGTATGCACAAATAATTCAGCAAATACATTTGACAATCTATGAAAGACAAGTCAAACTCAGACGTGAGTATGTATGCATGAAATGCAACTGATTGAAAGAAAATTTTCTAAAGTTAGAGGATCAAACCTGTCAAGTGCAAAGATGGGGTTTTATCATACCTAAGTGCCTTGGTTTATTTTACCCCTCTTTATTCTTCAACCCAAGGCACACCTGCAGAGCAGTTCCTTATTTTGCACCAGCAGGTACCCAAGAAGTCTTGGGTCCTGCAGAGTTAGTGGCACCTTTTGTCACGCCCCGAGAGCGGAAGATACCCGGAGATGCGTGACGAGTTTATATCAATCATGTCATTCAGAGTAGTAGTGTATTCGACACAAAGACAGAGATGCGCAAAAGTAAAGATAACCCAATCCATTTATTTCCTCATAATAAATAGTCTATTACAAACCCAATACTCTATTCAAAAAGAAAAGTACACATGTGACTCAAGAAATATATAAAAGACTAGATGACACTTGAAAAAGCTCTAGCTCTTTCACTCTTGATTCTCCCCATCCGATTGACTTCCCTCATCGTCGGACTTACCTGAAAAGTAAGGGAAACACGGAGTGAGCGAACGCTCAGTAGGAAATTATATCTCAGGAACTAGCAAGGGGTTTAAGTAGTTACATCTTTCATGAATGCACTATAGCTATGCATGCTCGCATAAAATGACAAGATAGAAAGAGGATATAACAATAAGATAACAGGAAGAACTAGTCATGAACTTTCAAGAACTTATATCAAATGACCTCAAGATATTCAAGCAAGTACTTTATCATGTCAAGATGAAATTTGGCTATCACGTTCAGGCACGCAAGTAATTACCCTTTTTCGGGCCACGCAAGTCATGTAATATCAAGTCAAGTACAAGATTTGTGGAATGTTCAATCAAGCTAGTCATGCACTTCGGTATAATGCCAATACCATGATCAATCAACTCCCATGGGCACAAGTACTTTCGGGTGCTCCTCCCAGGACCAGATCGGGCCCTATATGCGCAGGCATTAGTCATGTATTTTTAACATCCACATTTTTGTGTATAGCCATCATGGAATTTCAATAAGGAAGCTTGTAGTCATGTAACACAACATTGAGAGATTAGAGTCCAAAAATATGACTTTTGACACCAATAGGCGATAATAACAGTATAATCACACTTTCGATAAAACTAGGTGGAATTGGTTCCCTTAACTCGGGTACCATGAGAAGTAAGTAGAGACACTCTTTTATATAGAATCGAGGTCCATATGAATAGCACCTCAATGGCAAGACGTCCTCATTCTTAATATAGCATTGAGGTTCACAAGAACATCAAGTTTAATATAGAATTGGGGTCTACAAGAACATCATAAAAAGGTTGATATAGAATTGGGGTTTACAAGAACAGCATAACAACGGCATATTCTTCCCCGTTCATTAAGATAATTCTCATATCATACCCATGGCATGACATGAGGGCCGGTATTACCATGTTTCTATAGAGGGACATGGCAAAGATTGTGTAATGGATTTTTATGGTACAACCAGCTCAGTCGGCCTTGAGGGAATCCAAGGCTGCGAGGAGTCTTACGGAGGTCTCTATGACTAACTCGCTAGTCCAAAGGAACGGAATGTCCAATGGAGAGCTTGTATGTCAATGAGAATTGAGTGTGTAATGCGATAAATCATCGTAGAAAACATGGGACTATACTCACGGAGTGGAGTAATAGTGCCAATATATATGTATGTATGTATAATGAAACCCTCGGATAACAGTAACCAGGAAAAATCAGTAGTGCAGAAAATAGCGACTTTGGTAAAGTCATTTTTCATGAAATTAACGCCTTAATCAGGGGCGTTTATATTAAATTTGACGACGTACATAGGAGTCATCCTTTCAATATTTCTAATTTACATAATATTAATAATCTAGAATTTTTAACAGAAACGCGCCCTGGGCAGGGGCGTGTCTCTTCAATATGCGCCCTGGTCTGGGGCGTCAGTTAAACATGAGACGACCTGGACAAGGTCGTGAATTCAGGAATTTACCAATTTTTCAGATACTAAAATTTCAGGAAAATAGGGTACATGATCGTGGCAGGAAAAATAGCAGGATTACAAGAGATTGATCATGCATTATTTTTAGAATCATGTTTGAATAGATATATAATTTTAAACAAGGTATTTAGTAATTAAAAGAAATTGACGTCCATGTGCAGGGCGTCAAATATGAAATTGATGACCTAGTCATGGTCGTTTTCTTGTAATTTAGCGCCCTTGATAGGGGCGTTTCTTTCAAAAACTCTTTAGAAACTAATCAAACGCATGAAATCTATATGCATGTATTAACGGATGATGTTATAATTATTAATATGCTAGTTTGGGCTACAATCCCTGAGAAAACCTACCTTATAGTTGATCTGGATGAAGGACTCGTGAAAGGTTTGTGACAATACTCTGTCTAACAGAGCCTCCTGGCGATGATAATTGCTAATAGCAGCAGCACGCACAGAAGAGGGTACAGATGAAGAACCCCTAATTCTTCAGTCGGACGTTTCCACTCTACAGGCAACCTGTAGAGGCAGAAGAAAACGAAGGTATCATTCTTCGTATGAATAACAGGAGGTAAGGAAGAGAAGAACTTACTGGTTCTTCGGGAAGACAGGAGCTCCTTAACCTGTAGAAGATGAAGAAGCATAATTAATATTCTTCATGTAACAGGGAAAAAGAATTATACGAATAACCTACTGTTCATACCTTAGAAGACTCCGATCGCCAAAATAGCGAATCAGATCGACACGGTGAGTATTTATAGGATTTTGGGATCCTAATAGGGTTAGTGTTTGATTGGAAGTAACACTTCCATGATAGAGTTATTACTACATTCGAACTCCTTCTCATAGTTATCAACTTACCCTGGATAAGTTCCTGGTTCGAACGGAACATAAACTGAATTAACGTCCTAGGTAAGGGCGTCGAATTTAAATTGACGCCTTGGCATGCGTCGTTTCTTGTTGAAACGCGTCCAAGAAAAGGGCGTTACAATTACTTGCATTTTTATGTAATTTTGGTTGTTTAAGATTTGACGCCTTGAAATGTGGGCGTCCTTTCTTAAAAACACGCCTTAGGTGAGGGCATTTCTTGTCAAGTAGCGCCTTTATCTGCGGCGTTATTTTCCTCAGGGTTTAATTTTTTTCCATTTTCGGTTTTATCGTTTATTTACTTAATCTTTTAATCTATTTTGATTTATCTATCTCCTTCTATTTTATCAGGGTTGCTACACCCTCCCCTACTTAAAAAGAATTTGGTCCCCAAATTCCATAGCATATATTTATATAGAGAGTGTAGAGTACATACCTTCTAGAATAACTCTGGAAATCGTTTCCTCATAGATTCCTCGGTCTCCCATGTAGCTTCATGTTCTGAATTCTTATTCCATTGTACTTTTAGCATGGGAATAACCTTATTCCTTAGGGTACGTACTTCTCGATCTAGTATTCTTATGGGCTTCTGCTCGTATGTGAGATCTTTTTGGATTACTAGATTTCCATGCTCAATAATATGTGATGGATCATGCACATACTTCTTTAACATAGATATGTGGAACACATCATGTACTTCGGACAGTTGAGGTGGCAATGCGATGCGATAAGCACCCTCGCCAACTCTTTCTAGTATCTCAAAAGGTCCGATGAATCTTGGTGTAAGCTTGCCTTTAACACCAAATCTCCGTATTCCACGTCCAGGCGATATCTTGAGAAATACATGATCTCCAACTTGGAATTCAAGATCTCTCCTTCTTGTGTCAGCATAAGCCATTTGTCTAGACTGAGCAACTTGCAGTCTTTCTCTGATCAATTGTATCTTCTCGGTAGTATCCCTTACCATGTCTGGACCTAACAGTTGTTTCTCTCCAACTTCGTCCCAGCATAAGGGTGATCGGCAACTCCTTCCATATAAGGCTTCGAAAGGTGCCATTTGTATACTTGCCTGGTAGCTATTATTGTATGCAAATTCGACCAGAGGCAGGTGATCATGCCAGTTTCCACCAAAATCAATAATGCATGCTCTTAGCATATCTTCGACTACTTGATTGGTTCTCTCGGTCTGACCATCCGTTTGAGGGTGAAAAGCTGTACTAAAGTTAAGTCTCGTTCCCAACGAATGTTGTAGTCCCTTCCAAAAATGAGAAGTAAAACGGGGATATCTGTCAGACACGATTGAAACAGGAATACCATGTAATCTGACTATCTCCTTGATATACAATGCAGCCAGAACATCAATTGACCATCGGCTCTTGATTGGCAAGAAATGCGCTGATTTAGTCAATCGATCAATAATAACCCATATTCCATCATGTCCTCCCTTTGATTTAGATAGACCCATGATGAAATCCATGCCAATATCCTCCCACTTCCACTTAGGAATATCTAGGGGATGAAGTTTTCCAGCAGGCTTTTGGTGTTCTGCCTTGACTTGTTGGCACGTGAGACAGCGCGACACGTGGTCCGCTATTTCCCTTTTCATGTTGGGCCACCAAAAATTCCGTTTCACATCTTGATTCATTTTGGTAGATCCAGGATGAATCGTGTACCTTGATCTATGAGCTTCATCTAAGATCTTCTTCTTTACCTCGGGACAATCCGGTATGCAAGTTCTATTCCTGAATATTAATCTTCCTTCACAAGTTATTTGGAAATCCGATTGTCCTTCCAGTTTGCCTTTGATCTCTACTAACATTGGGTCATTATCTTGAAGTGCATGTATTTCAGATAATAGGTCTGGATGAATGCTTATATGAGATAATGTGACACATCTAGGGTCTGTGTCCATGCCTATATTGAGTTCAGAGACTTGCTCTAGCAACCTCCATTCTTGAATCATACAATTGGCTAACAGGGCTCTTGGCTTTCGACTAAGGGCATCTGCTACATGATTACCCTTTCCGGGATGATATTGTATATTGAAGTCGAAGTCTTTGAGATATTCTAGCCAACGTCTTTGCCTCATGTTCAGTTCCTTCTGTGAGAAAAGATATTTGAGACTCTTGTGATCGGAGTATACAGTAAACTGCACTCCATAGAGATAATGTCTCCATATCTTCAGTGCAAATACTACCGCGGCCAGTTCTAAGTCATGGACGGGGTAGTTTTCTTCATGCTTCTTCAATTGACGAGAAGAGTAAGCTATAACCTTTCCTTGTTGCATTAGAACACATCCGAGGCCAATGCCAGAAGCATCAGTGTATACCTCGAATTTCTCTCCTTCTACTGGTAATGCTAAGACAGGAGCTGTAGTAAGATGATCCTTGAGAGTTCGGAAGCTTCTTGCACATTCCTCACTCCATTCATAACGGATCTCCGTGCGAGTTAACCTCGTAAGTGGCACGGCGATCTTAGAGAAATCTTTGATGAATCGCCTGTAATAGCCTGCAAGACCTAAGAAACTTCGGACCTCGCTAGCATTGGTCGATCTTTCCCAGTTCCTTACAGCTTCGACTTTTGATGGATCTACAGATAAGCCATCCTTTGATATAACATGTCCGAGAAAAGTTACTTCTTCAAGCCAGAATTCACACTTGCTGAGTTTTACATATAATTGATTTGTCCTCAATATTTGTAATGCAATCCTTAAATGCTCCTCATGCTCTTCCTTGGTCTTAGAATAAATCAATATATCATCAATAAAGACCACCACGCATTGATCCAAATAAGACCTGAATATGCTATTCATTAACTGCATAAAGGTAACAGGGGCATTTGTTAGTCCAAAAGGCATAACAACGAATTCATAATGGCCATACCTGCTTCTGAATGCGGTCTTATGAATGTCATCATCTTTGATCCGTAACTGATGATATCCCGACCTGAGATCAATCTTTGAGAAATACTTGGATCCAGATATTTGGTCAAATAATTTATCGATTCTCAGCAGTGGATACTTGTTCTTGATAGTGAGATGATTCAACTGTCGATAGTCGATGCATAGCCTCATGGATCCATCTTTCTTTCTTACAAACAGTACAGGTGCTCCACACGGGGAAGTACTTGGTCTAATGAATCCTTTCTTAATGAGTTCCATCAATTGCTCCTTTAACTCCTTGAGTTCAGCAGGTGACATTCTATAAGGTGCCTTTGAAATTGGACCAGCACCAGGGACTAAGTCAATGGTGAAGGCCACTTCTCTTTGTGGGGGTAATCCAGGTAAATCTTCCGGAAATACGTCTGGAAATTCTTGCACTACTGGAATGTCTTCTAGCTTAGTTTCCTTAGCTTCTTTAACTGTGATAAATGTAAGGAAAGATACACATCCTTTCCTGATGAGCTTGCTTGCTCGGAGAGCCGAAATAAAAGGGGATTTGCTTCGACTCATAGGGCTAGTGAAGATTAATTCTGGAAATTCCTTGAATGTAACCTTGCTATTGCGGCAATCAACCGTTGCCTGATACTTGGATAACCAATCTGCTCCTAGTATGACATCATACTCCTTCAGATCTAAACATATGAGATCAATAGGGAGATTTCTACCCTGAACCAATACTTCACAGTTTTGGTAATGATGTGTAATATCAGTCTCGTCACCCAGAGGAGTAGATAAAACTAATTTCATCCATTCCGGTTCTAGGGGTAATGGGTCAGCAAACTTCTTAGAAATAATAAAATGTGATGCACCAGTATCAATTAAGACATATGCATTCTTGGAACAAACTTTCAATGTACCTTCCACTAGTCCGCCTTCTTCTTCTTGTTCGGTCTCCTTGATTGCATGAAGACGCGCATTCTTGGTTACCGGGCGTTTCCCGACATCGGCTTGATCGTTAAGTAATGGGCAATCGGGAATCCGATGCTCACGACTCCCACAACGGAGACATGCTCCTAGTTTCCTCCAGCATTCTTCTGCTCTATGGCCTGCCTTGTCACAATGTTTACACACTGTGTTTGATGGGGTAGTGGTGATAGAGAAGGGCTTGGTCTTCTTAAACTTCTGATCTTGCGAGGAAATACCTCCATTGCTAGGCCTCTTCTTGAAGTTGGGTTTAAAGGAACCCGATCCTGTAACTTGTTCCTTCTTATCCTTACCACGAATCCTATCAGATAGTTCTGTGGCATCTTCTAACAGTTGTGCGCGGCGTACTATCTCCGAATAGACCTGAATGTCCATCGGTGCCAGTTGGGTAATATATTGGGGCCTGAGCCCGTTTAGGAACCTCCTACCTTTCATCTTCTCGGTGCTAACTAAGTGCTTAGCATACCGAGACAATCTAGAGAATTGGACCTCATACTCGGCCACTGACAAGGATCGTTGCTTCAGTGCAGCAAATTCGACAGCTTTCTTTTCCGGCACTCAGTCTGAAAAATATTTTGCGTTGAAGTGTTCAACGAATTCCTCCCATGTAACTTGGTCTTGATTTAGAGTAGCCTCTATTGATTCCCACCAGCATCTAGCATCCCTTTCTAGCTGAAAGGTAGCTAACAAAATTTTATCTTGATCCGTGCATTGCATGACACGGAAGATACGTTCTGTTTCCCTAATCCAGTGTTCAGCGTCATCCGGATCAGTAGAACCCGTGAACTTGGGCGGGTTCATGTTCTTGAAAGTCTGATGGAGACTTCCTGCTCGTTGTCCACCTCCTTGTGCTACTTGTTGCAGCACCTGAGTCATACCTTGAAGCGTACGCTGCATGTTGCGCCATTGAGCACGTTCGGCAGCCATTATCCTACAATTATAATAACTAGATTAATACGTGATTTGTATTTTAAAGACTAGCATTCTATGTTAACTTTAACCCTTGGTTCTACCCAATCTCACTGGTTAAAGGGTTAAAACCTATCCTTGGACTTGGCTTTTTCCTAGGAATTGAATACCCTAGGCTCTGATACCACAAAAACTGTCACGCCCTGAGAGCGGAAGATACCCGGAGATGCGTGACGAGTTTATATCAATCATGTCAATCAGAGTAGTAGTGTATTCGACACAAAGACAGAGATGCGCAAAAGTAAAGATAACCCAATCCATTTATTTCCTCATAATAAATAGTCTATTACAAACCCAATACTCTATTCAAAAAGAAAAGTACACATGTGACTCAAGAAATATATAAAAGACTAGATGACACTTGGAAAAGCTCTAGCTCTTTCACTCTTGATTCTCCCCATCCGATTGACTTCCCTCATCGTCGGACTTACCTGAAAAGTAAGGGAAACACGGAGTGAGCGAACGCTCAGTAGGAAATTATATCTCAGGAACTAGCAAGGGGTTTAAGTAGTTACATCTTTCATGAATGCACTATAGCTATGCATGCTCGCATAAAATGACAAGATAGAAAGAGGATATAACAATAAGATAACAGGAAGAACTAGTCATGAACTTTCAAGAACTTATATCAAATGACCTCAAGATATTCAAGCAAGTACTTTATCATGTCAAGATGAAATTTGGCTATCACGTTCAGGCACGCAAGTAATTACCCTTTTTCGGGCCACGCAAGTCATGTAATATCAAGTCAAGTACAAGATTTGTGGAATGTTCAATCAAGCTAGTCATGCACTTCGGTATAATGCCAATACCGTGATCAATCAACTCTCACGGGCACAAGTACTTTCGGGTGCTCCTCCCAGGACCAGATCGGGCCCTATATGCGCAGGCATTAGTCATGTATTTTTAACATCCACATTTTTGTGTATAGCCATCATGGAATTTCAATAAGCAAGCTTGTAGTCATGTAAGACAACTTTGAGAGATTAGAGTCCAAAAATATGACTTTTGACACCAATAGGTGATAATAACGGTACAATCACACTTTCGATAAAACTAGGTGGAATTGGTTCCCTTAACTCGGGTACCATGAGAAGTAAGTAGAGACACTCTTTTATATAGAATCGAGGTCCATATGAATAGCACCTCAATGGCAAGACGTCCTCATTCTTAATATAGCATTGAGGTTCACAAGAACATCAAGTTTAATATAGAATTGGGGTCTACAAGAACATCATAACAATGTTGATATAGAATTGGGGTTTACAAGAACAGCATAACAACGACATATTCTTCCCCGTTCATTAAGATAATTCTCATATCATACCCATGGCATGACATGAGGGCCGGTATTACCATGTTTCTGTAGAGGGACATGGCAAAGATTGTGTAATAGGTTTTTATGGTACAACCAGCTCAGTCGACCTTGAGGGAATCCAAGGCTGCGAGGAGTCTTACGGAGGTCTCTATGACTAACTCGCTAGTCCAAAGGAACGGAATGTCCAATGGAGAGCTTGTATGTCAATGAGAATTGAGTGTGTAATGCGATAAATCATCGTAGAAAACATGGGACTATACTCACGGAGTGGAGTAATAGTGCCAATATATATGTATGTATGTATAATGAAACCCTCGGATAACAGTAACCAGGAAAAATCAGTAGTGCAGAAAATAGCGACTTTGGTAAAGTCATTTTTCATGAAATTAACGCCTTAATCAGGGGCGTTTATATTAAATTTGACGACGTACATAGGAGTCGTCCTTTCAATATTTCTAATTTACATAATATTAATAATCTAGAATTTTTAACAGAAACACGCCCTGGGCAGGGGCGTGTCTCTTTAATATGCGCCCTGGTCTGGGACGTCAGTTAAACATGAGACGACCTGGACAAGGTCGTGAATTCAGGAATTTACAAATTTTTCAGATACTAAAATTTCAGGAAAACAGGGTACATGATCGTGGCAGGAAAAATAGCAGGATTACAAGAGATTGATCATGCATTATTTTTAGAATCATGTTTGAATAGATATATAATTTTAAACAAGGTATTTAGTAATTAAAAGAAATTGACGTCCGTGTGCAGGGCGTCAAATATGAAATTGATGACCTAGTCATGGTCGTTTTCTTGTAATTTAGCGCCCTTGATAGGGGCGTTTCTTTCAAAAACTCTTTAGAAACTAATCAAACGCATGAAATCTATATGCATGTATTAACGGATGATGTTATAATTATTAATATGCTAGTTTGGGCTACAATCCCTGAGAAAACCTACCTTATAGTTGATCTGGATGAAGGACTCGTGAAAGGTTTGTGACAATACTCTGTCTAACAGAGCCTCCTGGCGATGATAATTGCTAATAGCAGCAGCACGCACAGAAGAGGGTACAGATGAAGAACCCCTAATTCTTCAGTCGGACGTTTCCACTCTACAGGCAACCTGTAGAGGCAGAAGAAAACGAAGGTATCATTCTTCGTTTGAATAACAGGAGGTAAGGAAGAGAAGAACTTACTGGTTCTTTGGGAAGACAGGAGCTCCTTAACCTGTAGAAGATGAAGAAGCATAATTAATATTCTTCATGTAACAGGGAAAAAGAATTATACGAATAACCTACTGTTCATACCTTAGAAGACTCCGATCGCCAAAATAGCGAATCAGATCGACACGGTGAGTATTTATAGGATTTTGGGATCCTAATAGGGTTAGTGTTTGATTGGAAGTAACACTTCCATGATAGAGTTATTACTACATTCGAACTCTTTCTCATAGTTATCAACTTACCCTGGATAAGTTCCTGGTTCGAACGGAACATAAACTGAATTAACGTCCTAGGTAAGGGCGTCGAATTTAAATTGACGCCTTGGCATGCGTCGTTTCTTGTTGAAACGCGTCCAAGAAAAGGGCGTTACAATTACTTGCATTTTTATGTAATTTTGGTTGTTTAAGATTTGACGCCTTGAAATGTGGGCGTCCTTTCTTAAAAACACGCCTTAGGTGAGGGCGTTTCTTGTCAAGTAGCGCCTTTATCTGCGGCGTTATTTTCCTCAGGGTTTAATTTTTTTCCATTTTCGGTTTTATCGTTTATTTACTTGATCTTTTAATCTATTTTGATTTATCTATCTCCTTCTATTTTATGAGGGTTGCTACACCTTTGATAGGTGTTCTAAACAATTTCTTAGCTAGATAGTCATCAAATTCCATCAGAGAACAATCAGCCATAGAGTGTCTGAATTTTCCACAATATCTACATGAAACGACATACTTTTTGATCTTATTTTGCACATCAACATAAGCATGAAATCTATGTGCATGAGCATGAAACTTTCTATTGTTTACATGAACATTTTGTCTCTTATTGTCAGTTAGCCAATAATTTACAGATTTATGACCTAGCTTTCCACAATTAAAACATGAAGTATTCATTCTTTTAAGGATCCTATCAAAAACATGTCTTTTTACAGGGAATTTAGTAGATTTGGAATTAAATGTATTTCCCTGAGCATGCCAACAATCCTTGACTGTATGGCCATACTTTCCACATTCGAAGCACCCGATGTGCTTTCCTCTAGAACCAGTATTATTCCTATGAGGCCCTAACCAGCATTCAATAGCCTTATGACCAGGCTTGTTACAATTGAAGCATATAATGTGCTGGTTTGAAGCAGATATGTTTCTATTAAGGTCATAATAATTTACAGAGAATCTAGCATACATCCTATCATCTTGTTTCATGACAAAGCATTCATTCATGAAGTGACCATGCCTACCACAGTAATGACAAGAGCCATTAGACTTCTTAGTAGCATGATTTTTGTTAAATGAGTTCTTAGAATGCATTGTCTCACAAATATGTTCATCCTCTATCATCAATTTGTAATTATGCATTATATGGCCTAGCTTACCACAGTAACGGCATGAACCATCCTTTTCATGTGCATGTATATGTGTGTTCGTGTTGTTTGCAGAATACACACTTTTGATATTGGTGTGAGTAGGCTTCTTCTACAGGTGGTCAACCTTTTTAATCCTTTTAATTGGTTTCTATCCTTTTTGAGCATTTTGTTTCTGATTCCCTTGAGCAGTAAATTGAAACACTAAAGGATTATGGGTTTTGGTATGTTCAGAGCTACCCATAATGGATGTATGAATCTTCTGATTAGCAGGTAGTTTTGATGAAGAAGCAGGAATGCTAGCCATGTCTGAGCTACGCACGAAGGTAGAATACAGCTTGTTCCTTATAGCCTACTCAATTTGAGAGTTGCAGCCTTTCTCTCCACTCAATTCAGTGGTTTCAACATTCAAGGGGGCTTTCATTTTCTCTTTGCCTTTGACAGATTTTGACATAGAGTGGTTCAATTCATTTACCGCAGATTACGGAGAAGAGATTTTAAGTTCTGAATTAGTGAAGTCTTCCTCACATGAGAGGATTTGTCTCTACATGGCATCATTCAAGTTTTTAACAGCTTCTAATTCCTGTTTCAGTTTCAATTCATTCTCAGATTGAATTTTCTTATCAGCATATCTTTCTTTCTCGACAACAAGAAGCCTTTCTGAAATAACAACATTTAGGACCACGAGTTTCTTGTTTTGTTCTTTCAAATCTTTATTCTCCTTAATCAACTTCTCAATTTCTTCATTGCATTTTTCACTACTGGATATTAAGTCCAGTCTTTTAATCAGTTTCTCCTCTCTTTGTTCAAATTCAAGTTTCTCATCCAACAAATCTTTGTTTTCTTCTTTGAGAGAGGCAATCAATTTTTTCTGCCATTCATTTTCATGGTAGAGACCTTCATTACGTTCCTTTAGTAGATGGCATCTACTGCAAGCGGACTTTACAGAGCAAGTATGTAAAGCTTCCTCCTTGAATTCTTTTAGTCTAGCTACAAAGTTTTCATTATTCTTCTGAAGTTCAGCATTCTCAAGTTTCAATTTGTCCGCTTCAGAATTAACCTTATTCAACTCTTGCAATTTCAATAAATGTTCATCATTTTTAGCATTTAGTTGATCTTCCAATTTAGAAATCTTGTTCAGACGTTCTTGATTTTCATCTTTCAAGGATGCATTCAAGTTCTTCAGCATATCAACCTCAGAATAAAGATCTTCAATCACTTCTATTAGAAATACGCATTCATCATTTTCTTCTTTTGAGCATGTGTTTTCTGCTTCAAGAGATTTATTTCTAAGACTGTCATTCTCAGATTTTAATATGTTCAATTTAGATTTCACCTTGTTCAATTCCTATAATTTCATTTTGAGTTTAACACTTTCAACTCTCAGTTCTTCATCTTCAGTATGATCATCATTCATTGAATTCAGTTTATTCTCTAGTTCAGAAATCTTAACAACAAATTCATTGTTCTCATTTTTCAGCCAGGATATTTGTTCTTTAAGCCTAAGAATATCACATAGATAAGCATCATATGATTGTTTCAGATTCAAGTAATTTTCACAAGATGAGTTAGTACTGTTCTGATCAATTTTCTTTTTCAACCTTTTATTTTGGTTTCTCTACTGTTCGTAAGAATCAAGCAAATCATTGTACTCTCCAATCCAATCATCCACAGTATAATTGTCAAATTCAGAAGGTACCTCATCTCCATCTTCTTCTTGTTGTCGATCATTTTCAACCATCAGGTATGTGTTGTAGTTCCTGGTAAGCTTCAATTTGTCCAGAATCTCCTTGGCAGACCTACAGGATGAAACACATGAAATTAGGGCTCTATCAATAGATGCCTTCATCAGATCTAACGCTTTAGCATTTTCAGAATCTTTTAATATATCATTATCAGTCCATTTAGATTTATCTTTCGATAATTTATGTGGACCGTGAACAATTACTTTCCATAGATTGGGATCAGTTGATCTTACATATCGATTCAAATTCTTTAGCCATAGATCAAAATCATTACCACTAAAGATCGGCGGATGAGCCATCGAAAAATGACTGGCCAGATATAGATCTAAACACAATATATGAGAAATGCACCGAACTAAGACTGTTGCAAAAAAAAGCACAAAATCAGCACAGTAATGCACAGATTCAAAGTGATTAACTGAAGAGCAATAGATGAGCAAAGCACCAAACACAGCAGGATCTTCTACAGATCGTTGGATCTAGTAAGTCAGAGACCTGCTCTGATACCAATTGTTGGTCTGTAAGGACTAGGTGTGAAGGTACAAACCTGATTCAAAGGGGGGGGGTGAATGAATCCCTCTTCAAAACTTTACCCAATTAAAATAGTAATGGACAATGATGCGGAATTAAATCGAGTTAAACTCTACAGAATATGAGAGTCAATGGTGCGCTAAATCAAACAGTTGGACTACTATAGTGTAGACTCCAGAACAAACCTATACTGTTGACCGAACCCAATCAAGTGATCAAATGCAACTAAAACACTCAGATGGCTTGAGCAAATTGGACACTCTCTAGTAACAATGATTAACTATTCAAAGTGAATCTTTTAAGACCAATATCAAATGAAAGATATGCAACCAAAATCCTCGCTAGACAGAAGATTCAGATCGAGCCTAAGGATACATCTAGCGGATCAGAGAAGACAATCAAACCACGATGGACAAGGGATTTTTAGATGGTTCAGTCTGCTGACCACAGACCTACATCCATCCCCCACTCAAACCAGAGTGAGGCTTCCCGCTGATACACAGCTTAAACAGCTGGGCATCACAGCTTGCCTACAACCGCTGAGCAACACAGCTTGCTTCCGCTGAGTAATCACAGCTTGTTGTCCAGAGGAACCAATCCTCTAAAACCGCTGAGCAACACAGCTTACTGACCAGAGGAAACAATCCTCTACAACGCTGACACACAGCTTGAAACAAAGGTTTAAAAGAAAAACAAAAGATGAAAAACACAGCAACAGAAAGCTGGAAGAAATCGTAAAACAAATTTGGCTCTCTCAGGAGCTGACTGGCTTGGATCTGATCCAAATGCCAGGAAGACATATCTTCAACGATGGCTTCATACTCACGAACTCCTCACTCTCATTTTCTTTCTCTATATAGCTCTGATCACACACTGGCTCTCTCTTCCTTTCTTCTCATTCTTCTTCTGCTTCTCAGACTTCGGCTCACTCTTCTCTTCTCTGCTACTCACTCTCTGATTCTGTAATCCTCAATTTTCTAATTCTCTATGTCTCCTTATCTCTGTCTCTTCTCTTTCTTTCCTCTCGTTCTCTTTTGTTTATCACTACTTTGATCGCAGAGAAGGCCTTCTTATATGGCTTCAGATCTGGGACCCACGAGCTCACACATTTGGCGCGTGGAGGGAGCACTCCCGCCAAGAGAATTCTGGAATGCCTTAGTCACGTGCCAACATCTTGGCGTTGTGTCGGACCACGTGGCAGATTCTTCCCTTCGGTTCCTTGCCTCGGATCATGAACCCTTTAACCTGGTACTTTAACTTCCACGTGGAGTATGCTCACAGGTTGTAGGTTCGTCCAGCACATGCTCGACCAAGTTACTAGCCTGGGAAACAACTGGAAGTGTTAGCTGTTCGTGCTAGCACCGACTTCATAAAGTATTGTACGAATATGCACAGACCTTAGGTAGCATATTACAAAACATGCATAGTCATATAGCAAGACATGCACAGACATCAGGTAATGTGTAACAAAGTATGCATAGACCATGAGTGTGCAACAGAAAGAAGTGTGCACTGACTTTGTATCACACAAGTAAAAAATGTGCAAGAATTTTGATAACTTAAAGGAAACATGCATGGACTCTAAATGACATGCACTGACTTTAGACAAGGTAACACAGGGTGTGCACCGACATGAGTAGCACAAGTAAAGACTTGCACCGACCATGAATTATACACAAGTTGTAACTGCACCGACCTTGTGTATGAGCAGCCAAAGGTATGCACCGACTTGGTGCGTTCAGAACATAACCTGCACTGACTTTATGTGTGCGGGCAAGGTATGCACCGACTTGGAATATGCATGCTTCGGTAAAATGCATTGACTTCTAGGCAAGACTTGTGTGTATATGTAACATGCACAGACTTTACTTTATGCAAACCAAACAAATGCACAGACCTTACCTGGGTGTAGTGACTAAACTTGAACCGACCCTATGCCAGCCCGATGCAAAGATTGCACCGACCTGAATAGTGAAGTGCACAGACTTGCACCGAGTTTGAAAATGCAAACCAGGCAATGCACCGACCCTTGTGTGTGTGCGGGCAAGATATGCACCAACTTGTTCTATGACCTTGTATCGCTTCTAGGGCAAAGGTGCACCGACCTTCTTTCCTTCATGCACTTACCTCAACAGTGATGTGCATCGACTTAGTAGTGGAGACAATGCTTGCACCGACCTAGACTATGCGAGATGAAGTAAATGTGCACGGACCTAAACATTGAAGTACACAAACCTTTATACTGGACTTGAATCTGCACAGACTTTAGCATCAACATGCACCGAGCTACGTGAGTAGAGCAGCCAAGTGTGCACCGACCTTCTATGAATACTAGCAGATGTGCACATACCTTTGTGAAGGTATGAATAGTAATAGCATCAATCTCTTCCATATGAAAGACAAAGCGTGCACTGACCTTGTATCATACAAGGCAAATGTGCACCGAAATTACTAAGAAGCAACAAAACATGTGCAACGAGTTGAACAGTGTTTGACAGATATGTGTGTGCACTGTTCTCTTCATCCTTCAGCAAACCATAAAATCATACAAATGCAGCAAGCACACATGATATTAATGCATAGATGAAACATAGTGTTTGACATCATCAAAACCACAGGGGTACAACAATAGCCACTCTTCAAATCAATCTTGGAGAAAATGGTGGCTCCCGTCATCATGTCCAACATATCATCTAAGCGGGGAATGGGAAACCTATACTTCACGGTGATCCTATTGATGGTGCGGCTATCAATGCACATCCTTCATGTGCCATCCTTCTTCGGGGCCAATAGAGCGGGAACAGCACAAGCGCTCTTGTTGTCCCGAATGGAGCCCCTCTTCATGAGCTCATCGACTTGCCGTTATAACTCAACGTGATCAGCGGGACTCATTCGATAATGGGGTAGGTTCGGCAAGGAAGACCCCAGAATCAAGTTGATGGCGTGCTGAATGTCATGCATAGGTGGAAGACCTTTGGGGAGGTATTCTGGGAAAACATCCCCAAACTCACACAAAATGGCTGCAATCTCGGGTGGGTGCTCACCCTCGTTCTCTCTCTCTACCTTGCAGACCACTATTACAAAGCCAAGACACCCTCCACAAAACTCGCGCTCAAACTATTGTACCTCTGTGGTTTTGATGATGCCAAACACTATGACTCATCTGTGTGTGATGTCATTTGTGTTTATGTTGCATTGATCCATTGTGGTTTGATGATGCCAAACATTGTTGTCTGTGGTTTTGATAATGACAAGTGTTTAATGTCTTTTTCTACATGTGCATTTTCATGAGCTTGCTGTAAAGTGTGGTACAGGACAGTGGCAAGATAGTCAGACAGTGGAGAACTGATGACAGTAAGATATCAGTAGATTGAGCTAAAGAAAGCAAGGATGAAGTCAGGCATGATCAACACATTCACATTGTCATAGACAATAGGTCCATGCATTTATTCATGTAAAATTATCAAGTCACTGCATGCATGGGAATAGCTCAATGTGTGCTGTCTTGCTTAACAGGTCGATGCACCTGCACTCATTCTGGTCTAGAAGGTCGATGTGGTTGTAGAAGTCTTGCTATATCGAGGTCGATGCACATTGTAGTCAGGTCGACACTACTGTTCAATTGTGAGTCAGCGATTGCATTGTAAGTCGATGCATATACATTCTCTTTGTGTCATGTAAGGTCGGTGCACATATATTCATTATGTCATGTAAGGTTGGTTCACATATATTCATTGTGTCATGTAAGGTCGATGCACATTCACCCACTATGTCCTTAAGGTCGATGCACCTAGAGCTGCATCAATGGGACGATGGCAAGCAGAGCGCACAGGTTGATGCATCAAGTCAAGAAGGTCGGTGCAGAAGTTGTCTAATATGTTACTCAGATCGAAGCATATCTACACATCAAGCCACAAGGTCGATGCACTGAGGGTGGTTCGACGAGCTGAGAGTCTACAAGCTCAAGTCTCCATGTCCATTGCCTCAACACATCAGGTGCTACATAGTTGATGCCTCGACGCAGCAAGCCAGAAAGCTGAGCACTCAAGCTACAGATTGATGCAGCAGAGCTATATGTATCTAGAAAAGTCTGAGTACACACGCATCTAGTCGATGCAATAAAAGCATCATTAGTTTTCGGTGTATTTCAGTCTACAGCCATATGCAAGCATACTCCAAGGAAATCAACTGAAGCTATATGGTGTCCTTCAAGCAGGATTAGCATATGAAGGCACTTGAGAGCCAGTGTTCAGTGGGTCATGCCTAGAAAAGTCAAAATTTGAGAAGAAGAAGAACCAGCTGGGATTTCTACGCATGAGAAATAGCAGAAAAGAAGAGAGGCTAAGAATATCTCAATGCAGCTAAGGTTGACAATCTGATGAACACAGAAGACAGGCAGCAGCTACACTCAAGTGACAGAAGCAAACACTTAGCAGGCAAACATATGAGCTCGAACTAAAGCAGTGAAGCACTTTCATGGCATGTGATCTATTAATATTGACATATACGCTCAAGGGTGTATTACACTTAAATACATTTTATCTGACATTGAGCCAATCATATCAAGAGAACCCTTTGGCGTGAAAAGACATGCCTACATGGTAGAACTCCAGATTGCCCAATGATTGGGGAATATCCAAATTCCACATGGCTGAAATTAATTCACAGTCCCTTTCATCTTTTTGATACCCTGTTCTATAAAAAGGGAAAAAGGGGCTGCGATTGTAGGGAGCTGAAAAAGAAGGCTGCCAAGAGAGAAGTGTTGCGAGGGGAGAGAAGCTGTTGCTACGAAGAAAGAGAGACCACCAGAGAAGTGAAAGGTGAGCCAGTGAGCGTGAGATCAGAATAAAAGAGAGAGTAGTTCAGAGAGAGAAAGAGCTCGTAGCAGAGGAAGAAGAAGGGAGAGTAGGAGATAGAGAATAGTGATTAAGAAGCATCCAGAGCGTCTTGAAGATCAGATCAGTGTTGGCCTCTAGATCAGATCCAAGCCAAGTTGCTGCTGCGAGAGCTATATTCTTTCCATTTTCATCTTTGTTTCTTTTGCTTTGGTTTTTGTTATATCTTGTTCTTCAACAAGCTGTGAGGCTCAGTAGCAAGAATTGATTCCTTGGGTTGTCAAAGCTGTAAGGCTCAGTGGATAGCAAGTTGTGTTGCTCAGTGGTGTAAGCAAGTTGTGATGCTCAGCGGTTCAAGCTGTTTGTCAGCGGAAAGCCTCACTCAGGTTTAAGTGGGGGATGGACGTAGGTCTGTGGTAGCAGACCGAACCATCTAAAATCTCTGTGCACTGTGGTTTGTGTGACTATCCAATTCCATATCTTCTATCCCCCTTCGCAGGCTGTCTGAGCATTTACTATTTGAAGTTCTTCTGTGTGTTATGCAAAGTGTTATCTGCGTGCTTAGTAGAGTCTCAGGCATAGTGTGCTTGCTAAGATTTTGAGTGTGAGCTGCAATAGAACATCTGTTTAGCTTGAGCCATCTAGTTTTATTTCCGCATGATTTTATAGCGAGAGTTTTAATTGAAGCAATTTTTGGAGGAGATCTATTCACCCCCCCTCTAGATCTCAGTCTTGCACTTAAATATTCTAACAATTGGTATCACAGCGGGCTCTGATTCATCAGATCCAATGATCTGCAGAGGATCCTGCTATTTTTTTATGCTTTATCATTTTAAGTCATTGCTCTGAATTGTATTGAATGACGTATTCATCGGTATTTGATGGTTCTAACTTTGAAGATTGGTTAGGCAGCCTATGTGTTTTCATGAACTCCATTGATTCTAAACTATGGAATCTTGCATCTAACGGCCCACATAAACTGCCTCATGATCAAACCAAGTGGTCCAATGAGGACAGATTGAAGAATCGTGATAATATCACAGTTCTTAATATCTTGATGGCTGCAATTGATATTGACTTGTTTCCTTTTGTACTCAGATGCACTTCTGGAAAAGAAATATTGGACAAAGTGACTGCTACTCATAGGAAGTAGGAAGAATAATGCTTGATGGGCAACCGCAGTGATCACAACAATGATCAAATGATTGAGACAACATCTCAGGTAAGCTCCGGATCTGAAGAGATTTCATTTGATGAATTATTGAGTATGTATGAAGAACTATCTGATAGATATAAGAAAATGAAATATGAAAATAAAAAATTGAAGAAGAGAATTGATCAGAATAATTTAAATTCCTCTTGTGAAAACTGTTTAAAACTGAAGTAATCTTATGATGATTGCTTGTCTGATGTTCATATGCATAAGAAACAAATTTGTTTGTTGAAAAATGAAAACTAAGAATTTCTTTCCAAAATCTCTGAGCTAGAAGACAAGCTGAATTTATTGAGAGATGATCAAGCCTTAATAAATGATCTTGTTCAGAATGAAAAATTGATAAAAGAAAATGAAGAATTGAAGCAGTTGAATACTACTATGTCTGAAAAGCTGACGGAAGAGATTGAAAAGTTGAACCAGTTAAATTTGACTATGACAGATAGATTAATAATTCTTGAAAAAGTAAAATTTGTTTGCATAGATGAGTCTGAAAAAATGAGCAATCTGGAACAAGAAATTGAAAATTATAAAACTACGAACAAGGTGTTGAATGAATGTGTTAATTGCAGTAAACAAGAGATTGTTAGCTATGAGATACACATTGCATCTTTAGAAAATAAAATTCAGGATTTGACGAATTCACTATCAAAACTTGTTAATGGCCCGAAAAATTTGAATAGGCTACTAGGAGTTAAGGAAAATGTTCAAAAGGAAGGGTTGAGCTACAATAATGTTAACAAGAAAGCTTTTAAAAATAAGCTAATGACATCGTTTGTAAAAGCATCAAATGTAACCACCACATCTCAAGTGAAACAGCCTGAAAATCAAAAAATGCAAGAACAAAAGAAATTTCAGAAACATAATAATAAAACTTAGAAAAAGACTTTCAGCAAGTCTACCATGCATACCAAGAACTCCTATGCAAAACCCCATGCTTCAAAACAAAACTGTCTCATATTTCTATTGTGGGAAGTATGGACATCTAATGTATGATTGCCTAATAATGAAAAACGATGAACAAAATGTTAGTAGGATGCATGCTAGAAATTTTCATGTTAGGAAACATCCTACTGTTCAGAACAAGAAAATTCATTGCTATTATTGTGGTAAGGTAGGCCATATTATTGCTAACTGTTGGCATGCCAAAAAGGGAAAATTTAATTCTAAACCTGTCAATTTCCCTACAAGAGAAAATGCTTCTGGTAGAAATAAATATGTTTTTAAGGAAAAATCACTTGCATGTTTTGAATGTAGAAAGCCAGGCCACCGAGCCTCTAACTGCTGGTTTAGAAAGGGATCTCATCCTAATTCTATAAAATTCCCTATTAAGAAAAATGCCCTTGATAGAAATGTGTTTGGTCCAAGACATAAGCACATTGTATGCTTTCAGTGTGGTAAGAATGGAAATACAGTCCAAGACTGTTGGCATCTAAAAAGGAAGAGAGTCTCTCATGAAAGGCAGGATAACAGGTTTGCTAACAAACAGAAATCTCATACTTGTGTTTGCATGAAAAAGAAAAACATAAAGTCACCTATTTCATGTCGCTACTGTGGAAAAATTAGGCATTCTATGAATGATTATTCTTTAATGATATTTGATGATATAAAAGCCCAAAGGTTATGTAAAGTAACCAAAGGTACCACTAACCTTGTAGGACCCAAGAACTCTTGGGTACCTAAATTTGCAAAATAAGAACCTATTTTGTAGGAGTGTCTTGGGGCTGAGGAATAAAAGGGGTCAATAAACCAAGGCACCTGAGTATGGTGAAACCCCATTTTTGTACGTTTACAGGTTTGATTATTTGAGTTTTCTATAATCTCCTTTAGTTAGCTGCATATCATGCTTGATTTGCTAGTCAAAATCTTATGCATACATGTTTATATTTGCATATGATATTTGCATTATTTTTCATAAGTCACTCAATACATATGATTGAGTTATTTGTGCATATATTAGATTGAAAATGAATTTCATATCACTGTCTGAAAAATTTGGATTGCACATGGTTGATACTTGCATGAATCATAATGCACATCTTACACATTCACTGGAGATCTGTTGTATAGATTTTTTTCATCTGCATGCATATTTGTCTTGACTTTTAATTATTTTCAACTGGGTGCATGTTGAGGGGGAGTCAAAATAAAATTAAACGCATGGGTTCCTATGTCCGCATATATCATTTGCATTGTTTTCAATGTATCCTTCAAAGAAAATGTTGATATGTTGATGTATACATTTTTACATATGCATATCCAATTGCATTATCTTGCAAAGTCTAAAAAATTGACACTGCATATATGACTGGACTGAAATTGTCATGCACCTTCATGCATGATCACATGGTATATCAAATGGTATAGTGCTAAAGGATAGATGAGGTCTGTCTGGAAGCTCTAACCATGTGTGAGATAGTTTTTAGACCAAATCCTCCGCCTGGTACCATGGGTCTAGTGTGTGTCTTGAGTCTTGCATATTTTTTTGGCAGTCAATATGTTCATGAGCATAGGTCATTGAACTCCCTATATATTTTTCATTGTGTATGTTGCTCTCAGAATTCAGTCATACAGTGCACAAAGTCAGGGGGAGTCAGTCAAAGTAATTCTTATGTTTCATGCATATTTGTTTATATTAAGTTCCATGTATGATCTTCATATTACACCTGTCATCTCAATGCATTTAGATAGGGGGAGCTCATAAGTGCTCATCATTCATGTATGTCATTCTTCTCACTTTGACATATACATTTCTTGCTAGCTCATGCATACAGTCAGGGGGAGCATATAACAAAATTTTTAACTGCATGGCTATATATCTGCTTTATGTTTCATTTCTGCCTAGTTCGGTTGACCAAAGTTGCTCATTTCGGTCAACCGAAATCTTCACTGACTCGCCATCTCCTTGCTCATCCTACTATCTCTGCTTTCCTAGTAATTTACACTATCAGTTGGCATCACCTGCCTTCATCTCTTCTAAACTCACTTGTGCCTAACATTCTCATGATTATCAGAATCCACTGTGTGTTGCTCCTACAATTGCTGAGGGGAGCCTGTTGTCTTAAATCCATCTTGAGACATAAACCTGAATTGTCCATATTTGTCAATTCTCTTCAAATCTCATTGCCATTTTATTAGAATCTACAATTGCCTAATGCATTCTTGGCCACCTTGGCTACATGCATGAACTTCAAGTGTTTCTCACATATAATGCATGTTCTTGTTAATGCTTCTATTGATAATTGGCTGCTCTCAAACCTCCTTGACCTGAAAATTGAGAAGATTTCAATCTGTGTACCTTGATCATAAATCTGGAAATCTTGTCAATGAGGAATCTTCTATTATACAGGATTATGAATGTTTAAAAGATTGAGTTGGTTTAAGTTTAATGTATTCTTTGAGTTTGATTTGAATAACTTGAAAATATCTGAGTCATTCTTTTAATAAATCTTAACCGACTGTTTCATGTTGTATAATGTAAAACCTTCTGAAATATGAAAACTTTGAAAACATGACTGCCTTTAGTTGAGATACATGACGTGAGTATTGTTTTTAAACATCTGGGAATTTGTAAATATCCAAGGGTAAATTGAGTCAGAGTAATAACTTTGGTCACCGAGAAACCATGTCTAAAAATAGACTGTGTCATGAAGTCCCATAGTTATCTCTGTTGGAAAATTATTGCAAAATCAGTAAAAATGATGGCAGAGCAATGACATGATGTGTGGTGAGTAACTGGGTCACTTCACCTAAGACGTGTTGTGCCTCACGTCAAAAGTTATACTACTGTTATCTCTGTTCAATTTGAAGCATGAGAGTTAGTCATTCCAAGTGCTTAGGAATACTAGCGTCTAAACAACATGTATCCTCTAGTTACAAGGGTGTACTAAACTCAATTGCTCCTGAAACTTGAACATGAAAATTGTTGCTAAACAAAATAAAAATCTGGAAAATGGTTGAAAAAGAAAAATTTGTGTAATCCTGAACAAAATCAGATGTATTCATGGATGTTTAACCTCAATACTATTTCTTGTAATTCATGAAGGAGTCATTAAAAGATAAATGAGTAAGGTGGAAGGAGGTTAAACAAGATATTCAATATGAGGGCTTGGTTCATTTTTATTAAAATCTGATTTTAGATATGAGTACAGAGTTTTATTGACAAACTCTGTATACATCATATTTAAACCATGATGTTCAATAAAAATTCATTCATAAGCCCTTATAATGGAAGACTCTGAAATATTTTTATTCTTAGACTTATGAAATTGGTATCTCATTAAAAACCTTCTTGAAATATCTAATCATTTGGAACTTCAGCCAAAACTCCTGTGTTCAGTTTCTATCTCTAGTTAAACTATTGAATTGAGATTACTAATGTCATCTCCTTCTACTTCACTGCAATTCAATTCAATATTAGATTCTGCTCACTGTTCTTGATGTAATCTGTCATGACGTGAACTCATCTATGATTGTTCCTGTGATTTTGTTGATACTATCATTGAACTTGTGTATGTTTAACTCTGTATGTCTGATGATTTACTTCCATTCCAACCCCTCTGTACTGTCAACAGGGAAGATTGCTTCATCAGCATCTTATTAGTCAGCATGATCTGCTTAAACTTGATTGTCATACCTGATACTCACTGTCTTACCCCTATCCACACTTCAATTCCCCTCTATCGGATTAGTCCTAGGGGGAGATCACCTCTCCTTTTCAAGGGGAGTAGGGTTACATGATTTACATTGTATGGGAGTTTCGGTTCATTTGGAAAGGGGGAGAATAGTTTTTATCTCAATCATATCAATGCATGCATTGCATTTATCTCCACTGAATTTATCAAACTATTACTTGCTTTTTGATGAAGTCAAAGGGGGAGAATAGTTTGAGATATGAGTCAGCATGTTATTTTATGACTCATAGTGTTGCCATCATCAAAAAGGGAGAGATTGTTGTACCCCTGTGGTTTTGATGATGCCAAACACTATGACTCATCTGTGTGTGATGTCATATGTGTTTATGTTGCATTGATCCATTGTGGTTTGATGATGCCAAACACTATTGTCAGTGGTTTTGATAATGACAAGTGTTTAATGTCTTGTTCTACATGTGCATTTTTAGGAGCTTGTTGTAAAGTGTGGTACAAGATAGTGGCAAGATAGTCAGACAGTGAAGAACTGATGACAGTAAGAAATCAGCAAATTGAGCTAAACAAAGCAAGGATGAAGTCAGGCATGATCAACACATTCACATTATTATAGACAATAGGTCCATGCATTTATTCATGTAAAATCATCAAGTCGCTGCATGCATGGGAATAGGTCAATGTGTGCTATCTTGCTTAACAGGTCGATGCACATGCACTCATTCTGGTCTAGAAGGTCGATGTGGCTATAGAAGTCTTGCTATATCAAGGTCGATGCACATTGTAGTCAGGTCGACAGTACTGTTCAATTGTGAGTCAGCAATTGCATTGTAAGGTCGGTGCATATACATTGTCTTTGTGTCATGTAAGGTCGGTGCACATATATTCATTGTGTCATGTAAGGTCGGTGCACATTCACCCACTATGTCCTTAAGGTCGATGCACCTAGAACTGCATCAATGGGACAATGGCAAGCAGAGGGCACAGGTCGATGCATCAAGTCAAGAAGGTCGGTGCAGAAGTTGGCTAATATGTTACTCAGATCGAAGAATATCTACACTTCAAGCCACAAGGTCGATGCACTGAGAGTGGTTCAACCAGTTGAGAGTCTACAAGCTCAAGTCTCCATGACCATTACCTCAACCCATTAGGTGCTACATAGTTGATGCCTCGACGCAGCAAGCCAAAAAGCTGAGCAGTCAAGCTACAGATTGATGCAGCAGAGCTATATGTATCCAGAAAAGTCTGAGTACACACGCATCAGGTCGATGCAGCAAAAGCATCATTAGTTTTCGGTGTATTTTAGTCTACAGCCATATGCAAGCATACTCCAAGGAAATCAACTGAAGCTATATGGTGTCCTTCAAGCAGGATTAGCATATGAAGGCACTTGAGAGCCAGTGTTCAGTGGGTCATGCCTAGAAAAGTCAAAATTGGAGAAGAAGAAGAACCAGCTGGGATTTCTACACATGAGAAATAACAGAAAAAGAAGAGAGGCTGAGAATATCTAAGTGCAGCTAAGGTTGACAATCTGATGAACACAGAAGACAGGCAGCAGCTACACTCAAGTGACAGAAGCAAACACTTAGCAGGAAAACATATGAGCTCAAACTAAAGTAGTGAAGCACTTTCAGGGCACGTGATCTCTTAATATTGACATATACGCTCAAGGGTGTATTACACTTAAATACATTTTATCTGACACTGAGCCAATCATATCAAGAGAACCCTTTGGCGCGAAAAGACATGCCCACGTGGCAGAACTCCAGAGAGCCCAATGATTGGGGAATATCCAAATTCCACGTGGCTGAAATTAATTCACAGTCCCTTTCATCTTTTCGATACCCTGTTCTATAAAAAGGGAAAAGGGGGCTACGACTGTAGGGAGCTGAAAAAGAAGGCTGCCAAGAGAGAAGTGTTGCGAGGGGAGAGAAGCTATTGCTACGAAGAAAGAGAGACCACCAGAGAAGTGGAAGGCGAGCCAGTGAGCGTGAGATCAGAAGAAAAGAGAGAGTAGTCAGAGAGAGAAAGAGATCGTAGCAGAGGAAGAAGAAGGGAGAGTAGGAGATAGAGAAGAGTGATCAAGAAGTAGCCAGAGTGTCTTGAAGATCAGATCACTGTTGGCCTCTGGATTAGATCCAAGCCAAGTTGCTTCTGCGAGAGCTATATTCTTTCCATTTTCATCTTTGTTTCTTTTACTTTGGTTTTTGTTATTTCTTGTTCTTCAGCAAGCTGTGAGGCTCAGCAGCAAGGATTGATTCCTTGGGCTAGCAAAGCTGTAAGGCTCAGCAGATAGCAAGTTGTGTTGCTCAGCGGTGTAAGCAAGATGTGAGGCTCAGCGGTTCAAGCTATTTGTAAGTGAAAAGCCTCACTCAGGTTTGAGTGGGGGATGGACGTAGGTCTATGGTAGCAGACCGAACCATCTAAAATCTCTGTGCACTGTGGTTTGTGTGACTGCCCAATTCCATATCTTCTACCCCCCTTCGCAGGCTATCTGAGCATTTACTATTTGAAGTTCTTCTGTGTGTTATGCGAAGTGTTGTCTGCGTGCTTAGTAGAGTCCCAAGCATTAAGAGTGTGAACTGCAATAGAACATCTGTTTAGCTTGAGCCATCTAGTTTTATTTACGCACGATTTTATAGCAAGAGTTTTAATTGAAGCAATTTTTGGAGGAGATCTATTCACCCCCCCTCTAGATCTCAGTCTTGCACCTAAATATTCTAGCACAAACTCCATGGAGCTAATCAACATCAACGTCCTCAGTTGGGACTCGCCTGAAGTAGCACGAGCAGGCTGAGAGGTAGTGGCCCGAGATGCGGTGCCCTCGGGCTGGGAAGTGTCGGCCTGGGATGGTGTGCGACAGGGGGAAGATGTGCTAGGTCCGGGGGGGGGCCCGAATGGCTGGACTCCTGGGCTGCGATGGGTGGAGAGTGATGCAATGGCCGTAGTCGTTGAAAGTGCAAGTGTTTGACCGGCCATGAAGGGTGGCATCCCTATCAAACAACCACGGCATACCTAAAATGATACTCCCTACCACCATGGGTAGGACGTCACACCAAATCTCCTCTCGGTAGGCATGGATCTGAAGCGGCACTAGACATCGCAACCTAACTGGGATGGATGTAGTATCCACCCAAGACACACGATAAGGGAAAGGATGATCAACCAGAGTCAGCCCAAGACGTGAAATCGTACCCATGGAAATTGCATTGATGCAACTCCCGCTGTCAATGATGACCTTACATACCTTCCCTCCCAATCTATAGTAGGTGTGAAAAATGGAGGTCCGACGCCAGTCATCGCTCTTCTGGGGCTGATCTAATACACACCTAACTACCCCAAGCTGAGCTCCCTCGGGATCCTGGGCATCAACATGACCCTCCTAACTATCCTCAATCTTCTCAATCTCTTACAGAAACTCTTGGGCCTGATCCTGTCCAGCCTCATAACTGACTAACATAAGCCCAGATGGGGCTTCTCCAACATGTGTGTCCCCTATAACCAAGGAATGAGAAGGTCACTGGCCAGCAAAATGGCCTAACCCACCACAGTAATAGCACTGCTGGCGTGACCCACTACCCTGAGAAGAGTCTCCGACAAGCAGTCCCTTTCCCTTCTTATCCCGACGGGCAAGGGGTGCAGGCAGCTGGGGGCGAAAAGCAGGCACAGGTGGCTGGGGGCAAGTGGAGGGCGTGGGTGGCTAGGGGCGAGGCGGAGGCAACCTCAGTAGGGGAGGGCGAGACCTCGGGGTAGAAGGGTCCTGCCGCGTGGGATCCTGAGGTCAACCCCAGGTCCCCTAGAGTATGGGCCATATGAGTTGCTAGGCTCGACCCCTCACTGAAAAGTAGACCCCTGCCACTGGGAGGACTCAAACTGCTCCATCTCCAATGCGACCTGGTAAGCATACTCTAGGGTGGTCACATTGCGGTAGAACAACTCGCATTGATAGCTAAGCCGCAGACCTCTTCGAAAATAAGAAAGGGTCATAGCGCTCTCCTCCTGAACCCCACATTTCAAGTGTACTCATTGAACTCTCTAATGTACTCAGACACGGACCTAGTCCCCTATGTAAGACTCTGCCATCGATCAATGAGGCACCGCTGATAAGTGACGGGGAGATACTTTTCCCTCAACTTCATCTTCATATCCTCCCACGTCCCAATCAGCTCCTGATGTCCCTGCATGAGCAAGCTCTCAACATTCATCCAGTAGGTTTGAGCTTGCCCTAATAGCTTCATTTTGGCGAAGCGGACTCGCCGGTGGTCGGACATATCATACCACTCAAAATAGCGATCCATGTCGGCCTCCCAGTCTAGATAATCCTTGGGTTCTAAAGACCCATCAAAGCTAGGGGGCGTCTGCTCGTGCATTCTGAAGAACGCGGTCATCATCATCATGGCCGTGGAACCTCCTCGGCTCACGCTCATAGTCATGCCCACGCCTAATGTCAGGCCTCGGAGCCTGACAATGGACAGCGGCTCTCCCATAACCATCAAACTCGTCCTCTGACACAACATCATCTAACTCTGGGGCTCTAAGTCTCTGACCCTCAACCCTTCGAGCCCTAGGGGCTATGGGCTGCTGCAACGGGTCGGGATGGTCTGTGGTTCCCACCTAGCAGTTCCCTCTCAAGGGTGGCGACACGCCCAACTAGACGTTGGATAGACCGGTCGGACACATCCATCCTATCCTCCATGGCTTTCAACCTACCCTTGACACAGCCTAGGTTCTCCCGTGTGTGCAGATCTAACTCGCCTATCCTATCCATGAGGGTCTACATAATGTCGACCAAGGAAGGGTCCCGGGGGGCTTGGGCAGGGGGATCAGCCATGGGTCCAGGTGGCAAGTACTCAGTTCCCCTACGGGTGGGCATGCGCGACGCAAAATGTAGATGGGAGGACAGAATGCAAAATGCATAATGCTAGCAGTTCATGCGACTACCCTAGACAGGTATCCTTAGGCACTGATATGAAAATTTGATGTGGGAGGTTTGCAAGGACAAGGGAAATGGATGGAGCAACTCTACGGCGATACAATGCAATGACTCAGGACAAACTCTAGAGGCAGTCAACGAGACGCACTCTAAGGAACCACCAGATGGTTCGACCCTCACAAGAACCCTCAAGGCTGAAAACGCCTCTAACAAGAAGTAAGGCCCACGGTCGTCCCCGATGAGGGAAACATGCGGATCCGGGCAGTTGAGGAAATGCCAACGTCATGCTAGTCTAGCCCACGCTCGTAGCATGGCAGGAGCCTACGGGATGGGATTCTCTCGCTCTCACAGCGGTGACTACAATTTTGGCTAGGGTCCTAATAACACGCAGTAGCGACAAATAAAAGCGTATAAGGAACAAGCAAATACCATAGTTAGGAATGAGCACGTACCTCCATGATTAGTGCATGGGGAAGAACCCAGGCCGACCCTGGCAGTCCGGGTACATGGATACATAATAGCGTGTGCATATTTCGATTCAAGGACCACTCCACGCAAAAAGGTAAAGGGCTACAAACGCAATCTGGGATCGAGAGGTCGGGTTGACGGGCAGCACCTAGGGAAGCCTCAGAAGGTGATGCGGCTACTGATTGGTGCATGTGCAGGTCTGCTTGCACCGGCACTGCCGGCTGACGCATGTGCAGGTCTGCTTGGACTAGCCTGGGGGTGGACGGCTGGCCAGATCTGAGTCGACGTCAGGGAAGGAGTTGTACTGGCTCTGTAGGTCCAAACCAAAGGGGTGTGTGCGTGGGGCAAGCACGAGTGGACGGCGATCAGGTGGCGGGTAGGGCAGCCTGCCATGGGCATGGGTGACCTAGGCGAGTTGTGAGGCTGACAACAGCCGGGTGTCTGGCGGAGGCCTGGTGCTGGCAGCAGACCACGAGTGGGACAAGCCAGCGTGAGGGGAAGGCCTGGCTGGTGTCTCTCTCAGGCGGGCGAGGAGTAGGTGCTAGCGATGGCATGACGTCTTGATGGGGACATCACCGACCATCCCATTTTTTTTCGAGGATCCCGTTGTTCGCCAGCAGTGCTCCATGATATTCGCCACATTTTTCTGACTCATGGCATGAAATTTTCATATTTTCTTTGAGTCATAATTATGTAATTTTTCTTTTATTTGAGTCAAATCCCTAGGTTAATGAGTCATCTAACTAAGTTAATTGTCATTAGGTTGGTTAATGGGCTCAATTAAGTGGGCTAGGCCCAGGGGCGCCCCCTTCCCCCTTGGTTTCTTGTCATTAGTCTAAAAGTCAGGGACTTATTATAAATTGTGGGATCCCTATAAATAGGACCCCATTTCTTCCATTTGAAGCTAATGAGATATTGAGAAAAATTTGAATTCCTAAAGAATTTTCTTCCTTGGAGTGAGAAGCTCCCTCTCTCTCTCTCTCTCTCTCTCTCTCTCTAGAAGGGGCGACCCCTTCTCTCTCTCTCTCCTCCCCTCCCCCAATTTTCAAAATTCCCTCTCTCTCCTTTATGTGGCATAGCCCTAAGATGATAATGGATGAATTGATGAACCTAGGACTTAGGCTCGCAAGCATACGAAGACAATCAACGGACTTACGCTAGCGGCTCACTCGCATGGTGCACACTATCTCCCGATGGCAACCGGGGGATGGTGGTGAGGATCCGGGGTGGGACCCAATCGTTCTGGGACGTGGCTTAGCTTGGGCGGACCCCCTAAGGGGCTGTGTAATGCCCTGCATTCTTATCAGATTCTTATTAGGTCTTTCGGATCCTTATTGGAGGGTTTCGGATCACTTTTATGGGTCCTGAGTTGAGTTTAACATTCCGTGTGAGTTTTTCTCTCGTACACCTGTGGTGAGTTTATTTCTCAGTCCATCGACTCGAGGACATTACAGCAGCGATGTACTCTTTGAGAGGATCGTTTCAACTATTTTTACGTATTTTTCTGAATTAGTGGATTTTTCGGGCTAAAAATCGAATTTTTGAAAATTAGGAAAATTCCTAATTTCGTTTCCTTTTTTCCTTTTTCTTTCTTCTCCTCTCTCATCCCGTTCATTCGCGACCCCGACCTTCTCTCTCCCCCATTTTCTCTCTTCTCTCGCCCTTCCGGCTCCGGCTGCAGATGGAGGAGGCTCGGGCAGGTAGAGGTGATGCCGTGGGAGTGGTCCGGAGCGCGATAGGGCGAGGATCGGACCGTTTCTGGCGCGATCCCGAACGGTGGATTCAAAGCTGACAGTCGAGCTCACGACGTGATTTTTGGCATGGTTTAGTCACCTCGGTGCACGGAATCTTCGGTGGAGGTAGGGAGATGGAAGCTCTACTTCTCCTCAACATTTTCCCTGTAATTTTGCGTTGTTCGGTGCGAGTTCGAGTGGGTTATCTTCTAGTTTGGGAAAATCACGCTTTGGGGGTGTTCGTAGGGTTCGCTAAAAATGGCGACTATTTTTAGATCAGTTGGTATTAATCGAACCCTTGGAATGTCAGCATTCCAGATCTGCTGATTTCGTGTCAATCGGTTGTCATTTGGGGCCGGTACGAGCCCGGGAACCTCGGTGACTCATTTAGGGTTAATTCGGTGGAATTGCCCGTTTCAAGCCGTTTGTGCGTTGTTTTGACCCTTCCAGAGTGTGGAAGGTCGGTATGATTATTCTGGTTGTTATCCCCTTCGATCGGAATCGAACGGGGTGTGGAATCGGGCCTGGAGATTAGGGTTTGGCCGGTTTTTCGCCGTGACCGGTCGACCGAACCGGATGGGCCGGTCGACCGGCAGGCACCCGCTGATGGGGACATCACCTCCCATTGCATCCGGCATGGTCTAGTCATTTAATTTTGAGTCCTATGTAATTTTTATTTGAGTCATTTGATGTATTTTCCCTTTTAATTGAGTCATGTTCCTAGGTCTTGTGTTTATTTCCCTAAGTTTGAGTGTCATTAGGTTGTCTAGTTAGCTATTGGGCCCAATTCATTGAGCTTGGCCCAAGGGCTCCCCCTACCCCCTCGGTTATTTGTCATTGAGTCAATTGTCAGGGACTTTTGTAGAAATGTGAGTTTCCTATATATAGGACCCCATTCCCCCCCATTTCAACTTAATGAATCAATGAATGAAAAACTTGCCATTTTGAGAGTTCAAGCTTCTTATCTAGTGGAGAGATTCCATTATTTGGGTGAGAAACCCTAGGGGAGAGATTCCCCACCCATCCCTCTCTTAATTTCTCTCTTTCACTCCCCTTTCTCTCTCCTCCACACCAAATTTCAAAATTCTTCTCTCTCCTCCCCTCCCAACCACCTCCACTCTCCCACCTACCCCATTAAAGGCCACTCCCCTTCCCCACACATCCCATTACTCCACCCCCTAGTCCCAAGAGAGCTTCCACCAATCCTAGCTCCACCCCCAACCCCCAACTACCCCACCCACTTTCCCAAGCACCCTTCCCACTACCCCAAGCACCCATTCCCTTCCCCAACACAACCCCTCCCATCCCCAAGACCACCATTGAATACCCTTCATTAAGCAAAATTCAAACTCACCTTCCCTCCACTCACTTGTGCCCCCCTCACCTTCTCCTCTCCCCCACCCTCCCAAATTCGTAGCTCCTCCTCCCACCACCTGTTAGACCCCCTTCCAGACCCCATTCTTCCCTTCCCCCACCTTAGAAGACCCCCTCCTAGACCCCCTCACAGCCCGGGCTTTCCCCACACTCATCCACCCCCATTTCCCCTCCCATATACCCCATTCCCCCCATCATCTTCAACCTACAGCTCTCAACCGAAGATCTACAGAAGAGCAGCAGCTTGTAGAGGAGACCACGGCTTTCTCCGGACGTTTCTGAAGGATCAAGAGCCACTGTTGGAAGCGTCTCCCAGTCTTCTTCGCAACGGCGGTGGTTTCATCCTCATCCGAGCTGTGTACTGCCCGGGAGCTCCGTTCTCCCACAACTGTGCAGAGCTGCCCCGGCTGAGTACCAGAACTGGATTAGAAGCTCTGCCATGACGAACCTAAGACGAATCAGCCCAAAAGCTCTTCTGAAACGTTCTTCTTCCTGCTGTCTGCTTTCATAATCACGAAGCGGAGTTCCGTTCGGCATCCTGTGGCAGGAGTTATCCTTTTTCTCCCTCAGCTACGTGGCCCTGCTGCCCACAGTCTGCTTCAACCAGTCGCCATTGTTCTGCGTCCCCTGATCTTCTCCAACATCGGTTGGCTTCCCCGTCAGTTTTGCTGCGAAGAGGACTCGTCCACGATTCTAACGACTCTGACGGTGATTGATTCCGAGTTCGGGAGCTGTCGGGGCATCGTTTGCAACCAGTGGTTGGAAACCAGGGGCTAGCTCTACAGAGATCCTAATCCGGGGAGAAAGCTTCACCACGACAAACCCCGGAGGAATCAGGCCACGAGCTCTTCAACAAAGTTCTTCCCCTTCCTGTCTACTTTCAGAATCAAGAAGTGGAACTCCGTTCGGCATCCGGAAGCAGATGTTACGAATTTTCTTCCTCAGGCATGCGACTCTGCTTCCCACAGTCTACACCGACCCCCACTCACTGTTCTGGGTCCACTGATCTTCTCCGGCATCTTTCGGCTTTTCCGTCAGTTCTGTTGCAAAGAAGACTCATCCACGGTTCCAGCGGTTCTGGCAGCGCCTGATTCGGAGTTCAGGAGCGGCCGAGGCAACCTCTTCTTCCTGCTGTTAGTAACCAGTTGCTGTCAGTCCGAGAATCAGCGTCCTTGTTCGAGCTCCTGCCCAGGCCAGCAGCGACCCCAGAAGAATTCGGAAAAATTCAGAGGCACTCCAGTTCTAGTAACAAAGATTTTCCCACTGGTCTCGCCCTTGGAAAAATTCCTGATCACGTTCTGCAGCCACAGTATCGACTGTCTGTCCATAATTGCCGAGAGAAGGCAGATTCAGCATATTCACTTCATCATCATTTTAGCCCTAGTTTTCCCCACCCCGCTTGGCCGGCTGAAGGCCCCTCCCTGCGTGGAGGTAGTTTTGATTGTAACTATCATCTTCCCTTCCCCACGATCCCCCCCTTGCATGGGGTGTAGTGTTGTAATAGCTTAAACAGGTCAAGCTACCCCGGCGCGGCGTGTGGGGAACCCACGCTTCCCCGCTCGCCCTCGTCTCCGAGCAGGATCGGTTTCTTCAAACCGGTCGAGTAAGTGCTCCAAACTTTGCTCTAATTTGTGCTTGTTCTTTCAATATTAGTTCATAAACTCCGCTGGCCGTGAATGAGAGCCCGATCCTTAAGCTCTTGTGCTATAAGTGATCACCGTGGGAAAAGAGAGAAACCGGTGCCTTTGGCACTTGGTCGGCCCCATTATCTTGGGCTTCCACATCCATTGGGAATCAAGTCTTGGCCTTGCTGGCCCTCTACCAGCAAGGGCCCAACCCCTCAACCTCACCTTGGCATTGCCAAGTTACCCCGGGCTTGGGTGAGCGACGAGAGAGCGGCGGCCCAAATTGGCCCATTTAGATTACGAATGTGCTTGCTTGATTAAGTCCAAGGTCGTGTCACATCAATTGGTATCAGAGCAAGTTCTAGACTTGTCTCTACTAAGTCTTGTCCTAGGGCCATTGCATTTATCACTCGATCATCATGGCCACTTCCTACTTAGCCTACTCGTCTCACTTGGACCCAATAGATGCCTTTGTGTTTGATGGATCCCACCCTAGTTTATATCTAGAATGGGAAAGCTCCATAGATCACCACTTCGGGAGGTTCACCCTGTCAGGGTCTATGCAAGTCAACTATGCCAAAAGTTTGCTATGGCGCCAAGCTAGGAATGAATGGCAAAACATTGTAGGCTTAAGGGAAGTTGGAAGGCAAGAGCCAATCGACTCTTGGGTTGAGATGAGAAATGAACTTAGGAAGATTTATGCCCATATGGACCCTCCTATCACCATAGAGGAAGCCCAATCTCCCACCAATAAAGAAGAAGAGCCTCAATCTTCCCCCACCCCTCATGGTCCGGATCCTCAAAGGCCATGCACCGTCACACATGGCACCCTCACCATAGATGAGTCCATACTCCAATGGCTCAAGCAATGTCCCACCCTCCCTAGCTCATCACCATTGGGATATAAATCCCAAATTGTTCCCACCCGACTGTAGACACGCCAAAATTGACGTTTTGTTGATCAAATCTCATGTTATTATATAAATGCCCCAAGTAGACTTCAATATTCCTATAACATGAAGTTTTTCTATTTTTGTGAGTTTTTCTGCATTTTTCCTGTATTTTTGTGATTCACGACTTGATTAAGGGCGTTAATTTTAAAAGTAACGACCTGTGGTAGGGCGTTTTCAAAGAAAGGACGACCGTATGTGAGGGCGTGAATTCCTGGTGTTATCCCTTAATTTCTGGGATTATCTATTTTCAAAATAAAAGGCCTTTTATGAGTAACGCCTTCTCTCAGGGCGTGATTTTAATTAACGCCGTTATCTCGGGCGTGTTATTTGAGCTTTCAAACAAGGCAAGGTTTCGTTTCCAAAATTAAATCCAGGAAGAAACGCCCTTTCCTAGGTCGTGTTTCAAGAAGACGTCTTTGTGAAAGTCGTCAATTCATAAAAGACGCCCTGTATTAAGGCGTGTTTTAGTCCAGAGTCCTTCCTTTTTCAATCTTTCCCTCACAGTTCCCTGCTGTCTTTGGACTCTTGCTCGATCTTGATCCTTCCCTGGATGCCTCATTGCCTGTTCTTATCCTTCCTTGGTTTGATCACATCCGTTTGAGGCATTATAAATTAAAAAGTTGACCGATCGTGCAGAAGGTTAAGCACCTTCAGTATTCGGCGGATTGAGCGCTCAGAAGTTTTCTTTCATCACGGGCAGAAGCTTTCTTCATCCCTTGCTGCCTCCCCTCTCTGCATCCCTTTGAGCTACATCCGGTGCTTCATCCATCACTATTCGGTTTCTTCCCTTTACTGTCGCCAGGGACAGCAGGGTTCTCATCTTTTCTTCTATTTTGTTTTTTTATTTTTTTCATACCATCATCCCTCTGTCCTTTATATCTCTATTCCTTGTTCACGTTTTGTTGCATTTTTTATCATCAAACTCCCCTTCCCTTAAGTCTTCTTAAGGGGTTTTAAAAGAAAACAAAAAAAGAAGGTGCGCATGTTGAGGTCTTTTCATTATTTTTATGTTAGTTTTTGACTGATAGTACTGCACTTTGGCTGATCCCTTTTCTTTTACTTGTCTTTATTGTCTTTTTTTACAAGGTAATCAATCAAGAAAACCCACTTCGTCGGCCGGCCGATTGGAGTTGGAGGAAGAGATCCACATTTATCCCGCATCACATCTTTCACCAGGTACATGCGATCTTATTTTTTTTTATTGAGGTAAACCCTCTGGCGATCACAAACTCCTCCTTTTAGCACCTCGTGCTATTTTATTGCTTTCACCATATTTATTTTTATTTTTTTTTTATATTTAAAAGTGGATTTTAAATAGATCTACAAATTGGCGATCACGGTGGGACATCCACTGTTTTCTTTGTTGATTACCATCTCCATTGGCACCCTTGTGTGCCATTTCCCTTTTGACACCCTCGTGTGTCCTTTCCCATTGACACCCTCGTGTGTCCTTTCCCTTTAGGCACCCTCGTGTGCCCTTTCCCCTCGGTACCCTCGGTACCCTTTCCTTTGTGCCCCTGCGGCATCTTCCATTGTGCACTCTGCACACTTCCCGGATCAGTCAATTGTTGCTTATTAACGCCTTCGACGAGGGCGTCTTTTGATTTAACGCCCCTCACAGGGACGTGTTTTCGTGAATTAACGCCCCCTTCAAGGGCGTGTATTTATTGCATCTGCTTGCATGATCTTCATTATTTTCTCGTCTGATATTTAGCGCCCCTTACAGAGACGTGTTTCATCAATTAACGCCCATCTCCAGGGCGTATGTTTCTATAACTGCGGTGTGCTGCATGATGATTATACTGTCTGTGGAATTAACGCCCCTCTCAGAGGCGTTTTATTTATTTTCAGCGCCTTCCACCAGGGCGTGCCTCTGAGTTTTGACGCCCTCACGGGAAGGCGTCCTTTATTTATAAACGCCTAACCCTAAGGCGTGTTTTTCCTACGGTCTGTGAGCCCCTCACAGAATTTACGACAGCCACGCTGCCGTGTTTTCATTTAGTCACGACCTGCCACAGGGCGTGTCTTTCCTCTTCCTGTGAACACGACCTTTCCCAGGGCGTGTCTTTACTGTTCTTTTTCACAGATTGGCTATTATTCATTGCTTAGCATTTGTCTTGACATTATATTATTACTTGGATCATCTTGGTTTGCTGGCTTGGTTGAGAGACCTCCTCTCTCTATCCTAGGACCCACACACCCTTCTTGGAATCGGGACGACCCTCCATTGAGCATTCCGTCTCTTTGGACTGGAAATCCCTTTTCCAAGACCTCCATAAGTCCCCGCACCCGTGGATTCCCTCACGGACGCCGGGCTGGTTGTACCCTCGAAGTACCTGGAGTTTAGAGAACCTATACGTTGTTAAAAGAGAGAAGAACTTAGTTGACCCGGAGGTTACATTTGGATCAAACTAGGTCTCATTTGGCAAAAGAGTGAACCTTCACAAATAATCCACCCTAAATTCGAACATCGAACATTAAAATCTTGCGTTTCTTGCCAACCTTGTTTGCATAAACGTAGTTGAGTGATTTGATTGTCTTGTTTGGATTGTATATTTTGTGACGGTTCCTTCATTGAACATCCTCTTTCTTAAGAATGAAGCTCCGTTCAGGTAAAACCATCAACATGTCAGGCCACGGGTACTCCTATGATGATGAGAATGAGAACATATTTGGTCAATATGAGGACCCTCCTCAGGATTCTTTTTATTATGAGGGGAACTACCTTCCTCCTCACCCCCATTACTCACAAGTTCATGTGGTCGATACCACTGTCCATGAGGCGGACCCTTCGTCTCAAGTTCCATCTTCCAACACTTCGGGGAACCCTTCCCCATCCATTAATGTCTCAGATTTGATCCAAGCTCTCTCCCAGTTGGACGACTCCCAACGGCAAGCCATTCAGGCCGCCTTAAAGGGGAAATCCGTCCTTTCTTCTTCTTCTAATCCCCCTCCGGCCGTGAGTGGCCATCAAATCATTAATGACCAGGCGGTCTTGCATCCTCCCTCCTCTCGTCCGCAAACACCTACTGCGGCCATGCCGGCCCAGCAGGCGAGCTATTCAACAGTCAGGCATCAATCCTCCCAACCTCCTCGGGTTCTACGAACGCCTATGCCACATTCTTTTATTCAAAACCAGGCCCCAGTCGAGCCCGATACCAACACTCTTTTGCTTCAGAAGCTAGCCAGCATGGAGGAGCAGCTCAAGAAGGTTACGGCAACTAAGAATGCTCCGGAAATTTCCCTTCCTACGTTGCCAGTGTTCCATTTACCACCTTCTGAAATGCCGAATTTCCGGCGATATAATGGGACCGGTAACCCCTTCATTCATTTAAAGGACTTCCGATATGAGACTTCTTTCTGGCAAGACAATAAGGCATCTCTGGCCTATTTATTCAGAAGATCTCTTGAGGGACCCGCCCTCGAATGGTTTTATTCTCTGGAGCCAGCTGATGCCGGGGATTTTGATGTTATCCAAAGGAAATTCTTGCAAAAGTACAGAGACCGGGTAGGACCATCCCTTTCTGTTACAGATCTGGTCGCTGAGAAAATGAAGCCCGATGAAGACTTCATTATATTTGCTGATAGGTGGCGGTCTATGGCCGAGAAATTGAAGGACACATTGTCGGAACAAGAGCAAGTAAAAATGGTCATTTCTAATGCAACTCCTCAATTCCGGCACATTTTGGCCATGAATCGGCTGACAACGATGGAAGAGCTCTATGAAAGAGCTCGTTATATACAAACACAAATGAAGGATTCGCCCATCATGGGCATGTTTGAGCCGAAGCCTCGGCTGTTTAAAAAGAATGTAAATGTCAACAGTGGGCCCACGACTGAGGGCACTGTCACAAACGAGCAGGTTGGCGTAGTTGGTCACCCCCACCACCAGTCAAACCCACGACCTCCGCCACCTCCACAGCAGAACCCCCATGTTACCTCCGCTCCACAGCGCCACTTCACACCCCAACCTTCTTTTGCTCCATCACCGAGCCAAGCGCCTCGCACCGACCCTTCAGCACCACCACAATACCACCAGGTTCCCCCACCTTCCAACTATAGCCAACAACAACGGAGACCACCACTAGGCCCCAAGAGGGCTCATTATCCACCACTCCCAGAGAGTCTCCCTGACATTTTTAATGCTTTGATGGCCGCCAACCTGCTCGTCCTACCAAAAGAAAGAACGGTGTGGCCCGACAATGTTGACACATCCCGTTACTGTGCATTTCACCGCGCCCCTGGTCACAACCTTGATCGTTGTTTCCATTTCAGAGATCATATTTATGATTTGAATGACCAGGGTGGCATTAATTGGGATGAAATGAGACAAGTCATCGCCACCATGAAAGAGAGAAGGCCGCATCGGCAACAGCAAAATCAACAACAGCCAGCTCCGCAGCAAGCTCCGCCACAGCAAGCTCCAGCACCCCAGCAGGATATGGGGATTGTCCGTAATCCATTGCCGGAGCACGCTCCTAATCAACACGTGAACCCTGTCACGTCTCTCTACGAGGTGGAGAGAGGGCAGGGATGGCACGAAGAAAACGCCTCTGTCGGGGCATTACACCATGATCCAAACCAAAATCAAACTACTCCGCGCCTTTTGCGCGTTCCTCCTTCTCCTTCTAATCTCCTATCAGGACGTTCTCTTTTACGCCCCGTCAACCCACCTACCACCACCAATTCCGCGACCTTGCCGGCTCGCTCTCTTCTTGACCGCTTACCACCACGGCAACATGCCATTTCACCTTCCACCACCAATCCTACATCCGCAACCTCCAGGCCACTCCTACTCCGCTCACCGACAGCACCTGCTACCCCCTCTACCACCCCTACACCGACAAGAGTTCCTCCACCGCCAGCACAACCATCTTTTGTGCCACGATCTCTCCTTATTCCACCACCTGCCAATACCCCTCGCATTCGGATATCCCTTTCTTCTGTCACGCCTCCGGCGAGGGCACCTTCTTCAAATACTCCTCCCATGCCTCCCGCGGGGGCATCTTTATTAAACACCGCTACTACGCCTCCTACGGGGGCGCCCCTTTTATTGAATTCCCCTTTGGTATCCCCTAGCAGGATCTCTGCTACCGACATTCCTTCCTCCTCTTCCAACCCTCCCCCTAATGTTGCCCCGACAGAGGCGCGCCAAGGCGTAGCGCCGCTCCGTAGTGGACGGATGTTCCACCGTGTTTTCCCACAGAGAGAGCTAGAGCCCGTACAGGGGACGCAAGAGCAGGAACAGGAACAAGATTCAGTGCCGGGAACTCAGTATGATCTGTTAAAGCACCTGGATCGCACTCCAGCCAGAATCTCCATTCTTGAATTAATCAAGAGGTCCACCACTCATCAGCTGGCCTTGAAGGAATATCTGCAGAAGGTTATGGTCAATGAGGACCTTCCGGTTGAACAGATAATTACAGTCTTAACCCCTACCAGCAGTCAGCCGGCAATCACATTCCATGAACATGAGTTAGCACCTCTACCAGCAAGAAAGTATGCCCTATGTATCACGGTTGATATCAACAAAGTGGCCGTTAAGCAGTGTCTGGTAGACACCGGTGCATCTATCAATGTGTTGCCTCCGAGCACTCTGAAGCTATGCGGTATCCCTGAGAGCCAGATACGGCCATCCACCATTACTGTCACTGCATATGACAATACAAAGAAACCCCCTCTGGGTATGATTACTCTTAAAGTCAGTTTGGGTCCAGCCACCATTACGGCAGATTTCCACATTCTAGATATGGACCCGACCTTTAATGGTATCCTGGGTCGCCCTTATATTCAGCAGCTTGACGCAGTGCCCTCTACAAACCATCAGTGCCTCAAGTTTCCGCACAAGGGCCGCATCATCAAAGTGACCAGCGTGCCGATCTTACCAGAGGAGGACATACATGTAGCTTCATCAGTTCCTTCCATGTGGCCAGCCAATAAGCCGTTATTATCTGTGTTGGACATTCACTGTCCACGACCGATGCTATCTGAGACTGTTACCACCGTTGCCATGACACCCCTGCCTTCTAAGGGGAAGAAGAAAAAGAAAAATATGATGAATACCCCCGGCTGGAACATTCTGATAAGGATGGGATATCAAGATGGCAAGGGCCTGGGTGCCAAACTCCAGGGCAAGATTAGGCCCATTAAGCCTCAAAAAGTGATTGCACGAGGCGGCTTAGGCTACAAAGCACCGGACAAGAATGAAGGAGAGCCGTGGGCTGTTATGACGTCCACCTTCAAGCCAGATCGCCAGCCACTCACCTGGACTTTAAAGACACATTTTGTCACCGGTGGCGTTCAGAACAATGAACAGACTACCGTCATTACATCATTGCTTGATTGCCAGGATGTGCACGCTAGACAGTTTGCGCGGCACATTGCCCCACTGGCCACTTACAAAGCCTTAGAGACTTTAAGGCCAGATAAAAGAAGAAAAATGGGTGACCCGGAATGTGACTGGTACAGGTGGTTTGACATGAATGATATCACTTTCTCTTTAAGCCGCCTGTTCATGCCGACAGATCCAGAATGGCCGCCATTGATTCAAGAACTGATTGAAACGCCTGCCGCAATTACAGATAAAAGGCAGATGTTAAGTGACTACACAGATACGGGAGAGCCAGATGTCCCCTTTGAAGAAGGTTTCTCCGTGGATAGACTGTGGGCTGGCCTTTTCTCCCTCACTTCTGTGCATCCGTCTGTGTTGGTTTCTCTCTATTCCCGTGGGTTTGGTCACGTGCCGAGACCACCACCGATTACCATCAACTTATCTCCCAATTCAATTCAGATTTCCCTCCCGATTCCTCCTTCGCTCCGCGAGCGATTCTCCACACACTCCATCTCGCCCCCGCGTGGGCCACCACTAATTGAAGCTTTCTCTGATCTTACAATTTCCACTCACCCTGCTATTCTCCCTTCACAGTGCTTTTTACTTGAAAAAGAAAATAAAAATGACGGAAAAGATAAAAATGAAAAAAAAAAAACGCCGATTTCCCAATTTTCCAATCCTCCATTTCTGTTGAGGAGACCTCATACTTTTCTCCCGAGCGCGTCCCGACCCAGGGGCCGCTCTTCCAAGATTCCTTGGTAAGTCTCTTCTCCCCCTCCGATGAGGGGCCCTCACCTGTATCACCTCCTGTATCCACTTTTTCACCTCCTTCTTTCCCTTATAATCAAGCTAATTGCTCTCCCTCCCCTTCTTCCTCTAATAAAATTCATGGGGTAGATTCACACAAGAAGGCCAAGGGTAAGCAGATTCCTCGCAGATTTTTTGTTGGAATTGGCCGTTAGATGCCAAGCTTGTTTAGCTCTCCCTGAGTTTGTGGAAGATCAGATTATCCTGCCAGAATTAGAAATTGAAGATTTTGTTGCTTCTTATGAGGGTTTGGGCGTTTATGAAATCATGAATGATGAAGACCCTATTGAAGAAGGGGATGAAAGTTATGAAGAATATGAGGACGAGGCTGATGCTTTTGCTAGTGGTATAAGAAGATTCGACGAACCATCAGCCTCAGTAGAAGAACCTACCAAAGAAATCAACTTGGGTACCGAGGAAGACCCTAGGATTGTCCTCATAAGTAAAAATTTGCCGCCCTCCGAAGAGAAGGCGCTCATCTTAGTTCTTCAAGAATACAAGGACACGTTCGCATGGAGCTATGAAGATATGCCTGGATTAGACCCTGCGCTCGTTGAACACCGTCTTACACTTAAGCCAGGATCTGTCCCGGTAAAACAACGGTTGAGGCGTTTCCACCCTAGCATGGCTTTGAAAATGAAAGAAGAGGTCGATAAACTCCATAAGGCTAGATTCGTTAGAGTCGTCCTCTATCCCAATTGGGTGGCTAACATTGTCCCGGTTATGAAGAAAGATGGAAAAGTTCGAATTTGCATCGATTTTCGGGACCTCAACCGGGCGTGTCCTAAGGATGACTTCCCCCTCCCTCATATTGATGTGCTGATTGATAACACGGCAGGATTTGAGACTCTTTCTTTCATGGACGGCTTTTCAGGCTACAATCAGATTCGTCTAGCTGAAGAAGACCAGGAGAAAACTTCATTCACTACACCATGGGGCACATATTGTTATGTGGTTATGCCCTTTGGACTTAAGAATGCTGGAGCCACTTATCAAAGGGCCATGATGACAATTTTTCATGACATGATTCATATTTATATTGAGGTGTATGTGGACGACCTGGTTGTGAAATCAAGGACAAGGATTGAGCATCCTGGGGTTCTGGCTAAGGTTTTGCAGAGATCACGAGAATTTCAATTAAAAATGAACCCCAAGAAGTGCGTATTTGGCGTTTCTTCGGGGAAATTACTTGGATTTATCGTTAGCAAGAGGGGAATTGAGGTTGATCCCAACAAGGCAAAGGCCATTAGAGATATGCCTCCTCCCAAGAATCTGAAGGAAGTTCGAGGATTAATCGGGAGGTTGCAATTCATTCGCCGCTTCGTCTCCCAGCACTCGCAGAGGTGTAGGCCGTTTTACGAGCTTACTAAGCCGGGAGTCAAGTTTAATTGGGATGATAAATGTCAAGCAGCCTTTGACGGATTGAAGGATTATTTGGTCAATCCTCCTGTCCTGAGGCCGCCAATTCCAGGCAAACCACTTATTCTTTATGTTTCAGTCCTGGATGACTCCGTAGGTGCTGTCTTAGCTCAAGTGGACGAGGAAGGTAGGGAGAGGGCAGCATACTACTTATCTAAGCTTCTTAACCCCTGTGAGCAGAGATATTCAGCTATGGAAAAGACTTGTGCAGCTTTGGTTTGGGTAGTTCAGAAGTTAAAACACTATTTTCTAGCTCACGAGGTTCACCTCATTGCTCGCATGAATCCAATCAAATTCCTCCTTGAAAAATCTGTCCTTACTGATCGATTAGCACGCTGGCAAAGCTTCCTTTCTCAATTTGACATCACTTACATTCAGCAAAAAGCTATCAAAGGTTATGCCATTGCCGAGCATCTTGCTCACCACCCTCTCCCCCGCTTTGATCCTGTCAATTCAGAGTTCCCAGATGAAGAATTAATGTCCATTAATCAATCCCAAGATCCTATGTGGACGTTACATTTTGATGGAGCTCTTAATTCTCAAGGAAGAGGGATCGGCATGGTTCTCTTAACACCCGAAGGGGTCACCATTCCATTTGCTGCTCGGCTCACTTTTCCCGTCACCAATAACATAGCCGAGTATGAAGCTCTTTTGGCTGGTCTTAAAACCGCTCATCAATATGGTGTCACTCATTTGCGAATCGTCGGTGACAGTCAGCTTATTCTACGCCAAGTGTTGGTCAAGTGCCGCACTATCAATCCTAAGCTCAAGCCCTACCAAGAACTCGCTTCAGCTTATGCCAAACTCTTCACTAAATTGATTTTCGTTCATGTCCCGCGTAGCCAGAACATTTTGGCCGACGCACTTGCTTCCTTAGCCTCCGCTTTAGTCTTCCCTCCTGAGCGTGATTTTCATGTCCCCCTGATTCATCAGCGTGATACTCCAGCCATTAGGGATCGTGCTTTTCTTGATATTAGGGATCAGGTGCTTGAGAAGGTTAGACGGAAAGAAGCTCTTGAAGGCAGAGAGGTCATGCTATTGGATTGGCAAGAAGAGTTGGCTGACGAAGAAAAGCCTTGGTATTATGAGATTGCTAGATACTGTAATGATCAGTCTTATCCCGAGGAAGCCACTGCCGAAGAAAAGAAAGCAATTAGGAGAGTGGCTCAACGTTATACTTTGGTTGGAGGTGTGCTCTACAGAAGAGGGCTCACCGGTGTTTTGTTGAGATGCCTCGATGATGATGAATCTTGGAAAGTTGTGGAAGAGGCGCATTCTGGTGTGTGTGGTGGTCATGTAAACAGCCAGATGCTAGCTAAGAAGATTCTTAGACTAGGGTTCTACTGGCCCACTCTTGAAGAAGATTGTTCTATCTATGTTCGAAGGTGTGTTAAGTGCCAACTGCACGCCGACAAGATTCATTCTCCTGCTTCTTCACTCCATCCTACGTCCTCCCCATGGCCTTTTTCCATGTGGGCTTTTGATATCATTGGACCTCTTGGTGATTCGAACCTCCTGACCAAGCAAAAATCATTCATTCTCACGGCAACGGAGTACTTCACCAAGTGGGCGGAAGCAGAAGCTTACGTGGAGATTAAAGCATCAACCGTCTGCAAATTTATCATGAAGAACATCATCACGAGGTTCGGCATCCCAAGCACCATCGTCACCGACAATGGACCTCAATTTATCTCCCAAGATCTCAAGGATCTCTGCAACAGGTATAACATTGCATTGCATCATTCTTCTCCCTATTATCCGCAGGGCAATGGCCAAGCAGAGGCCACTAATAAAACTTTAGTCAAGATTGTTAAGAAGACGTGCGAGGCTAATAAATTCTCGGACTGGCCAGACAAGCTGGTTGAAGCTCTTTGGGCCTACCGCACTTCCATTCGAACCCCCACTGGGCAAACTCCTTTTGCCCTTACTTATGGAATGGAGGCCGTAGTCCCTTATGAGATTCTTATCCCCTCTTTGCGAGTACAATTGGATGAGGAGCTCTCTATCGATGAACGTCGTGATTCACTCCTGGCCCAATTGGAACTCCTAGATGAGAAGCGTCTGGTCGCCGCTGAGCATGCGCGCGTTTACCAAAACAGGCTCTCACGTTTTTATCAAAAGAAGGTAATTGAGAGAAAATTTAAGGTCGGTGAAATGGTAATCAAAAGAATTTTTGTAAAGCCGGGTGGCCCTCGTTCAAAGCTCCAACCAAATTGGGAAGGGCCGTTTGTCATAAAAGATGTTTATCCTGGCAATGCTTATAAACTGGTTAATGCTGAAGGAGAGGAATTAACTCACCCCTGGAATGGTTTGTATCTCAAGAAATATTACCCCTGAACAAAAATCCAAACAAAAATTGAAAACTTCACAAAAATCCAAAGAAAATAGAAATCTCCCAGATAATCCAAAAAAAATCTGAATATTTCCAAAATCCAAAACAAAAGAGTTTTCTTTCATGGTTCTCCCTTTTGGGCTGACTTAACATGCAAAGGTCACCGGTCCGAAAGGTCAAAATCCAAAATCCATTTGTCAGTCTTGCTAATTTAAAATGGGAATTGACCCCGCACACACTACACACTTTACTCTTGAGCTCAAGCAGTGCAAAATCTGATGGAAAGTCGAAATCAAACTAAAGGCGAAAGACGATATCCATTCTTTTCTTCTTCGGCCCACAAGGGAGGAAGAGAGGTCTTGAGGTAGAAACGCCAAACCTATCCGCCGCCTTAGTAGGAGGAAGTCAGGGCCCAAAAGGGAACAAATGCCACAAAAGCCCAAGTACAATTAGGTTGTTCATCAGTTCAAATCTATTCAATGCAAATCAATTCCGAAGTGAAAGTCAAATGTTGAAAAAGAAAAGCATGTCAAGAGGGCAAAGTCCCCGCAAGGAAAACCTTGGGCGTACGCATGCATTATGAAGAGACAAAAAAAGGCAACAAAGCGTCCCTACGCCAAAGACCGAACCCCAACAGGCATAAGGATAGGGGAGGTAGCTTTGCCTCATGCATCTTTGAATCTTTTGTGAGCTTCCTTATAGCTTCTCTTTTATTTTTGGAAAGTCATGAACCAGCAGAATGGTCGAGACAAACTGAAGAGAATGCACTGTACGAAATCTTGTGTATAAGTTTAACCATATTCACGCCAATTCCCCTTTTAATTATTCAAGAAAGGTTAATGGAACTTAGAAGATGACTAAGTAGGGCCCACCACCTTGATTTCTTTATCAGCCCAATTTGGGAGGAATAAAAATTAACGCCTTTGTTCAAGGCGCTTTTATGCTGATTCACGCCTAGATCTTAGGCGTTTCTTTAAAAATAACGCCTCTTGGAAGGTCGTGTTTTCAACAAAATCCAAAAAAAACTTTTCACAGTAACGCCGTCTCCGAGGGCGTCTTTTAAGAGAGTAACGACCTAATCTAAGGCGTTTTTTTTAGAAAAAATCTTCGAAAAAATATACATACTGAAAAGAACAAAAAAATAAATTCTTCATGCTGCATGAATTGCATTCTTGCCTGGACATCTTTTTATTATTGTTTGCATACGTGTGATTGCATGAGGCATCCCCGAGTTTTGATTATTTCATTTTGCCTTATTAAAGGCTTGGCCCCTTGACCCATTATTAAGGTCAAAATATTTACACCCTTTGCTCACCGGGCAAGGGGCCAAGTCGAACAGATGAATTAACCTGTTTGTTCAAGTGAAAATTGCAGCCGCAGATACAGGGCAAAGTAAAGCAAACACGAGGAACGAGAGAAGAAAAAAGTATACAAACACAAGTCCACAACCATACAAGTACTCAGGTAACAAAAGCTCAAATCTTATATATATATATATCATCATGTCTATCATGTACAGGTGTGAAGGTGGAGGAGTACAAGTACAAAACTCTCAGCTCTCGCCTCCACCCTCCTCTACTCTCCTGCTCTCAACCTCCTCCTCACCGTCCCGAGCTGGCGCTGGTGGAGGAGGCATAGGCCCCCGCGAAGAAGCCGGAACCCGAACGTGTCCTCCTGCCTCGCTCCTCTCTCGGAGGGAAGAACCCGCCACGAAGGTGGAGCTGGTGAAGGAGTACCCCACAGCCCGTGCTCGCTCACGGCCTCGCTGCAGCCGCTCCTCGGATACTCGCAGCCGCTCCTGGGAAAGGATCAACTGGGTCCTCGAGTCCGCCAGCTCACGCTCTCGTGCCAACAACTGCTCCTGGAACCGGGCACGCTCCGCCTGGTGCTCCTCGCGCTCCCGAGCACGCTCCTCGCGCTCCCGAGCACGCTCCCTCCTCTCCAGCTCCAGGGCAACCCGTAGCTCGGCCACGTCCTGAGGAAGCTCACTGCGCTGCTGCAAGGCCCGCTGAAGCTCTACGATCCGCTGATCACGGATCGACAACTCGGTACGTATCGCCTTCAGCTGAGCAGCCTACAAACAGGTAAACAAATCATCAGTTCCACAGTTCAACAATTCATGAAGTGAAATAACAACATGTGACTAAAGGTAGGTCACGCACCTGTGAGCTCGTCGCTCGGAAGCCCTCATCCACGCAAATAAGAGTGGCTCGAAGCTCTTCAGTCTGTAAAAGTGAATTTTTATCAGCGCACAATTTATATCTAATCATTTGAATGAGGTTTCAAGTTCAGAATTTACCCGTGAAGCAAGGTCACGCTCCGCCACCTCGGCTCGCGCTATCGCACCAGCCAACTGCTCCATGAGTGCAGTCACCTCTGCACTAGGCCCCCTCGAGCTGGAGGCCTCCCCTGGATCTCTCCTCGCTACTCCCTGCTGGGCACGCTGCATTCATTAAGACCGTCAGTGGCTAATCATTAATTCAACACAACAAAAGAAAAAATTCATTTGCATATAGGAATAATTTAAACACTCACCAGGGTCTCCAAGTCTGCCCGTGTGGCAGCTAGCTGGTCCTCCAGGATGTGGAGGTGGGCCTGGGCATCTATCGCTGCTATGTCCCTCGCATCCTGCATTCATCACATATTAGTCGCATGATAGTCACATAAGCATTTGCATTTAATTTAGAAATGAGTGCATTCATACATACCCCTAAGACCCTCATCTGAGGTCTGCCGGCGTGAACCTCCCAGTAGCGCCGGAGGTACTCGGAGCTGTCAGTCGCGTGGGAAACGACTGTGGTCCCGCCTCGCTGCCAGTCGGCGTACTGCTCCTCGAATCGCACCCTCCAGTCGGTCGTCTTGGTACGACCGCGGGTCTTCTTGCCAATTCCTCGAGGCTCTCCGACCTCGATCCACTCCTGGGGCAGGCCCAGGGTCCTCATCACCAGTCGAAGCCGTAACGGCTCAATCTCGCTCAAGCAGTGTAGCCACAGCTCACGCCCGAAGCGAGGTCGCCCCGATACGACCCAAGGCTGGCCCTCATCAGTCATCCCCTCATATGGTCTCCACTGCACCTGCATTCATGAACACGCATCATTATCATTTCATCATATTCAAATAAACAACAAAAAGAAATGCATATCATTCATTCATACATACCAGCGAGGGAGGGAAGTCGCGGAACTCTCTCCGTAGAACCCACAACTCGTAGTCA